>NW_024121210.1:26348203-26502906 GCF_016745375.1 Pimephales promelas | reverse complement strand
AACGTTAACTAGGCTATAGCACAGATAATTGCAAAGAAACACAAATGGAAACGATGCAGCTATTTAAATAACTTTGCCAATTAGGCTATTGATTTCAACCTTGCACATATCATGGTCTAGTATTCATAACAGAAACATTATAAATATTATTATTAATATTATTTAACATATAATAGCATATATTACATAAATAATATAATATTATAAATTATATACAGATATAAATATTTTAAATACATATAACATTTTTATCTTAAATATATAAATAATCATACACCACACACACACACACACACACACACACACACACACACACACACACACACACACACACACACACACACACATATATATATATATATATATATTGATTTGAATATACATTATATATATATATATATATATTATCATGTATATTCAAATATATATACGTTGTATGCATTCAATTAAAAAACAAGACACGCAGTAAAAAAATATGTGATCAATAATTTATGCATTGCTTTAACTCATCAAGGTAAGTTAAGCAATTTAAACCTTTTTTATATGTTTTTCAAGATTCAACTAATTCTTCAAAGTACAATGAAATGACTTGATTGGTTGTACTTAAAAAATTAAGGCAGCGACTTCAGTAGCCCATTTTTTCAGGACTGGCTAAAACAAAAACAGATAAACTAGACAGACATCAATGTACAAATGTTGTTAGGCAATATTTTAATCTTACCATTGTGGAATCCTGCCACTGCAACAAAGAGCATTATGGCTATACCAGTTCTCATCTCGAATGAAGGGGTGGATGCCGAACAAGTTGAAACAAAGTGCTAAAATTCAATGTGCCCAATGCCAGTGTGTGCTTTAAATCCCGCTTTTATATGCTAGCTGGCATCACATGCTCTGGTGGAACAGGCTTGTCTCTGTTTACCTGCCAACAGCTGGATGGCACCTCTCGCTCGACACACAGATGTGGCATTATTCCCACATTGAATGACTCGCATTGTTGACTTTGTGATCAGACGTAACTTTATTGTGTTCAGTGGTGACTGGTGTGAGAATGGGATGGATGTTAATTTGTGTTTTCAAAAGTAAATGGTCATTTCCTCTCCAAATTGGTGTGCGTTTGGCATCTCAGTAAAGGAAATGATTGATTGTGCTCAGAGATCTGATGTCACTGCAGTTGGCACACTGGTTTGTTGTTGTGTTTAGAGTGAGATTATCTATACACTCTTCATTATAAGCATGATTACTGAGGATTACATTAATGTCTCACTTTGCCTCATAAGGTACCATTTTGGAGAAAATTACCTATGGGCTATAGATAAATAGGTTTAAGTCACCAACATGATATTTCCAATCTGTTTTTTTTTTTTTTTTAGATCTAGCTGCCATGTATAAATTGTAATTTAACAAAATCATTTTACTTCTCAAATGTTCTCCAATTAATCACAGACATGATGGTCACATAAAAATGTCCACACTTAAAATCACAAAGCTGGATACATTGGTGCGGAGCCCCTAAAGGGACATTATTGAACAACTATATTTTAATACTTTTGCATTCTTTCGCAAATATTTTGCGTTCCTCCAAGAATTTCGGGTTTGCTTGCAAAATGTTTGTGTTCCCTTGAGAAACTGCAAGAAAAACGAGAGATAGGAGGAAAAATTATATTTCTAAATTTTTGCATTTGCTCACAAAATGTTTACATTCCCCAGAGAAACTTTTTTTCTCCATCACCATGTCCCTTTAGGATATACTGAAGTAATCTGTCATATTCTGTGTTCCAGGTATGATTATGATGTGTAAACTTTGTTTGAAATATTGCTGGAAAATGAAAAAAATTAAAATAAAAAATACAAAAATAAAATAATTAAAAAAAAAACATGTAGGCTAGGCCTACCCTAGCCTAATAAAATGTTACAAATACTTTACATTATACTTTTGTCATGTTCCAGGTTTAATGTATAGTGATCATTTAGTGGGTTCTAAGTCATGAATAAATGCAGTATAGTTGGTTTGGCCTTTTACAGCTATAATGTCCAAGTATAATATCCCAGTACATCTACAGACCAAGTAACGCAATTTATTTAGGACAAATTAAGTTTATTTAATTTAAACCAAACGTGAAAAATATCTTAAACGGTGTTTACTTGTATTGAAATAAGTTAGTTTAAAAAAAATAAAATAAAAACCCTGACTGGACACACAATTACTTTTACTACAATCGACAAACACAGATTCTGCGCGAAAAGAGAGGCTTTTATTTTGACCATCAGCAGGCAGTGTCTTTTATTTTGACAGGTGCCTTAATACCTGTAACCGTCGTCATGCATACTGCGCATGTCAGCGGAAGTGGAAACCGGTCTGCGAGATGACCAATATTAACATAGATGTATATCAATGAATATTTAAACCAAACTGACATGGATTAAGCTGCATGTCCCGAAGTGTAGAGCAACATTGAGTCTCTGATAGCACCGCCGCCAAATGTGGGTGAACCTGGGGCATTTCAGTCCCCCTGCAGTGGACGCACGGTGTACATTTACATCCCTGAACAGAGAGAGGACGAACACAGAGAAGCAAGGTCAGTACTGGATGCATGCAACATACACACACACATGAATACAACAGAAGCCACTCGCCTGCATTTACGGACTCAGTTTCTTGTGCGTTTCGTAGTATATAATAGTCTGGCCTGGTACACTCATACAGCACATTTCACATTAGAGAAAGTCCTAAAGGTTGGTGTTGTTTCAGTTTTGACTTACTATGGAGCATTGCTTGTGTCGGCCTGTGTCTAAAAACCTTGTGAGTTGCCTAACTAGACAGCATTTTTGTGAACAGTGAATGCACTTGGGGTGTCTAAGAAAGGCACTCAATATTATATGTCTCTGTGCGTAACGTTATGTCTAAATGTAATGTATATGAGTCTCTGTCTAAATGTATTGTCATTCTACAATTTAGAGTAAATTTCCTGTTTTTTGATGAAAATTGTATTGTTTCTGACAATTTTCTTCAGAAAAAGCCTATTTTATCCATTAAAAGCACCTAATTGTACCCCAATGTTTCAGTTTGCTTGGAATTTCATTAAATCACAGTTTTGTTGATGAGAAATGTACCCCAAATTTACATCCAGCCATATTATTGATTCTCCATGATCTCTGTCTTGCCTAGCATGAGAAGACTTCCTGTCCTGCTCGCCCTCATCTGGGTCTGCTCAGTGTTTTATGTGGGCATCTTCCTGTTTGTGGGAGGCTTCCTTCTCGTCAGGCTGGAGGTTAACCGAACCAGTACCTGTGCGGACGTCTTGTCTCCAGGAGCCCGGATGAAGGGGGATTTCTGCCTGAGCGAGCCTCGCTTTCGTAGGGCAGTGGTCCTGATCATCGACGCCCTGAAGGCTGACTTCACCCGCTATGATCCGGAGAACACAGCACCCAAACCGTTTGAGAACAAGCTGCCGGTGTTAGATGAGATGGCATCATCACACCCTTCACATGCCAGACTCTACACCTTCCGGGCCGATCCGCCCACCACTACCATGCAGAGGATCAAAGGCTTTACGACTGGCTCCCTGCCCACATTCATTGACGTGGGGAACAACTTTGCATCCAATGCCATCCTGGAAGACAATCTAGTGCACCAGCTGGGCCAAGTGGGTGAGTGAATCTGCAACTGCCATTTTCCTTTTCTGCAACTTGCCATTTTTATATTCCTATAATTCTGTTTACTATAATGCATTATTGGAACTAATGGAATTGTATTTACTAAGTCACTGTTTTATTGAATTAAATGAATCTTAAAGGCACAGTATGTAAGTTTCACCACTAGAGGTCGCTTATTCAAAGCAATAACAAAGGCGTAGCTTGATGATGCCATGAATGAATGTTTAATCATGGGAATTTGTCAACTTCAGCTGATGGAAAGCAATCTGACGGGACTCAGGCAGAAATCAGGTTCATAGATGAGCTATTAAAGTTATGCTGTGTGATATGAACCAGGGCGGGGCATAGAGCCTGAGACGTTTTACGTTGCTGTTTTTATTGTTTGTATGCCACAGCCAGACTGCTTCAGCTCATTTTGTTTTGTTGTTAATGTTTGTACGATTAAAGTTAATCTTAATATCCGCCCCCTGAACTTGAACTTAACTATAGTTGCTTTTGATCACTTAAATTCACGTTGTTTTATTTCATTGTAATGAAATAATTTGAGTGCTGAATTACTTCTCAGGTCACTTTATTTGGCGAATTAAAATTACAGGGTAACACAGCTGTTTTACTTAGTCAAAACAAATCATACTAAAAATACATTTGTTATATTGTTACTCTGTGTGTTCGCTCAATGGCTAGTTTGAGACACTAATTGCACAATGCAGATCGATATTAGAACACCATATTAAAAAAACCTGGATGACTTGTTTTGCTAAACGTAAGCCTAATACATGTTAAAATATTTTGTATGGTGGAGAAAATGTTGTATTACTGTTACTACAAATAAAGCTATCTCTGATTATGTTAGCCACTTGACAAAGGCACAAACATGTTACTCAGAGTAAATCAAGAAAATAACTAGCTTCTTAAAATAAAACTGACCATGTTGAGCTATAACAATTAGTTTTCTCTATGTAAAGGTATCCAAAAAGTTGATCACCTATCAAATGTTTATGCCTATTAAAGCTTCTTTGGTGTTTTATGGAAGTAAAACCGGAAATTGAGGGTAACGCAGACATGATATCATTGACAGGCAATGCAAAGAAGACACTGGCCGTCACACTGGTTAAAACATTGTTGCAAACATTTGGAATTAGTGGTTTAGGGATATTTTAAATCTAAAAATCTTACATATTGTGCTTTACATATTGTGCTTAAATTGAAATGATCATAAAATGTAGCTTTTCCGCTAGAGTGTTTGTTAATAGTTGTGTTTTCTCTCCTGGTTTAAAGGCAAGAGAGTTGTTTTTATGGGGGATGATACATGGGTGAGTCTCTTCCCCAAGAAGTTCCACAAATCTCTGCCCTTCCCCTCCTTCAATGTGAAGGACTTGCACACCGTGGACAATGGCATTCTCCAAAACATTTATCCTACCAGTAAGCAGAATGATTTCACCTATCTATTAGCAACCTGCCTGGTTGGTTTAAGATCTCGCTTTGTTTACCTTGTAAATAGACATACACATCTCATGTTTACATTGTAAACACAGTGGCTGAACGAATGGCTAAGAGGTTTTGTCTGCTTTCTTCAGTGGAGGGGGATGATTGGGATGTGTTGATTGCTCACTTCCTGGGTGTTGATCACTGTGGGCACCGATTTGGCCCGGATCACCCTGCGATGGCTGAGAAACTCTCCCAGATGGATGGAGTTATCAGGTTAGCTGCATGGCTGTTAGTTTCATTAACCTACACTCTGCCATGTTGTTACAGTTTTAATATATTCTCTTAAATATTATCTGCTGCTGCCTCACCGCAAACCCCAGGTCAGTGATAAAGCGTCTGAAGAATGACACCCTGTTGGTTGTGATGGGTGATCATGGAATGACAGACACTGGAGATCATGGTGGAGAGAGCCAGAAAGAAACAGATGCTGCCCTGTTTCTCTACAGTTCCTCTCCCTTATTTTCAGCACCAGGATCCCAGGTAAATGACACTGTTATGATTTGTCCATATCAGAATAATACCAGAATTCATAGCAGAATTATTAGCCTTTTCTCAATTGGTTTAGGGTCAACTTCCACTTCATAAAATGAGAAAAAAAAAATCTATAAAATCTTAGTACTTTGGTTATCTTTGAACTCTTTCCATACATTTGGAGTTCAGCACGTTTATATTTTTTTTAGGTGGAACCTGAGGTAGTACCTCAGACTGATCTGGTGCCCACCCTGGCACTTCTGCTGGGAGTTCCCATTCCCTATAGCAGTGTGGGCCAGGTCCTTCTGCCACTGTTTCCTCAGAATGGCTCCCGAGGTGCACCTACAGGACTAAGCCAGGCTGAGGCGCTGTGGATTAACGTCAAACAGGTTAGAGGAATGTCTCTTAGCCTATGTTTTAGGGTGCAATTAAATTTTTGTCTCCATTATGTTTGATTTTTATTTATTTTTTTTTTAACAATTGTGCTGAACGTAATTCTGTCTGATTCTTCCTTTTCTGTGAAGGTACACCGCTTCTTGGAGACCTACTCTAACATGGCCAAAGACATCCCACCTGACAGTCTGTCTCAGCTGCAGGCTGACTTCTCAAACATTTCCTCCCAGTACTTAGCTGCTGCCCAAAAGGGCCATCTTCCCTCTCCCAAGCTAGTTGTCTCCATGCAGAACTATCTGACAGCTGTCAGAGAGACTTGTAGAGCCTCCTGGGCCCGTTTCAACCCTTTCAAGATGGCAGCTGGGCTCTTAATCTTAGGGGTTTCCTGTATGCTGTGCTATGTCCTTTCCGAGTTGTCTCATATAGTAATTCAGGAAAACATCCTGAAGTTGCCTATACTCTCAGGGCTGGTGATGGGACTAGTAGTAGCTGCAGGTCAGCTGTTCATGCAAGGTTATTTGGAGCTCTCATGGTGTTTGGGAGTTGCAGCACTTTCTTCTGAGGTTTTGTTTCTATGGAGAACTCATGGAGTTTCTCCAAAAGATAGGTGGTCTCCTTCTGGCCTCCTCACGCCAGCCCTGCTTATTCTTTTCCTTCGTTGTGCCTCGCTACTCTCGGACAGTTATGTTATCTATGAGGGCCATGTTGTTACCTTTTTGCTCTTCACGTTGAGCGTATATGTTCCTCTCCGTCTCAACTGGGATGGACTCCTGGTCCCACTTCCTCCACCAGACACCCAGAAGCCACCTCGGCTGCTCCCAACAGCACTGCCGTCCTCAGTGATTAGACGGGAGGCCACCATCTTGCTGGTGTGGTTGGGAGTTCTGGTTGGATCGCTTTACCTATCCCTCTCCTTCCACAACTGCCGCGAGGAGCAGGGCTCCTGCCAGCCCTCACCTTTCCTCTCCCCGCTCTCACGTATACAGGACAGCCAACTGCGCAACCTCCACTATGTCCTCTCTGTGGTTTCATTGGCCATGTGGGGGTACCTTCTACACCGTTGGCTCAGACACTACGGGAACCTTAACTGTTCCAGCCTTACTTTGTTTCTGGCCTGCTTCCTTGTGCCACTGGCCTGTGTTTGCATGGGGTTGCATTGGGCAGTGAGCGCTACTCCACAGGACACCTTCCGGAGTTTGTCCGAACTAATCGGCCTAGCCCAGGTGTATCTGCCGCGGGCCACTTTCTGCCTGCTGGGGCTGGGATTGCTCCTGTTGTGGGTGGATCCCATGACTGTGTTCCTCAAGTCAAGGACTCCGTTGAACTCTCGAGGAACATCCCTCCCACTCCCCAAGTACCGAGCCAGCACGGGAATCAGTCCACAGGCTGAATTGCACCACCTTATACCACAACTGTATCAGCGTATCCGACACTCGCTGGAGGATGGTGTCACAGGAGGTAGCGAAGAGGACAGCAGGCCAGCCGTGGAGGCTTACGGGCTGGGTACAGTGTACTCGGCACCCTTGGTCTTGCTGTGCGAACTTCTGGGGTTGGTGCTTCTGCTACTCCATCCAGAGGGAATGGCCCTTTCCTTCCTGCTTCTCCTGCTGGAGGCCGGAGCTGTGCTGCACATCCACGCCTGTAGCACCACCCTCTCCAGCCTGTACAAACACTCCAGTAAGATGCTCTCCATTTCTACCCTCACACCCTATCCCTTGCTAAGCTATTACTACTAGTGTTGTCAAAAAGTACCGACTTTGGTACCAAATCAGTACTGAAACACCTCTGATAGCCCATTGTGGTCACATGCTCATCAAATATGTATGGGGTTGGCTACAATTATCGGTGCTTCAAAAATGTGAATATATGTTGTAAATATACATCAATGACGCTCATTACTGAGCGCTTGCACAGATACACATGGGAGCGTCTGGTCCGCTGATAGACGCCTGCTTGTGCTTTCAAGCACTCCTGCACCCACTTTTAAAACACTTTCAAATGCTCCCATGGGCTGATTGATCATTGTATCCAATCACTGACATATCTGATGAGTGCGTTAATACAATGGCCAATCAGAGTTGTTTACATTTCCACTCCACATCACTCAAAGCATTCGTTTTTTTTTTTTATATTTTACTAATGCCTCAAATATTCTTATTTGAACCCTTCCAGATGGTTTCACTGTGCCATGGGTTCCAGTGGTTTCATGGTCTCTGGCGGCCACACAGTTTTTCCACGCTACAGGACACCTCCCAACCTTCCCCTCCATACAGTGGGGTGCTGCATTTGTGGGTTTTCCTCAGGGTCACACAGGCACTGTGGTTCCTGCCTTATTGGTGACCCTCAACACTTTCTCCTCTCACATCATCTTTGCGGGTAACTTGACCTTAGCTTAGGTGCAGGATATGCATGATTCACATGTGATGTTTCTGTATGACCTTATACTGATCAACCAGTCACAACTTTGCTCAGCCATTTGTTTGAAGCTTATGAGATTCTGCCTTGTGTCCATGATTTTAACGATCACTGCACTGTCTAATTCGCACATGCAGTTGGCTGTCCTCTACTGCTGTTCTGGCCTCTGGTGTGCGAGGTGCGTGGGACCCGATCTACATGCTCAGCAGGAGCAGAGGAGAGTGAGGATGCTGTCATGGAGATGAGACTAAGAGAGAACCCTCAGAAGTTCAGCTCTGGTCTCCTGCAGCTCGCTGCACGCTACCTCTTTGTGAATGGAGCACAGGTGTGTTCAAATTATGCCTATATTTAAATTGCCTTATGCTCACATTTAAAGGGTTACTTCACCCAAAAATGTAAATGATCCCTTAATTTACTCTCAAGCTATCCCTCAAGCTATCCTAGGTTCATATGACTTCTTTCAGCCAAATACAATTGTTATATTAAAAATCCTGGCTCTTCTATGCTTTAAAATGGGAGTTAATAGTGAGCGCAAAAAGGCGCAAAGCCTTCTGGAGCAAGGCAATGCGTTTTTTGTAAGAAAGATTGTTATTATTATGTAAGGGTTAATGCCCGACGTGGTGTCCATTGTCAGGTATTAATGGATGACGGTGAGGCGTGAACCATCCGATGTGCAGCATCTGGATTTCGCTGACTGGACTTCGTTGTGGACTTTATTAGAGCCAGACCGATATATCGGCCGGCCGATATTAGGCATTTTCCAAACTATCGGTATCGGCAGTTTAGTGTTGTCAAAAAACTCGGTACTTCGGTACCAAGTCGGTACTAAAAAAAAAAAATGTTACGGTACCAGCTTTTCTAGGTACCGAGTACCAGGTTAATCCAGTTCTGTTCTAGACGCGATGTCTGAAACGTGCACAGTTGCGTCCTCTTCATAACGCTGATATGGCTCTCTCTCTCTGAATCCACTTGTTGAAACGAAAGGAGGAAAGAGCCACATATGGAAATATTTTGGATTAGGCTAATGTCACGTTGCCATAAGAGGCCGATTACATGCAAATTCGCAATTTCAAATATAGGCGTGATTCAAGCGCGCTCCTAATAAAAACTCGTTGGCGTTGCATAGCAACGACAGACGCCGCGTGAGAGCAAGCGCTTTGGAAAGAATAAGCACGCGCAAAAATATAATTAAAAAACACGCGCGACATATGAACGGCCTCTAAAGTGCTTTCGGGGTAGTTTTACGAGTACATGAGCACAGTAGTATCTACCCGTCACCAGAGTACTATGGTATTAGTATTATCATTTAATGTCAATGCCAGTTCTAGGCGTATTCTTGCCTTTATAACTCAGCAGGTTTAAAAAGCCTTTTTAAAATTAAATATGAATGCAGTTTTAGATTAATAAAAGGACAGTCAAGTCAAATAAAACATGTTTTATGGTAATGCTACAAAGATACCATTCATAAACATTACTTAGTTATCAACACATTGAGTGAACAATATATTTTTACAACATTAATTAATGTTTGAAAATGTTATTTATTACAAACACCTGATTGTTCATGTTTGTTCACTTAATTCATTGTGCATTAAATAAATAATGGATTAAAACTTTACAAACAACTTTAAAAATGTGTTAGTGTATACTATTGTTTATTTTAGGTCATTTTAACTAATCTTTTTCTAAAGTGTTTATAATACGAAGTTTCCATACTTGTAACCGTGATAAACACTTAAATATATGTAAATTTAAACTAAGCTTTGGTACCGAAATTGGTACCGAGAACCGTGAATTTTAACTGGTATCGGTACCGAATACTGAAATTTTGGTACCGTGACAACACTACGGCAGTTATAATGGCCGATAAATGAATATTTCAAAAATAAAATAAAAACGAAACACGCTTGAACCATGTTATGAATGTTGGAGTTGTATAGTTTGTCCACCAGAGGGCACTCTACACCGTTCCTGTTGGCAACACTCGTTGAGTTGGTCACGAGACATACATTGCTTGAATAACAATTAAAAGAACATCCCCATCAGTTCTCTTAACTAAAATAAGCATGACAAAATTTGTGACTATCATGTCCAGTTTTGCTGCTGTTAAATAAGCCGAGAGTGAAGCGGAATTAGCTAGTAATAATTATGTTACGTTGTTACAGTGTAGTTGACTGACTGTCCTTTTAACTTTTGACAATGTGACTGAAGTATTTCTTTAATAGCGTGTGACATTTATTACAATGAGACGCATCATCTCTCTTTGGTCTGGTATATTGAAAATGTATGTTTTACAATTTGCAGTATGACGTTATCCATTGCTTAATTCATCATTCATCGGCTCATCATCGACTAGCTAACCACAAAGCTAGCTAATGCCACTATCATTAGTCTGTTCTATTGTAACAATAAAAGAACAAGTTTCTTTTTAAAATACGTTATCATATTATTTTAGTTAAAACTCATAAATATCTACAAATAACTAATGTTAGGGAAATCTGTTACTGTTTTGTTATTCGTTTCAGAAAAAAAAGAAAAAAAAATATCGGCCTATATATCGGATTTTAAAACCAACAAATATTTGTATCGGTCGGGCTCTAGACTTTATTGCCTCCGCCAAAGTCCATTAATACCTAGACAATGGACACCTTTGTTTCAGGGCCACCTTTTTTTTTTTTTTTTTGGCGAATGTCATACATTTGTGTTGAGTCGTGTAAGTCTTGGTGTGAACGGGCTTAGTAGGCTAGTGAATTCTCATCTAACATTTAAGTTTTTGTAAAATGGAAAATAAATGATAAATAACTTGTTTACTTTTAGGTTTTTGCTTCGGTTTGTGCGGCTGCTATCCTCAGGAGACACCTCATGGTGTGGAAAGTGTTTGCACCGAAGTGAGTCACCATCTCCATCTCTATCTCTTTCTTATTTTAATGTTGTTAAATTTACAAAAAGACTTGTTGGTGGGTTGAACGAATAGTTCAGTATTGTTTGACAGTGTTGTTTTGTACAAGGTCCTTTAAAACTTTTCTAAAATTCACCCACGCAGCACTTGCTTTGGATGTTGAGGAGGTTTAGCAAGCTAACTGTCAGCATAGACTTCCAGTCCAGTGCTTTCTAAACAGACCATGAATTATCACTTTAACATAAATTCAGAGTTTTGACAACTCTGACTTTCACATGACGTGAATTTATGTAGTGAAGTATTTTGCTGTCATTACGAACAAACCCACACAGGGACCCATTGTGGCCTTATGAGTGTTGGCATAGAAACCAGAGTAGTTTTCATCTTGTAATTGCTGTAATTATGACACAGCGCAACTGTAGCATAAGTTAATTTTTGAAAAAAAAAAAAAAAAAACACTCATAACTGCATCCTAAGCTGTGTTTTTTTTTTTCTTTTCGGCAGACTGATGTTTGAGGCGTCTGCCTTCATCGTGGGCAGCGTGTTTGTTATTCTGGGGGTTGCCGTGGTGATGAGGGTGGACGTGTCAGTGGGTGGTCTGTTTAAGAAACTCCTCCATCAGAACTCCAGGTAGCACTTGTCACCCAAAAAACCTCATCTAGAACTTTTCAGAGATGTTGAAGACACCTGGTCAACCTCCTCAGCTCCACTGCCAACTATACAGATGAAAACCAGATCTTTTTCGCATCTGACTTTGGAACAAAGAGGTCTAAAGCATCTCTTCATTTATGAACACGTGAGAGAAGTCAATAAACCGAAGCTATTTTAGAAGACTGCTACAGTCATTATGCTTTCAATAAGCTATTGAACTGTTGACAGGCATTGGTTGCTTTACTGCCTTTGTATTGAAAGAGACAGAGAGAGATGATCTTTGTGCATGCTTTTTTTACTGCCATGCCCAGAAGGTCATTTAAGAGAATATTAGAAGTTATTTTATTGAAGGGCTACATGAAATCCACAGTGTTGCAATGCGAACTCATTAAAAACCCCACTGACCAAAAGATTTAAAGGGCTAGTTCAACTGAAATGTATAATCTGTCATCATTTACACCCTCATGTCGTGATCTCACTGACCAAGCTGCTTCATACAATTATGGTGGATTGTAACCAGTGAAAATTGTGAAGAGCGCAGCATTCTGCAACAGCGCTCGCTTTGTGTTTTATGGAAGCAAGTCATGCAGGATTGGTAGTGTAAATGACAGAATTATTTATTGTATTTCGGTTGAACTGTCTCTTTAAAAGCCATGCTTGAGAGCATCATTCATTCAGCAGTGGACTGAACTATTCATTATATATTTTTTTCTTTTTATTGTCCTGCTTCTTAATGTTTAATTTTTTTTATGTATATAAAAAGCTCATTGTTAATGGGTGTCCTGTCTATTCCCTAGCAATAACAAGCATCAGGGTTTATCCAATAACAAGTTGTGTTCTGCACCTTTTTTTTTTTGGCTAGGTAAATTCTTCACCTAGATATCAGGTCACTAGTTTTAACGGTTGCCTTGTTTGATATTAGTGAATGAAATCTGCGTTCATTCAATTTGCAATGACTGTTATTTATTTAGCTGTCATATATTTAGTTCACTAATGGATTAAATGATTTTACTCATCTCATTTTTTTTGTGAGAAATGCATGGGGAAGATTATTACATGATCATATGCTCAGGTTAATTTAGCCAGAATGCAATAGAATATTCTGCTCTGCATGGTGCATTTTGTGTGTGTGTGTGTGAGAGGCTGGTTTTTGTATTTAATTTTTTAAAGCAAAATACAGTCAAGCCATACAGTGGCTTTTAATAACATCTTAATGTGGGGTTGATGATTGAATTAGAGCTGTGAAAGAAATCATTTTAATTGTCTAAATTTTGTTTAAATTCATTGATAAAGGGGGAAAAATCAATTAAATATTTTGTACAATTTGAAATGTTTTTTTGTGTGTGTGCTTTCTAGTTTCTTTGTGTTTGCAGGACCAGCTGCTGTCCTGCAGAGTGCGCTGTTTTATCTATAAACACCCTATGAAATCTGATTCCTTCTGCGGTCAGTAAGGGTAAATTCATTACGAAGTGCCCTGTCATAGGTCGTTCTCTTTGCATAAGTGCACATTAAGCTCAGGAATGACCAACAAGCTGAATTTCTTTCAATGTGATTTCTGTTCAATTATTAAGTTATTATGTGACATTTTCTCTTTAAAACAATATTATATAAAACTTTTATTATACTTCCAAGCTCAGTCATTCAATTAAGTTATGGTAAGTGAAATAAAATTGTTCTTTTTGGTGTAAAGCACAAGAATAATGTAATGCTGCAATTTCATTGGTTGTTATGGCTATTGGTCCTGTGGCAATTTGTTGTTGCTTAACCTAAATTAAGCTAAATTAAGGTTAAGTTCATTAACCCCTAAATTATGCCTATGGAGAGTGCTATAGGTTAGTTGTCGGTCACAACGAGTGAGATTGTTTGACATGGAGCTGCTAAATCTTGAATGCATTCATCTTGAACCTCCAGGGAATCTATTAAAAAAACCCGCAGAATAGAGTAGAGTCGTCTGGCAAACAGAGAACATGACCGCAATTAGAACAAGAAGCCTATAGAACAAAAATCAACATGGGCATGGCTTTTTGGAGATGGCGAGATCAGGGATTAGAAATGTAAAAGCCATGCGGAGATGTTGTTTTTATTACTCAACAGCTAAGTTATTTTATTGAACAGATAAATCGTCGTATTTTGTTTTCTAAAAGAGTTCATTTGTGAAGCGTTATCTATTGTGAAGGGTTATTTCATCCACATAGTCACGCAGAGCTGAAGCACAACCAAAACATAGTCTGTCTGTATAAATATTTACTTTATTTACACAATGGCATGAAAATGAACAGAATGGAAAAATAAAGGTAGTCAATGCTCAGTGAGAGATTTAAAAAGTAGCTTACATGACGGACTCAACTTTTTTCATTATGCTTTTATTTTTGTGATGAGATTTATTATATATGAATGTTTAAAATGAGAACACACAATTCATCAAATACATTGCTAATACCCACTGAGGTTTGTGCTATTGTTTTCCCACCATAAATGGAGTCACCTCCTGGAATGATGTCATTCAGGACAGGGATATCATCCTTAACTAAAACTACTAACAAACATATTTGTTAATTGAAATAAAACTGTTATCAAATAGAATATATGTGGTAAACTTATTTAATTAGAAATGTTGCCTTAGCAATAAACTGAAACAAGTTTAATTTGAGGCAAACTTTACTAAAACTGAAACTGAAAAAAAAAACAATAATAATAATATCGCATGAAGAAATTACTAACAATTAAACTTATATTAGCAAAATAGAAAAAATAAAAGCTAATTAAAATATGAATAAAACTAAAATAACAGATTTAGGACTGGATTTTGTATTAAACATTGTTAGTTATAGCTAGTTAGGTACTTATTTTATTTTTACTAAAAACTAACAGGATATAAAGTAATGGATGGATTATACGAATAAGAAAACATGCTTTAAATTTAGACATTTTGAAAAGAATTAAAAATGATTTGCTTGCAAATTGCGAGTTCTTAGAATCATAGTGCGTATGGACATTGCCAAATTACAACACCCAATCAAAGTAGTAAAATAATGATAAAAATAATGAATATGATTCTATTGGGACATAAAAATATTGGAATGACCCGTGACATTTTAGAAACGCAACCAAAACCAAACCAGTTTTTTTATTTAAAAATGATCAGTGTTTTCCCCACCAGCTTGACAACAATGCAGCAATGACAAAAATGCAGAAAGAAAAGAAACTTAAAAGAAATTATATATATACTGTATATATATATACAAAACAAGTTCACATTTCCACCCATACAAAACAATTAACCAATACAACCAAAAGACGTCCCTCTTTGTGCCCTACATCAAAGTGGGAAATATCCATCCGTCATGTTAAGAAACTAGCCATGACCACCTGTGGTTGACGCATAAACAAACTAATCTTAGGGACTTTCCAGTGGCCTTTGTCCCTGTCACTACAAAAGATCTTTCGTATCAAAGCAGGCTCATTGCACAAACATAAAGAACAGATCCAAAACAAGGAAAGATGAGAGATTAAGCGCATTTTATCAACGAAACGTCCCATTGAGCGTGACGGTAAACTTCCAAGCTCCATTTAACAAACCAATGCTACTGTTAATCACAAAAATACCTGTCCAATCTGTGTTACGGGTGCAAAGTGTGCTCTGGAATATTCTGCTTATCTGCAGAGAAAGATCTATAAAATCTTGCATAGCAGCTGACTTCTTGAAAATGACACTCCCGTGTAACTTTATCTGGCAGTCAGAGGGGGATTTCTGCAAACATAGCTTGATTCAATGCAACTGTGAAGATTGTTGTTTTCCGTTTACAGTTGTAATCGAAGTTATTCAACCCCCATTGCAAATCACGTTTATTGACAAAATGTATAGATTTTATTCAATGAACAAATCAAACAAAAGTAATAGAAATAGCTCAGCAAGTTTCCCCAAATTCAACTGAAAATGCAACTTTTAATGACTTCTACAGTCTCAGAATTAGTCAACCCCTTCACGGCAAGCATCTTTAGTACTTGGTAGAACATCATTTCCTGTCATGACCTGCTGCAAATGAGATGTATAACCAGACAATAGTTTCTGGCAGCGATTCTGAGGAATCTTAGCCCATTCCTCATGAGCACTGGCCTCCAGTTCAGTTATATTATTGGGTTTGCGTGCTGCAACTGCCTTCTTCAAATCCCACCAGAGATTTTCTATAGGGTTGACTGATGCCACTGTGGAATCTTCCAAGGCTTCTTATGCAACCAAGCCTTGGTGGAATTTGAGGAATGCTTGGGATGGAAGGTCCCAAGCTTCAGCTTCCTCCCTGAGGACATGGAGTTTTACCCTAGGATTTCCTGATACTTCAATGAATCCGTCTTGCCTTCCGCACGCTGCAGGTTTTGAGTGCCAGAGGATGCAAAGCAGCTCCAGAGCATCACCGAGCCCCACCATGCTTAACTATAGACGGTATTCATTTCGGCAAATATTCTTCTTTCTCCAGACATACCACTGATCCATAGGGCTGAAAAGATCCACTTTTGTCACTCCATTGAACAGAATCCCAAAACTATGAATTTGAGCAAATTGGAGCCAACGTTTCTTGTGCTTTTGGGTCAGTAGTGGTGTACATCTTGGAGTTATGGCATGCATTTAGTACTCGCCTTACTTTAGAAGCTGAATCCTCAGTGCTAACGTTTTTTTGCAGTCACTCAAGGGTATTTATGAACCCCATTCAGGTAGTGTAACCACTGTAACTTCAACTAGAAACATTTAGTGTCTTCTCTATCTTTTTGTATCCTGTTCCTTGTTTGTGAAAGGCGTTGATATCTTCTTTTAACTTTTTGGACCATTATTTTGTCATATTTCTAACATGCAGCCAAAAGTGACACTCAACAAACCTAGCCGATTCAGATATTTCACGTGTTCTAGCTCAAGTACACCTGGTGCAGCTAATGAAGCCCTTGATTTTGGATTTTGTTTGCTTTGTTCATTGCAAACAGTTGAAAGTCGGTACATTTTAGCCAATCTGTAGACATTGTAGGCATACATCTCAATAGTAAAAATTAAATAATACTTTTGTAATAGAAAATTCCAAAATGTAAAAATTAACCCTGCCTGCAAACTAGTAGTGAGGTTTGTGTCTAACTGCTTTAGGGCATCAATGATAAGGATCAAACTGTGTTTGGTGACCTGTAGATTTCTGCAATGAGTTTATCTTGTATGGATTCCAGACAGATCTGGCAAGTGCACAACCTGACTGCGGGAAGTGGTCTGATTATTATTCCCCCCCCCCCCTTTCTTTTGTTTATTGAAGGAAAGTGAATTTGAGCTTCCAGTATAAACAAGCACTTTGAGATGTGGGCGAGTCTATACAAGGAAGATGGATCATTACTGTTCTTCATGAGCACAATGAAAGCTGAACCTCCAAACGAACAGAACGTTTTGTTATAGGAGCCTTATTCAAGTTAAACATCTTTGGCAAATTAATAACCACAAATATGATATGAATCTTGCTCGGAACTTATGACAAGTCTATATCTGTTGATAAAGAATACAAACATCTCTTTCAAATGTACATCTGTTCTCAGCCAACCAAGATTCATCATTAGATGAGAAAGAGTAAATCAATACTGATGAAAGAAATGTGTTATATAACAGATTTATTGTATAACTGGATGAATGTTATGATGCAATAGTTGTGATTTTAAGTGGTCTGTTGCTATCAACATTTAAAACAGACACTTATATAACACTGACTTCAGTAGACCTACACATCTTCTATGATGAGGATACTTTTAATTCCTATATTCAAATTTATTTCGATTTTTTTTTTTTTTTTTTGTCAAAGTAAAAAATCTAAAATCTTTTAATGCTTTTTGGTCGTTCATTTATATGACAGCAGCATTTTGGGGGCCTTAAAAAAACACTAACTTTTTTCAAAGTGCACATTTTGAAAATGATACCGTTATCGTCTTTCACAAAAACTCAAATTTGTGAAAACGGTGCCGTCATGCACATGCACATAACGCGTTCAGTCTATAGGCGCGTAGTTTCTTTACAAAGACGACATCGACTTGTCCGATAACAATAATATGTTTTTACTCGTTTAAGCAGATCCGTGTGAATAGAGATCGTTTTGACGTTGTCATCTGTATGGTAAAAAAAGTCCACTTACTTGAATATGCAGATATGAAGAAACACAAAGGCTAAATTTCCAACACAATGGGTGAAACCAAAGAATATTCATTACTAACCGCAAATTACTAACCGCAAATATTTTATGAATCTTGCTCAGAACAAATGACAAGTCTATATCTGTTGATTGAGAATACAAACATTTCTTCTATATAGAGAATAAGAATACATTTGAAAGAGATGTTTGTATTCTCAAAATGATCTTTTAAGAATACAAACAAGAGATGTTTGTATTCTTAAATGATCTTCATTCAGGGATCCGCTTAAACGAGTAAAAACATATTATTGTTGTCGGATATGGCGATGTCACTTTGTAAAGAAACTACGCACCTATAGACTGAATGCGTAATGCATTTGAATGCATTTGGCTTTCATTTACACTGAGAACAGATGTACATTTGAAAGAGATGTTTGTATTCTCTATCAACAGATATAGACTTGTCAAATGTTCTGAGCAAGTTTCATAAAATATTTGCGGTTAGTAGGCTAATTTGCAGTTAGTAATGGTTTTACAGTACGCATTGTGTTGGAAATTTGGCCTTTGTGTTTCTTCATATTTACATTTTCAAGTAAGTGGACTTTAGTGGTCAGTAAAATATAGATGTTTGTATATATATATATATATGAGATGTTTGTATTCTCTATCAACATAATTAGAGAATAGAGAATAAAAACATCTGTCTCTATCAAGTTCTGATGTGCAGCAAAAGATTGTTGAGCTTCACAAAACAGCAAGTGGCTGCAAGAAAATAGTTTGAGTGCTATAGACTCCACGAATCACAGATGGAGAATTGCAGAAATTAGCCTCAGGAAAAGAAAAATCAAACAGCACCTACATCTCCACCTGTTGTTTGGGAGGGTTTCAAGAAAAATCCTCCTCGCTCATCCAAAAACAAACCCCGGCATATTCAGTTGTCAGAGTCAGACACGTTTGGAACTTCAACAGGGTCAGATGAAATTAAAAAAAGAGCTTTTGTGCAGCAAAACCATGATGGGTTTTGTGCAAACAGGGTTAACAAGTGCCCACAGTTGCTGGACACCCCCCCCCCCCCTTTTTTTTTTTTTTACTTGAGGTCCTGGACATCTTGTTCAGAGATATGCATCATAGATTCTAGCAAATAGCAACAGATAAAAAAAAAATCAAAACCTGATGGCCTCTGCTTGAAATATTATAATGGGCCGTGGTTGGATATTCCATCAGGAAAAGAATCCAAAACAAACATCAAAATCAACACGAAGATGTGTTATTGAGAGCAAATTGAAGATTCTGCCGTGACTATCCAAGTCCCTGACCTGGGGTTTCATTTATAAAAATGCGTGTAAGATCCTTACTAAAAGTGTTCGTGTGCCCGAAAGCCAAAAATGGCGTACGCCAAAAAATATTGAGATTTATAAAACCGTTTGTACGGCACGCCAGAACCTGCACAGATTCACTTTATAAATCCCAGTCAGCCGAAGATTGTGCGCACATGCGTCTCCTCCCCGAAATAACCATTTATGGAGCTTATCCACAAGTTTCCGAGGGGCGCTCCTGTAAAAAATAAAGTGGGTAAAACTTCCGGTGACGCGGCGGAAGTAGCATTCCAATGGTATTTTGTGTGTTAGTTAGCGAAGAGGCTAGCTGTTTTTCGGAGAATTATTTTACTATTTAAAGACGCCAATCTTTATGAGAGATGTCGTTACGGAGCTCAGGGACAACATGTGCTGTTCGCGGTTGTTTGTATAACCGGACTAAACTAATTCAGTGGCTTAAACGTGATTGTTTTGAACATAAGCTGAAAACGAAATCAGAGATATCCTACCAGAGCCCGTCTCTGATCCTGCCAACGACTGTAGTTTCCATCATCTCTCAAAAGACGACGAATCTTACTCTGTACATTTGTTTAAATTCTTAATTTTCTATAAACTCTATCAGCATGTGATTGGCTGTTCGCTACTGATGTTACACCTAAACTCCGTATGAAAGCCTGTGTTGACAGAATACCAAATGTGCCAGTTAATGTATTCAAGCAACACATTCATTTATAATTTTGAATAAACTCCAAAGCACAATGACTAAGTGTGTATTTTTTATTTTAATTGTTTGTCAGCTCGCACAACTGTCTGTCACCATGCCTTGATGAGTATTGATTATTAATAATGTTATTATAATACTTCCAGTCAACGACTGCGGAGGGTAAAGGCACTGTTATTTCACCCTTTTGAATTTCGTTGAGGTTGTGTTCCCACATCGTTAGCTAGTTTGGATCGCTATAACTTGAATGACTGTCAACTGTTGAATGAACGAGTGTCAAGCATGTCAAATCGCCCTTTGTTTACTTCCAACCGGAAGTCGCGCCCACTTTTGACGCAAGGCCTCATGGGGCGTAGGAAACTTGTGGATAATGCCTAGTTTAAATATGTATCTCCTCATCTGCATACTATTTGCATATGATTATTCATCCACGTGATACATAAATAACCCCCCCCCACCCCCGCTTTCAGTTATTTTGAAAGATTCGATTTTTTCCAATATTTTGAATGAAAGATCAATAGAATCAACAATGCAGATTTATTTTCATAGGCTTCTTTGTTAATATTTTCCAAAATACAAAATGCGTAATATGCAAAACATAAAATGCATATATTCAAAGTTATTTATATTATATAATTTATTATTGATTCCATATTAAAAAAAAAACTTTCCTTAGAGGGGCTGTAACATGAGCAAAAGACTCTCATCGCACATTTTGACTAGCCTTCAAGTGGTCCTGATTGTCTGTAATTTCCTCGTCATTTGCTTTGACAAAGAAGCTTGATTACCTCTGGACCTGCTGATGTCGCCGCGGCCCAGGTGGAAGTGAGCCGTCAAACAGGAAGTGACACGGCATGGTGCTCATTCCCTGACAATCCTGAAGTGATGAGTGAAAACTAAACCCAGCTGTAGTTAGAAATTAAACTTTAGTGCTCATTAGAGACATTCGGATCACGTCACAAATTAAAGACCTGCCGGTGTGTGGAGGGGCTGTTAATCGAGCAGAATTTCTGGCTATGGCATGATAAAAAAAAAAAAAAAAGTTCTGCATGATTAACATGTCCAAGGCCTTTAGACAGTTTGCTGGCTGTATTCCATGCATATATTTAGCTTTCACGTGTAGATGCACGCCTGAAACATAACACTACCATTATTGCCAAAACACTTGACATTTCTGTGCATAAGAATATCATGATGCACATTTCAGCTGCTTTGAACAGGTTATAAATCTACAGAAAGTAAGTATTTCTTTATTTGTGGATCAAAACACAATAGCAGCGAAATGCAGTATACAAATCTGTGAAATGAATAATATGGTAACTTAAAAATATAGGTGCTCTTCAAAGACTGGAATGAACTTAGATAATAATTCTAGAAGTGCATAATTTTCCAACAGCAATCATTGCTCATCTGCCAGCAGTAGCTGGTAGGCCTACATGTTCTTGCAGCTTTTGTTGGGTCACATCCAAAAGCACATGAACCAACAAATTAAAAAAAAATTAGTCGTGCTGTCAATCAAACTATACGTGGTTTGGAAGGAATTTGCCAGTTTGATATTAAGGTATGTTTCTTTAAATGTTAATGTTACATAAAAGAGTCATAAAGATGAATATAGCTATCACAATCATTATGATAATAATTGGTATATCACATCAGATATCCACATGTGAAGTGTGCTCATATGATTAAACCGATACTGATATGACTGATACTGAACTAGACACACAAGTCAGTTGCAAACCAACGAGCAATTGTGAATTCAATGCAGAGCTGCATGCACTTATTTTTTGAGGGGTTTAATTTTTAAAAAATATAATCTTAATTTATAATATATATATATATATATATATATATATTATTTATTTATTTATTTTCAGTGACACTGATAAGCACATCTGATATGCACAGCCCCGAAGACATGTCGAAACTTTCCCTTCACTTCAGAGGAATGAACTCGCTTGGCGGGCATCATTTCCAGTTAACAAACGGAGGTGAAAGGGCTCTTTAAAGGGATGGATTTACAGGAAACGGTTACCTTAAAGGATAAAGAAAGTGAAAGTTTGCGATGAACGTATAAAAGGAGCGCAAGTCCCAGTGAGCCACACATCTGTTGAGGACAGGTGAAATAACGCATTCAGAGGGACAACATGATGTTCTCGAACTCTATGACATTATGGACAGGTGCTCTGCTTATATTGAGCGTCAGTCTATGGAGCTGTACAACAGGTGAGGAAAAATTTGTACAAGAGGTTTAAATGGATAAGGTTTCAAAATATAATGTATTTGAACGTATCTGAAGGTTAAGAACGCTCTTTGTCTAAAGCAACTTTTTACAATTGAAGAGTTCAGATGCAAAAGCCTCTACGTGCCATTTGAAATTTTCTTCTAGAATGATCATTTTTATCAAGCTTGTATATTTAAGTTCAGTGATTTCACTTAAATGGCAATGATAATTACCTATTAATTGTTATTTAAGTGAAATTACTGAACCTAAATATACAAGTTTGATAAAAATCATCATTAAAGAAGAAAATTTCAAATGGCATTTAGAGGCTTTTGCATCTGAACTCTTCAATTCTTAACTATCTGTAAAGATAATCTGGCTATTTCTTCATTGCTTAACAGGCGAGACTGTGAAAATGACTAATGGTTAACATTCTGTGTTCACTGTTTAACTACCACAGCTCAAAGTGATGGTGCAGCAGATTGCTGTTTAACTACCAGTAACCATCGCATCCCACAGAGGGTGGTGACGTCCTTCACCATTCAGACCAGCGATGGAGTCTGCAGGATTCCTGCCACTATGTAAGTCGCGTTACATGCATTTCAAAATGCCTCGATAGTGCTGGAGACTTCAAGGTGTATAGGATTTTGCATATTTAAATGTGAATGAATTTCCACAGATTTGTCACAAAGAAGGGCTATAAGCTCTGTGCGCCCTTTCCCAGTGAGAGTAACTGGGTAAGCAAACTGATTGACCACATACTGGCTTCACCTGTACACATAAAACCTAAAGGTATGTGTTTGTATCTATTTCATCATCAAATGTTTGTAAAAGATCATATTTAGAACATATAATCTAACATTTTGAACTCGACACGTAACTCAAGTTTTCCCTTTTCTCTTACAGGAAAGAAACGGAGGGAACAGTGAATCAGATTACGCAGGTCCAGCCTGTGGCGTGTGTACAGCCCTGATCCTGGAACGGAGAGCTGATAGCACTCATCTGTAGTAAATGATCATTTACATGTGTACTCTAGTAGAACGTGTCAAAGTTTGAATCTACTGTCATATCATAAGAAGATGAGATATGTGAACCCTTTCCCCCACTGGTCTACATGAAGAGATTTTAAGCTAATATTTCCACCATTTGTCTACATTGTATAAAGTTACTGTGTTTCCTGAGCCATTGAATGAAAATATATATTTTTCTTTTTCACATTTTCACTGTATTTTGGAATATGAATAAATGTTTAAATATGAAAATTGGTTACATGTTTTTTTTTTTTTGGTGTGTGCTCAATTTGCATAATCTTAAAATGAACTAATGACCTTAAAACAAATCATTCTCAAAATCAAAATGTGCGACACATGCACTGCATATAAAGTAACAGCAGCAGGCACATCTTGAGAGCTCAAGCAGCCAAAGTTACCTTTAAAATGATTATTATATAAAGTATTTACCCTCTATACTATAACGAAGCGGTATTCAACCTTGTTTGAACTATCTATAATTTCTATTTAGTTCCACAAATGAACTTAAGTAAAGCAGAGCATCTTTTGGCCATGCTATAAACACTCCCCCAGAATGTAAAATGTAGTCATGTCAAGTCAGGTTGTATTTGTTGTGCTTTATATATTCTTTTAAATCACATAAAGTGCAATATTTAAACAATTATATGACTAGTATTTTGTGTATATATGTGGTAATATCAGCTATGTGCTTGTGATAGAAGACCGCCGACTGTATTTCTTATTGCCGACATTGTGACATCCCATCAGCTGGCGTTAATCCAGACCACCGCTTTCAGATGTGTGATGAAGCTGCATTTGATTCCAGTTTTCTGAAGGATTAGGAGAAAGTTGTACCCCATGGATAGTGGTATTGTACACACAAACACTCATATGCACACAAACAAATGTGCACAGAAACACCCAGAAACCCACAATCCAGATGCCACAGAATTCTTTGCAGCCCTCCAGCAAGGAATGGACTGATTACTGAAGTGAAAAATCACTGGATTCTGTTGAGGGACAAACATGAAGAGTAAGACTCGCAGAGAGAGAGAGAGAGAGAGAGAGAGAGAGAGGGATGGATGGATAGATAGATGTCTAACTGACCTTCCCGCCCTTTATACAGCCTCTGTATTCTATTTTCCCCCCCATGTTTATTCTTTCCTTTCATTCCTCTTTGAGTCAATGCTTCTCAAACATCCTCTCAGAATCTCTTTTTTTTTTGTTTCTGTCTTTTCTTTTTCTCCCACTCTTTCAGTCTTCGAGGCTCAGCATTGCTCAGTGCAGCAGACTTGGGAGAGAAGAAAAGAGCCGGTCTCTGTTGCCCTGCTTTCTCTTTCTGTATCCTGGAGGAGAAGTCTGAGGAGGGAGAGAGAGAGAGAGAGAGAGAGAGAGAGAGAGAGAGAGAGAGAGAGAGAGAGAGAGAGAGTGAGTTAGCAGGCTAAATGGACTAGTGAGGCACATTAGTTCTAATGGATGAAGCCTGTGGGGTCAGATCATTCATGCTACAGCTCCTGGACCCCCTACACATGTGCTAATGCACCACATGGTCAAGAGATCCAGGCCCAATCTCAATTTGCTTACAGGTATGCCCTTTAGTATTCTTTAAAAAAGAATATTATTTGCAAACTGTTTGTAATGTTTTGGTTTGTAATGCTGACATGTTATGTTTTAATTTGTATTAAAAGCAATTATCAACCCCCCCTAGCAAAGCTAAACCCCATAATCAACAGCAAAAGTACCTTAATTAATTATAACTTAAGGTCATACATTTAAAAGCTGCCGTGATAGCTTTGGCCGTGTTTTCTCCTGCAAGGTTTGATGCACTTTAATCTGGGACACATCTTTAAGGGATAATAAATGAATTGGATCAAATGGCAGCTAAAGATTTATCCTAGCTTTAGCTTAGCATTTTATGTAGAACGGTTTATGATTTTCTTTGATTTCTTTTTTTATGTCAGTTTTGTTGAACTCATCTGCATTTGAGTTTGATCTAATGCACCAACATGTCTTTCAGAGCAATATTTGACATGTTTTGAAAGGCTGTTTTCGAATCAATTCAGGTAAACCCGGGTCAGTGTTTTCACTAAACAATTTCCACAAGATGGACAATCTCACTATAGGCTACTCCTGAAAAGAAGTTTAAAATGAGAGCTAAATTGTGCTCGAGAGGTCAGCCACCCTTACAAGCATGTTAATATTTCATAGAGAAATCTAGTGGATGGATACCTTCATAGGAAATAGAAACAGAACAGGATATAAAGTAGGAGATACTTTAGCACACGTTCTGGGATCATCTAATAGCTTGAAAAACATCAGTAAAAGACACTTCATGATTTCATCCTAATATTTTAAAGATGATTATATACAAAAGTTTAGAGATTTTTTAATGTTCTTGAAAGACGTTAATCGAGGCTGCATTTATTTGACCGAAAATGCAGTACACTGTAAACAAATAGTGTTGGTTTAACTTAAAAAAGTGAGCTACCTGTTAAGTTGCCTTAAAATTTTGAGTTCATTAAAATTAAAATCTTAGTAAATACAATGAAGGAGATTGGTTCAATAATTATAGTCTCAAAATATTATGTTATCTATTCTAAACCACATTAATTATCTAAGTTGATTTGAGAAAGTAATATTGTGAAATATTATTACAATTTAGAATAACTGTTTCTATTTTAGTACATTTTAAAATATCATTTATTTGTGTAATGCAAAGCTGAATTTTCAGCATTACTCCAGTCTTTGTTGTCACAGTGTCCACTACCATTCAACAGTTAGATTTTAAAAAATATATTTTTTATATAATTTATAGACCACAGAGTATAAAATACATTTTCACATGATACAAAAATTATAGAGGAAAATAAGAGGTTAATTCCTATTATTTTCTGAGGTGTCCGCATGAGACTCCTTATATGAAGGTCAATCTCTACAGAACAAGGGGAATATTCAAAACATTTATGAATAGCTATGGCTATAGATAGATTTCAGACCTCTGTGGCAAAGGTATCAGTTTCCCCTTGACTTCTCTTTATTAAAGCATCAGGGGATGTGCTATAAATGGTGATTTTCGTATAAATTTACACTATACCCCAAGGATATATCTGGCAGTGATCAATCATTTTCTCATTTGCACAAAATCAATATCTTTGATTAGCGCTACTTTTAGGACAAAAACAACAACTGGTGGTAACAAAGCACAAAAATATCTGTGTAGAGAATATTTTTAACCCTTCTTATGTAACATCTGGGCGAGGACAGTCGAAATTGGCAATCTGTGTCGTAGCTCTGGCTTATTGACCTCTTTAATCAGGCAGATGTGTCACAGGACGACCAGGATTGGGGTCTCCCCACCGCGCTTCTAATGACAAATCTATTCACAGGCCAATTACGACCTACCTCCCCCCGCATTCGCTCACCATGCAGCTATTCTGCACGTTGGATGGAGGCTGAACAGCCGTACAAAAAGAGTACTGAGCGTTCTCTGATATTCCCTCTGTAATTATGATAATAGACGATGTTGAAAGAACAATAATTAGCTCATATCTCCAAATGCAAAGGTTCAGGGTTATCACTGGATCAAGCTGAGTTCTCAAGCCGTGTCACCCCAAAAATGAAAATTTGTCCTTATTTACACCATCTCATGTTGTTACAAACCTGTACAAGGTGTTATTTTTTTTAGGAGTTTCCTTGGCAGTTTTTTTTTTTTTTTTTTTATAAATGAGGACTGGGTTTGTCCAAACCCGATCTCACGGCAATTCGTACGTATTTTAGGAGGTTGCCAATTCTTACGAATTGATACAACCTCCTTTTGCTAAATCGTATACATATTTTACAAGTTGCCCAATTTTGTGAGAATTCGTATGAATTACCTATTACCCCACCCCTAAACCTACCCGATACTGCGGAATTCGTACGAATCAGCCACCTCGTACTCACTCCAACGAATTTGTTTGTCAAGCTCCAAATATAAGATGATACACTCTAAAAAATGCTGGGTTGTTTTAACCCAATTTTGGGTTAAATATGGACAAACCCGAAATGTTGGGTTAAAAATGTAATGTAAAAATTTAACCCAACGGCTGGGTTAGTCCATATTTGACCCAAAGTTGGGTTAAAACAACCCAGCATTTTTTAGAGTGTAAGAAAACACCATGAAAGTAAACCGTGACTTGTGTTTTAAATTCCAAGTCTTCTAAAGCCATTTAATAGCTTTGTGTGATAGAAATTTAAGCAAGAGTTTAACTCAAAAACTCAATCAGGGGTGCGTTTCCCGTTCAACAACTTTAGTTTGCTGCTTCACTATCGATATATCGTTGGATAAATCAACTAGCTCGTCACAACTCTTTCCCGAAACCCATTGATCGCAAATTATCCTTCAACCACGTTGGTTTCGCACGTGGTGGAATAATAACTACTTTTAATGAAACTATTTGAGATCAATTAACGCTAGATTGTTTTATATAAATTACAGACATCTGAGGACTATTTCTAATTGTTCTCAGTTATTTTGCTTTATTACCAGACTCAATATTTTGCTCTATATAGAGCAAGTTCGCACATGCGCACTCTTCAAACACGGTACTTTAAATCTTTTGACAAACTAAAAGACGTAAATTACATTTGTATGTATTCTGAATAAAAGGCATCGGTTGTACTCAATGTCAGCTCAAAATAAGGATTTATTACGTCCAAATGTGATGCAATATAGAAACGATGCCTCTAACCACAGGTCGCTTTGCGATGCTGTTTGCCAATGTTCGTTGGAACGATGGTTTCCGGAAACACCGACTCGTTGAACTATGCTGATAACGACGGAACTTGCGACCATAGTTGGCTAACGATGCTTTCGGGAAACGCACCCCAGTCTGATTCAATCTAAACCGTTTTCACAAATTCCACTTTGCTACTTCTCTCAAGATTTTCAGTGAATAACAAAGGTCTGTTTTTCACATTAAATCGCTTTTTGGGATAGAGGACGTGAAATATGTTTGAGTCATAAGCCAAAGACAAGTGTGTTTATTTGTTATTATGGAGCTTGATAGCTTCAGTCCTCATGCATTTTTTGTTTAAAAAAATCTATTTGAAAGAAGTTCATTCAGGGAAAGACATGAGGGTTGGCTTTTATTTCTTTATTTAGCTGACGTGTTCCTTTAAGATTCCTGTCTAATTGATGCAGTTTTATTGACGGACACAGTCTCGTGAATGGGTTGTTGAATGGGTTCTCTGATTGGCCCTTCATCTCCTGTAATTCCCTGAAGTGCCATGTACCTATAGCCCTGGAAACCTTCCGCAAGCAAAGTGATGATGGTAAAATTAGCAAGAGTGTCTCTTGTTCTTATTGATGGTGGAGTGGAGGACAAGGCACGTTGTGAGAGTGGTTCTTTGAAACTCTTTATCTCTCAGGTGCCGTACACAAACTACTCAAAGCAGGGGCTTGAGAAACAGCGAGAGCCTTTTTTCCTGCTCTAGTTTACTTCCTGAGAAAAAGACAAGAGATCAATAGGGGTGGGAAATTTATGGCATCGTTTGGACCCTTGAAAGGTAGAGTAATGGGACGATGAGATTTTGTGTCATCCATCTTGCACCTTTATGACCTTTTCTCCCTTCCAAAGATTTGAATGTTCTGTTATTCTGGTGTCCCTGCCAGAAAGATCCATAATTAGGCCTTAACTGACAAAAATAAATGAATTCCTTTGTTCTTGCTGAATAAAGGAATTCATTTCTTCCAAAAAACGAAACAGAATAATAATTAAAAAAAACCTCATTGACTCAAAACATTTGAACAGTGGTGTATATAACAAGATGTGATGAGAGACAAGATGTTAGGGTAGCCCTGCCCACAGTGAAATCATGCTGTAAATGTATTGCATCACACAGTTTATTTGATTTCAGTTTGACAATAACCTGTGGATAGTGCCTGGATAGTTCAGGACAGGCTGTGACAAGATAATTCAATGAATCTGCACACCCCTGCAAAAAAAGATGACGCAACTCTCTCAGATGAAGCTTTGGGGCTAACTTCCACTCAAACTTCATCTGGATGAAATCTAAAGATCTAAATTGAGACCTAAATCAAGAAGCCCAAACTAAATCGTGTGCTATTAAAACTGCTGTCAAGCCACAGAGACCCTTCCATAGACAAAGAGTGACATTTAAAGTGCCTGACCATATGGTGTTTTTTCCCAAAGTCATTTTGATAATCATAAGGAACAAGTTAAAGACATTCGCAATTAAGAATTACTCTGTGAGAAAACATTCTTCATATTTACTGACTTTACCAGTGGCTGCAGCTCTAGGACAGTCAATGCAAAAGACGTTTCTGATGCTAATGGCACAGTGACCTGCATGGTTTTGCTAGCAATCATCATAAAGATGAGCACAGTGCCTTACCACTAAATTTTCAAGTGCAATCAACTTGGATGTTTAAGTTTAAGTTCACTTGCCTGTCAATGACATAATATCCCCGTTACCCCTGCATGGTTTTCGCTCGTACTGGCATAGTAACCATGGCGACTGACGTGGACAACTGCGTTATGTCTAGTGGCACGCTCACGCTGTTGTTGTTTAGTTCATTATGGACAATGGCGAACAAAAGGAGAACTAAAACGAGGATCAATATCAGCGTGGTGTTTCCGAGATGTCGGGAGCTCCACGTCCGTGACTAACTGTGACTTGACAGAGCTTCATGAGTCATGACGACAACTAACACAGAATGACATTATAACTTTCAACACACTCAGATGCAGTTTAGTGTGATAGTGTTGTAGACCAACAGTATAAAAAAATATTTTCATGATTCACAACATTTTTTCTTTTGTCAAATCAACTTAGATAATTTATGTAGTTCAGATAACATAATATTTTGAGTTTCTGATGATTAAATAAATCTCCTTCATCGTATTATCTCAATTTTTTCCATTTTAATGAACTTAAAATTTTAAGGCAGCCAGGTTACTTCATTTTTTTAAGTTAAACCAACAATATTTTTTTACACTGAAGTGAAACAGCGCTACCTCACAAGTTTAATTCTTCAAATAACCTGTCCTGTGTGAGTAGTAGCACTTGCAGGTATTACAGTAGAATTAAAAGTCCTTATTCTGTTATATCCACGGGACTCGCGTGTGAGTGAGAAAATGAATTGTTTCTTGTATAAATTTAAAAAAAATTGAACATTTCTTAACCCTAGTTTGAGTTAAACCAAGGTAAAAACATATGTTATTATAACTTATTGATCATACATTTTTTACAATATGTTTGAATTTAATGTTATGTCAACCAGCACATGCTTTTATTTTGAAATTATATAACTTAATTTGATAAAAAATGAGGGAACTTGTTTACAGATAAATCATTTACCTATAATTAATACTGCAATATTCCATAAAAAAACAAGAGTTGTCCATATTTATTCTATGGCAAATTACATCCACCCACATCCATTTTTGGATATCACATGGAAACGCCAAGATGTGCATAGATTTTAAAAACCAATTGAGGCTGATGCAACTGTTTATCCGATAAGAAGACATGCACAATACGATGAAGCATTTTACTGAATAAATCCATCGATTTGCAACAAAATACTGACGTGACTGGATAACTGTAGTAACCAGCAGAGGATCTCAAAGAACGCAAGATAACATGACAGCGTTTATTGTATTTCGTCTTCTTGCTCTGAGACGCAAGTCATTTAAGATTGAGGAAAAAAAGATCCACAGTGTGGCTTCCTCGATTGCTGGAACTTCCGTTTTCATCACAGATATTTTGCGCCAATTTTCCAGGAAGTGACGGTTGACGACATTCATAGATAAGTCATAGAGAGCTGCTCTTGTTTACGAGAAAAGGTCAGTCTGTTCTACTAAAAAGGCCAAGAGGATGATGATCAATAAACTCTAAAGATTTACTGAATAAAAGACATGGCATTAAAGCAAATGTTCAATTGAAGAAATAGGGTGTGAACTTGCAGACTACATTAAAGATAGCAATGTCTTTTATGGCTTGAGTTCCCGGAAACGTAAACAAAATGCATTAGAGGATATAATGAAAAACAATGCAATCAACCTTGAGCATCACAGGCAGTTGTTTTACCTCCATTCAGAAGCACTGTAGCATGAATAAGAAAGCCATTATAAAGATTTTATTCTGGTAAAGTATTTATAGTGTTGTGTTTGTTTTACTTGAGACATATCCTTAGGGTGAGCTCTGGCATTCATTGGGTCCAATCTGGCTCTGTCTTTAGACAGTGTGCATGCAGGCTTTACATGACATCTGGGGCATTGACTCTAGTTGGATAATGGATTGAGGGCTTTTTTCTTTCGTCTTTATGAATGTTATTCCTTTGAAGCTCAGTTTTCTTCTGCTCTTGTCGAACATTGTGCCGGTGATCCCAGCCAAGCTATTGTGTTTACAGCTATTATGCGTGTATTAGGAAATATCAATACCATGTCAAACCTTTTAATATTCATCCTTTTTAACTTTGTTTAATGTAGACATTCTAAGTAATTTTTTACTAGAATTTTCTTGGTTAATTTTCAGTCATTTTGTTGGTAATGATCTTAATCCTGCTAATTGAAGAGCCCCAACACTGCTTATTTTTTTTTACTTTTAATTTGTGTGTTAGAGGTCATCTATATGTTAGTTAATTTTGACATATAATAAAATAAAATAAAAATTGCCTTAAATTTTTAAGTACAACCAACTTGGATGTTTAAGTCATTTCAACTTAAAGTACATTAAACTGACTTAAAGCGTTAAACCTTGTGTAACTTGGAAAAAAGTGGAAAATTGCTTAACTTATTTTGATGAGTTAAAGCAATGTAAAAACACATTTTGTCACAACTTATTAATCGTTACATTTTGTACAGTGTAAGGGCCAGATTTACTAACAGCTTATACCCTTTTTTGGCTCAAAAAACTACTGTCAGGATTTACTAAAGACACAGTGAACAAGTAGCGCTAAAAAGGCTTATCTTTAAAAGAGATTAAAGATAAAAGAGTTACCTTCGCGGCTGACTTTATTGCATTTGCATTTATAGGAGTTTCCCTTTCAGACGCAAAATTTATGGGAGAGTATTTAAATGAATCAAGGTGATTTATAGGTTTGCGATAGTTAATATACATTATTTAAATCTGGTCCTAAGGGCACAGATAAAGTGGACAAGAGCACTCTAATAAATTCCTCAACACAGGATAAAACAGCACAGGTTTCACAGGGTCTTCAAGATTCCACCAAATGTACACCTACATGTTTAGTTTAGTTACTGGAGCTTTTTCCCCTTAAAGTCATTCTCAGTATTTTGTTTTGTAACGTTTGTTGGTGGAGTAACATATTAGCACTCATAATTGGCTGCCATAATAGCTGGGTTTCAGTCACGTGATTATGATGACGCGCTGAATTCAGATGGAGGGCAGGGAGTGAAGAGCGCATGGACGAAATGAAGGAAAGTCCGTACTGTGAAGAAAAAGAAATAAACAAAAAATCAAACATATGTTGGACGTGATCCTTACGTTATGAAGAGGAACGATTTTTCAACTGAATTGAAATATTTTCTTGCCATCGAGCAGTGTTGGGTAAGTTACTCTAAAAAAGTAATTAATTACTAGTTACTAATTACCTCTTCAACAGTGTAATTAGATTACTGTACTAATTACTCTCTCTAAAAAGTATTTAATTACTTTTAATTACTAATTACTTTCAAAATCCCATATCAGTCTCAACCAGCTGAATAATACAAGGATAGAAATTAATCTGTTTTAATTCTTTCAAATAAATACGATAAAATTGCATGAATTATTCTTAAACTGACCAAGGTGGAGAAGGTTACATTATAAAAACATACTTTTTAGCATCAGACAATACATTTTGATGTTATACCCACTATTGTTTTATGTCTGATCTAATGACATTTCACACTTTTTTCATACATATTTTACAATAATTCATACGAATGTGTACGAGTGTGGTCGTAATATTTAGACACCTCATAAAATGCATAAGAATCGCTGTGAGATCAGATTGATCTATACACAGTGTTTACCTCAATTACATCAGAAGTAACTGTATTTAAATTACAGATAAATTAAGAGTAATCCCTTACTTTACATTTTCAAGGGAAAAGTAATTAAATTACAGTAACTAATTACTTAGTAATTAGTTACACCCAACACTGCCATCGAGGCTGTAGATATCAGCAACTACCTTGTCTTACAGACATACTTTGACTTTACAAAGTTCGGAAACGTTACACGTTATACACAAACAGTCACTTAAGTTGTATTAACTCACCTTTGACGAAGTGATCACTAACGTTACACCCACACGCGCATTTTCTATACACACATAGGTTTGCAAGCCGTTTTTCCAGAGTTTTTCGATCAATTTCTTGCATTTTCCCCCCGTATGAACAACAACTTTTGGTACACGTTAAAAACTCCTTGTGGTTTGGTCGATTCAAGTAACTAAATGACTCAAAACACAAGCATTTTGAGTTTGTTATAGTGCTTTCTAAATACAGCAAATCACTTCCTGCCCTCCATTTGAATTTCGCGCCATGGCAACGCAGTGGCATGACGTCATATGAAAACAAGCTATTGGACAAACTCAATAGAACTGCACCCAAGTCTCATTCATGAACAAGACTTATGAATAATATATACAGTCATTCCAACTGAAGTGCACCACCACAGGTTTGGTCTCACTATTTATTGTATGTGTTGTTTCAGGAGTCTCAAGCACTAAAGCGTGTCTGATTACCATGTGCCTCCAGTAGGCTGCTGTTATAATGTGCCGTTAAACTTCAATCTGTTCAGTTTCCTGTCAGTTTGCCACAGTGAAGTATATGATGACTGCAATAGCATTGAGTCATCTCCGGGGACATCCGCTGTGGAGCCTAATTGTTGAGGATGTGTGGAGGTGGAAATCAGATCAGCTTAATTGTGTATTTTCCGCTCGTTTGGTCCAGTAGCGTGGCTGCGGTTGACACCGACAGAGCACCGTCAGGTATTTTCCACTTTCATATAGAAAACAGAGGAAGTTTTTTCAGTAACCTTTTAAAAAGCATGATTTATAATAGGATGGATATGTAATAACACATCTTTAGTTACTGTGATGTATGTAGGCGTATATCCAAAGTCATCAGTCATTGCGATGCTTCTAAAGACTATAGTTGGGTAGTGTGTCGGTCTCTCGTTTTAGAGTAGGCTGTTAGGTAAGTAGTCTAGGGTTGAAAGGAAGCTCTTAATATGAGTATAACAGATATGCTTTTAGCCGAAGTATGATAGGGATGTGTCTTACTGTAAACTGCGTGAGGTATTGACGTCAGCTTGATTGTTGATGTCTCTCCTTCCCTTCTCCCTCCCTCCCCTCTTGCATTTCACTCCATTATGCACTTAAAGTTTTAAGAGCACCTCCTGTTATAAAACGGTTTGCTTTGTGAAGTGCTGTCATGATAAATTAAAGATGTAGATGGCATAATTTTTATGCAAAATACTTAAAGGATGAGAAAGGCACCTTAGCATTATTGAGGGGCGGTTTTAAAATTCACATTTCCCTGAGATTAAAATGTTGACTGAGGTTTGATTTATGTACCAGCCTCATTTCCATTCAGGCACAGAAAAAGCGAGAGCCCTTGCTCAGGCCTGCATGGAGGAGAGTGGATTTGTCTTCGTTGTCAGTTCATTTCTAATTAATCAGCTCATACACATCTTTAGAGGCCCGGGCATCACAAGTAGGTTATGACTGACAGTGTCTAGTTTTCAGTCACCTCATCCTGTGCTGCTAAGAAACCACCTTCAGCTCGCTTTAAAGTGCCCATATATTACGCTATTTTAAAGGTTCCTAATTTTATTTTCTGGTCTCCTCATTGGACCTCATGAGTCTGAAAATAGTTTGTTCAAAGATTAGGTCTCCCTCGAAACTCTTTTCTGAGAGCATCTGTCTGTTGTGATTGGTCTACTCTGCTCTGATTGGTTAGATGACCCAGTCTGTTGTGATTGGTTAACTCTGCTCTAATTGGTCAGATGGTCCAGTCTGTTGTGATTGGTTAACTCTGATGTGGTTGGATAGATGATCCAATCTGTTGTGATTGGTGTACTCTGCTCTCATTGGTCAGAAGGTCCAGTCTGTTGTGATTGGTGTACTCTGCTCTCATTGGTCAGAAGGTCCAGTCTGTTGTGATTGGTCAATTCTGCCTTGATTGGTCAGATAGTCCAGTCTGTTGTGATTGGTCAGAAGGTCTAGTCTTTTGTGATTGGTCAACTCTACCCTGATTGGTCAGATGACCCAGTCTGTTGTGATTGGTCAGAAGGTTCAGTCTGTTGTGATTGGTCAACTCTGCTCTAATTGGTCAGAAGGTCCAGTCTGTTGTGATTGGTTAACTCTGATCTGTTTGGTCACATGGTCCAGTCTGTTTTGATTTGTCAACTCTGCCTTGATTGGTCAGAAGGTCCAGTCTGTTGTGATTGGCCAACTCTGCCTTGATTGGTCAGAAGGTCCAGTCTGTTGTGATTGGTCAACTCTGCCTTGATTGGTCAGAAGGTCCAGTCTGTTGTGATTGGCCAACTCTGCCTTGATTGGTCAGAACGTCCAGTCTGTTGTGATTGGTCAGAAGGTCTAGTCTTTTGTGATTGGTCAACTCTGCCCTGATTGGTCAGATGACCCAGTCTGTTGTGATTGGTCAACTTTGCTCTAATTGGTCAGAAGGTCGAGTCTGTTGTGATTGGTTAACTCTGATCTGTTTGGTCACATGGTCCAGTCTGTTGTGATTGGCCAACTCAGCCTTGATTGGTCAGAAGGTCCAGCCTGTTGTGATTGGTCAACTCTGCCCTGATTGGTTAGATGACCCAGTCTGTTGTGATTGGCCAACTCTGCTCTGATTGGTCAGATGGACTACCAATTACAATGCGTGTCAGAAATGCATAAAATATTTCAGATGTTTATACAACAAAAGTATGAATTCTTTCAAAGATTAAATATTGTTTGGACTAATTAGCTATTTGAGCCAATGACATAGTTTACCCAAAATCATCTGACTTGATTTATGCTTTAATATTTCATGGCTAATCTTCAGCTTTGTAATTCATGGCTTTATAGATTGGCAATTTAACACGCTATATTTTTAGACCTCCAATTATCAAAAAAAGTAAAAGAAAGTACGGTGATGTGATCAAAATTATGCAGTTTGCTACATTAAGGGGGCCGACACAGCTGGAACAACTTACCCACTATCCACTCTCACATATCTGATTTCAGAGGCAGTGAGAGAAACCAAAAATACATTTAGAAGCCCATGGATTTAAATATGAGCCGAAAACCACATATCAGCCTCTAGGTATGGATTGTGAAAACATCCAGAGCATGGCGATTTATGAAGTAGCGTGAGCCCGAGGCATTAATTTAAAATACTGCACAAATGCTTTGATACACCCCCAACACCACCAAGACCATATTCTGAGAAAATGTGGACACATCTTGTTTGGACCATTCATTATTTTTGTGAATAGTGCAGTAATACACCAATATATATAAAATCGGCATAGATCCTTTTCAATCCATCCTAAATAAAAACATTCTGGCTGTTCTGCTTTCAAATTTGCTGTCCCTAATGATAATCAATTTGCAGAGAACACCAAAATTGAACATTTATATTTCCATATCAGCTTTTATTGATTCTGTCATAAATAGCCTTGCAAATGCTTTGAAGAGGCTTGGTAATGTTAACTGCATAATGTATTTTGCTTAAACCAGTTATATTATTTCTTTTAGATTCTCTTTCCTTGCTTTTATTGTATTTAAATCCAAATTTAACTCATTGTTTAATACACTGTATATCTTAAAGGATTAGTTCACCTCAAAATGAATATTTCCTGATAATTTACTCACCCCAATGCTATCCAAGATGTTCATGTTTTTCTTTCTTCGAAAATAATTTTTTTAGAGGAAAACATTACAGGATTTTTCTCCACACAATGGACTTCAATTGCAACCAACATATTGAAGTCCAAATCAATGTAGTTTCAAACGGCTATGAAGTGCTTCAAATGCCTCTACACATTCCCTGCTGAGGAATAGGGTCTTATCTAGCGAAACGATTGGATGGCAATGATCTTGGATGGCATTGGGGTCAGTAAATTATCATGCAATTTTCATTTTGAGGTGAACTAATATTTTTTTTAATATGTATCTAACTAAAATAAAATGTTTTTTTTTAAAAATTTTTTTTTACCTTGTATGGTTTTTGCACCTTTTTGATTTAAACTAAAATACTGTAAGTATGCTGCTCCGTGTTCTAGCACTATAAGGACATCACATTTAATTAAAGAAGGGAACTGACCGAGCTATCCTTTCTAACACCTCTAATGGATGTCTGTGCTCCACACTGGCTGAATGTCAGGTCATCTTGCCAAACTGTCTTGCATTTAAGCTGTGCATAAAATTCTGTCAAGCTCATGCATTCCCAAATCCTGCTTATGTCACCATTCCAATCAAATCACTGCAGACAGATTCATTGGGTTTGATCTATAGCGGACGGTCGGGGAGAGGCAGATGGAGGCAGTTGTGCCGGAGAGTTTATAAACAGCTTTCCACCTCCAGAGGTGCAAATAAAACACTTTGCCAGATTGAACTGAGGGGGAAACACACATGGGGTAGTCTAGCAGCTCAAGGAAATGGGTCAGTGATGATATTTGTTGTCATTTTACACCTTTTTCAATGAATCAGTACCATGAAGTCTGATAAACATTCTTATAACAACGTATAATTGTAAACCTTATGGGAAGGTATTAATTAGAGACTGGACTAACTGATATATAACCATCTGTCCCCAATTCTGAGTAAAATAATGTGTCGCACAATTCCTTGTAAACATGAACTCAACAGCATATTTAAATGAATACATCTTAAAGGTTTTCTGGTTGTTATCTGTGCAGTGAGTCACTGACAAACGCCCACTCACGGAACAACTTTGGTGTTTCATTCCCAAGACAGTCTTTGAATTATCTGTTGGATAACTTCCTTGAGTAACATGATCGTATAATGTGTTGCCATGATATTAGAGACTAAAAAGGCTGGTGGCAAGTGACGGCAAGGTTTTCTCAGACAGTATAGCATCATAAAATTGAAACACAATTTTTAATATTACTTTTTGGCTTAGGAATTAATCACCATATTACTAAATCATATTACTCGTAATTTAATGTTTTTTGTTATTTAAATTGTTATTCATACTGATAAAGGCTTATTGTCATAGGCTATATATCGGTATATCTGTGGTTATAAAAACAAATGTTCTCTTGCCCTGCCTGGTGGAATTATCTGCTGATAATAACAAGGGCATAATCATGATCTAATATTCATCTGATTAATCGTAATGTCTCACCCAGAACCTCACCAAGCTTCTACTCACAAGAGGTTTTTGCACTACTGGACTGCAGGAATCAGGATGAAGAGGAAAAGGAGGAAAAATATGCCATTGACTCTATCAAATTTCAGCATTTCTGCCGTAATACAATTACGAAGCCATTCGATTAGGCCAAGCAGGAAGACATATTAAGCTTCTGAAAAAGCAGGGAAACTGCTCTACTATCTTTAAAAATCATATTATTGTTACATTTTGAGTTTTACTTACTCCCAAAAGTTAAGAACTTTTTTTCTAGTTTGTCAGTTCATATATTCATGCAAATGAAGTTCTCAATTTATTTATTTATTTTTTATAAACAGTAGAACTGGAAAACAAATTGACCAGCCCGATCTCACGGGAATTCGTACGAATTTTACGAGGAGGCTAATTCGTAACAATTCATACGACCTCACTCGTACGAATTAGTACCATTTTGCTAAATCGTACATATTTTACGAATTGGCCGATTCGTATGAATACGTACGAATGACCTACCCATCACGTGGGTTTAGACAAATCGTACGAATTCGCACGAGTGAGGTCGTACGAATTAGTACGAATTAGCCACTTTTTAATCATTCGTCGAATTCGTATGAATTGGTCGTGAGATTTAATGTGTGACATTAACGTGTGACATTAAATCCCGTAACTGCTATCTACTCTATCTAGTTTCTAGCTTGTCGCAAACCAACTCAAACCAAGTGCACGGGCTGATTTTCGAAAGATTAATATTAAACTCATTGCATCCTCAATGTGTGGCCAGTCGTTGGCAATGTCACTTTTTACTATTAACTTGCATCTCCCAGACAGGACAGCATGAGAAATGAGTTTTAGGAGGCATTTAAAGAACACCGTTTTCAACTAAAAATCATATTGCCCATTCATTTACACAACTGCCATAAAACTGCTCTGACACACACAGGTTGAGCTTCCAAATGCAGTTTTATTAGGGCAATTCAGTAGCCTGGATGCCAGCCCGAACCCCACCCAGAACATTTTTTGGTCGAAAAGTTGGTCTGGACTCTTTTGGAATCTGGAATCTTTTTTCATGTCATTTGCTTCATTCAACGAACAAAATGAACGAATTGACTCAGAAAAAGATTTGTTCATTTTTAAGAACGAGTTTGAACAGGAGAGTCATGAACGCGCATCACAGAACAGAGCATATTTTATTTTCTTTTTTTGTATAAAACGTATTTTGTTATTTTTTTGACAATGAGTGTGTTAAGGAGAATTGAATATGAAGGCGGTAGAATGATGAGGTGCAGGTGATGGTGATCAGTACTCAGGGAACAATGAAGAGTGTGAGGAGTGAGTGAAGCTGGTGGAATCCTGACAATTGCTAAGTAAATTTTTTTATATATATTTTTTTTATTTTCAAAAATGGGACAGAGAGAGAGAGAGAGAGAGAGAGAGAGAGAGAGAGAGTTGCTAGGCAACAAACTTGGCATCAAAATCCTGCTCTTTTTTTTCAGCAGTGGCTCACAGTGTGCCAGATCTGAATTCGTTCATTTTTTTGTTAGTTTTGCCCTGCTTTTCCTTGTGGCATGAGACTACAACCATTACAGCAGGATATAAATTAATGCAAGGCAGTTTTGGTTCAGCCTGATACCTAAAAAATAAAAATAGGATTAAAAAAGTGCAACCACACAAGCAAATTATGAAAATGTTGAAAAAGAAAATAAAGGTGGTGATTTTTTCAGATGCTAAAAGCATAAGATAGTATTTTGTTTTGGTTGATCAAAACTGTGCTGTTCTCTGTTTCTCAAAGCTTTGTGTTAGTCACAATTCACCATAATCACAGACAGCATTCATGACGTCACTTCTTGAAATCGATAAATGCATGGAGCAGTGAACTGAAATAGCCTTAATCCATTCATTCGCTTGCTGTTTGGTGTTAAGAAAGAGGGTTTGGCCTGTTACTTTCAGTATTAAAAACTGAAAACAAATTCCCTCATGTGGTAATTATAATATTTCAGGATGGATCACACCTGTAGTCCATTCGTAGAGCCCGGGAGTCTATAATACAAGATTGTGAATGCATAATGTGGTATTTTGTCTGAAAATATTGATGTTTCGTGGTATTGTGCAGGGCAGAATTAAACATCAACATAAGACTGAATGTCACTAAATTGATTATTTATGGTGACATATGGAGGAAAATGGTAAAACTTCAATTTACTATATATTGTGCAAATGGCACACAACACACATACATAAAAAGAATCAATCTTCAGTGTCACATGATCCTTCTGAAATAATTATAAATGTCTTTACTGACAATTTTGATCAATTTAATGCATCCGCGCTGAATAGAAGTCACATCAGTTACATTGTGAATTTGACATGAAATTTTGATTTAAAAAAAATGACATTTAAATTTAGGGTTTATAGTTAAGGATCAGAAAAATATCATACTGTTTTTTTTTTTTTTTTTTTTTTTTACAAACATATTTTCCATAGTGATGCAAATGAATGTTTATAACAGTGGTTTGAACACCACAGTGTGACATTTTAATCTTTTGGGTCATACCATGGCATACACAGTCCACAACAAATGGCAACAAAAGAAAAGTCTCCATTACTAGTATCTGTTGGCAGTGCATTCTCATTCATCTGGTTGTTAGCAGAGAGAGCCTGATGGTGAGCTCCTCCCAAGAGTCCCGCCAAATGAACACTAATGGCCGAGAGATCACGCTGTGGATGGGCTGCTAATGGTGATGGAGCTAGTGCAAATGCTGTCTTCCCTGCGATTCGTTGTGAAAGCACCGCGTCTGGCTCCACTGTGCCTGTCTGTGTTTTTGTCAGGAACATTTGTCTATATTATAGGGCCCATGAAGCACTTGTTGAAAAACTGGAGTTTGGCTGCCCTTGCAGCATTTATGACATGTTTTCTAGGGTGACCATTATTTTGATTACCAAAAACCAGGACACTCAGCCCGACAAACAGATACTCAAATGATACTCGAAGTTTACTCAAAGATGCCGTATTAATTTCAATACATTTAAAATAGGCCATGCCTCCTCTGTATGGATGGAAAATTGTTATATTACAAGACACAAATTCAGCTCGTAACCGAATCAAACTCAATATAAGGCAAAGGTATAAATAGCTTCATTGATACATGTTTGCCGTTACGATCAGTTACACTGTGATGAAGGTGAATTTGTATGATTCATAACATATACAGGTGTTTTGCATGAAAGAGCTTTCCAGCGCTGTTGGCTCTGATGAGGACTACACTCCGGAGACAAGTACCGCATTGTCGGCTCAAGGACAGGTCCGGGGTCGAGGGCGAAGCAGAGGAGGTCGTGCAAGAGGGCGGACAGCCAGGGTCTGAGGTAGTAGAGCCCGAGGGCTGGTCAAAGTACAGGGCAAGGAGCACTTAGTCTTGGACAAGAGGACCTGTGTCGAGTTTTGAATCTTCAAGCTCAAACAAGGACATGTGAACAGGTATGTATCTGTGTTACTCTATGATCTGGTCTCCATTTATACGCTAAAATAGTTTTTGCGTGTATGATACGCACTTTTCGCGTGCATATAATTATGCACTGTATGGCGTGTCTCACGAAAATGTGTCTCTATGACACGCATTGTGTATTGTCGTGTAGTTTATACGCGAAAATGAGTACATTTGATACGCAGTTCATTTGTGTGTGAAGGCCAATTTATACTTCTGCGTCGAGGGTACGCCGTGGTGCGCCGGGTTTAGTGAGCATTTATACTTCTGCGTTCAGGTCTTGGTTGCTCTGCAGTACTGCTCCGAAACGCTAGTTGGCGGTGGAGGGTTTTAATGTTCCACTGTTTAGATTCCTCGAGTTGTGGCTAGGTTACTACAAGCCTGAAAGAGCGGATCATGTTGGAGTTGGAACTTTTTGAGGTGGAAAAACAGTTAATTTTAGTGAAATTACTAAAACTGAAAGGCAGAAATGAGAGAAGACGTCGGAGGAGATGGTATGTGTGGTAATGCGTGAGAAGGTACGTGCGGAAATGTGTAGGAGGAAATGCGATGCTACCAAGCCGACCATTCACCGATCTTGCGGTCCGCGTCGTCGCGACGTGTAGTTACATTTTTGAGGAGGTGCGCGTCAGGCTACAGCGAAGGGTACGCAGTATGGGACGCGTCTCTGCGTATGCTATGCCGTACCTACTGCACGCACCCTACACAGAAGTATAAATTGGCCTTAATACACACGCACCCCACACCACTAATTCTACCCAAACGTATAAAACACACACACCCCACACCACTACTAAACCTACCCTAACCAATCCATGCGTATCCTATGCACATAAAAACTCACTTTAGCGTATAAATTACACGACAATTCACATGCGTGTTATAGACCTTATGTAGCCCCACCCCTTTTCAGCGCTGCCCTCGTTGTCTTTTGACTTCCGGTCTGTATTTTCGCAGCATTCTTGCATAGGTATGAATGAACTGCTCGTAAAAAAATTCCTGGTCGACATTTGTTAAGACATCTGCACTGTAAAAAATATTGTTGGTTTAGCTTAAAAAAATATAAGTAACCTGGTTGCCTTAAAATTTTAAAGTCCCCGTGAACCGGAAGTTGCAAACGATTTTTCTCCAGTGCTGTGACGTATTTCCAAGTGAAACGGAATATTGAACAGAGGGCAGGGTTTTACTCTAGCGCTCCTCCTCTCCATCTCTCGCTCATAGCAAACTAACGGTTTGAGGGGAGTGGTTAAGCGTTTCCCCACCCAAGTTGTGAAACCTACGTCATCAGAAAAATAAACCGTTCCAGACCGGAAGTAACTTTTTAGATTTTGATTAAAGATTACCAAGGTAAAACATTTTTTAAATATATTTTTACTTGCACGGATTAATTGTTCACCACAAGACTAGTAATATGCGCTAACAAAGTAAATAGGTTCAATTTTGATTTCACAGGGACTTTAAGTTGATTGAACTGGAGAAAGTGAGTTAGTACAATGAAGGAGATTGATTTAATCATCAGAAACTCAAAATAATAAGTTATATGTTAACTAAAGTTAAATAAATTATTTAAGTTGATTTGACAAAATAAAGAATGTTGTGATAACAAATCTTGAAAATATTATATTATAATTTTTTACATTACAATGCTCTTGATAACTTAACTCTACAGTAAGTAAATCCACTTCACCAGCTAATTACTCCTCGACAGCGATGCCTTAGAAACATACAGAGCGACCGCAAAAACGGAAGTTCAAAGACAATATTCTAAAGATGACGGCGCCCACGTTTATCTGGTGCATAAGGTCTATAAAGACACATTTAGTGTGATGGGGTTGAATACACACGTCAGATACTATCTTATATGCAGGTACTGAGAATTTTGACTGTTCTTTCTTTGCTATTGTTATTAGTAGCTTCCATGCCTCTTCAAACGGGTGCGCGCATTTGGGCTGCTCCTGCAGCACAGGTGGTATCCATGGTAGTAGCGAGGGAGAGTGACAGTCACCGCAGCCAATCATTTCTTTCGTCCCAAATGGAATAATGACCTGTGTTTATTACAGTCCCTGAGAGGACTACAGACACTCGATTTTTATAATTTATTTTCCAGAGTACTTACATTCTAAATATGCATTGATATATAAAGACAGTTTAAACAAATTTGGAAAAAAAGTATTTTTGGGGGAATTCTACCTACTCCTTTACCTTGTTTTGAACAGAGAATATTCCTTCAATTAAAAACACCCAGCAATTAACCTCAGACGCCATGTGATTTCTGCTGAAATGCCACCACACAAAGCATCATTAGCATCATTAGCCTCAACATATCAAAAAGGAATATTCATTTGAACATTAGCTTGTTACAGGGACTAATATATGAGTGTGCAATCTTCTCTTTGATTTCCTTTTTGACAGTAAGGTTTAGCGGTCCCTAGGGCCTCCATTGCTCAATGTGCATTAACCTCTGTATTAATTATGTATGCGTTTCCATTTGACCCAGTATGCACTGGGACCACATACTGGGAAGTGTTGGAAATAACTGCCTACGCAGGATTAAAATGAGATGCCCATGGGTATTTGAGATCTTCATGAAGGTGTATGGAAACAGTTATCGATTCATAAGTAACTCACAAACTTTTGGTGGTCATACAAGAACAAATGTATTAGGATAATATATTTTGTGTGATAATCCCTCAACCTAATTTTGTTCAAGATAATTATGTAAAGATTGAATGACCTCATATTATTAAAAAAAAAAAAGACATGGATTATTTATCAAAATTAAATTGTCACACCGGAGGACTATTAAACTGCAAAAACATAAAAGCCAATTAAAATTAAAATGTAGTTACAGCTCATGAATCACACCCTTGCATTATTCATAATTATGCACATTCGTATATAAAATCTTGATTATTTTTTTAGTGTCATCATAAACATTTACTGTGCCCCACTGGCCCATAAACAAAAGTGTAAACATCAGACAATTAATTTTGTAAATGTTTTGTAAAATAAACTTTCATTTTAATACAATATAATGAATTTTGAGCTCTCTGATATTCTGTAACGTTCTGGTGGTTGCTGAAAGCACACAATGAAGATTAGGGTGAAATGCAGACTTTCTAAATTCAAGCAGAACAGAAACAACCACATCAAACATCAACGAGAACCGACAAGGGTCTGAACAAAACTGAGTGTATAAATACACATGAGAGAACTCGGGTCTCTAGACGAAGATGAAGTAAGGACTAATGAGAACAGGTGCAGACGAGACAGAACTTATTTGTGACAACTGGATTCTGATTGGTCGGTGAACGTGATTTCACCAAGTACCACATGTTCCTGGATCAACATCTTTGTTGATCCTGGATCAAGTTTCCAACCAATCAGATCTGAGGGACAAGTTTACACTTTATGTCAAGTTTAGGCTTAGAACCAGGGTGAAGTAATTAAACATCAGTGTTATTCACCAATCATTACCCTAAGTTTAGGGAAAAGTTATGGGTAGGGTTAGGTTTTGGGGTAGGGATTGGGTAAGGACTATATTTTGGGACAGGATACGTTGATCCAGGACCATGTCTTGGCAAAATCACGGTCAAGTCAAGTCAAGTCACATTTATTTATATAGCGCTTTTATACAGATTGTATCAAAGCTTCACAGTGATAACATGAAAGTAGTACAACACAGATCAATAATATTGTTAAATATTAAATATTAAATAACCCCAACTAAGCAAGCCAAAAGCAAGGCGACAGTGGCAAGGAGCCAAAACTCCATCAGATTGGATGGAGAAAAAACCTTGGGAGAACCCAGGCTCAGTCGGGGGCCAGTTCTCCTCTGGCTTACATTCATATTGTTTATATATAAATATTAAATATAAATATAAATATCGTCACCCTGACTGGTCAGTCAAAGAATTCTGAGAACTTTGGTGCATTAAAATCAGTGTTATATATATATATATATATATATATATATATATGAAGAGTTCAGATGCAAAAGCCTCTAAGTACCATTTGAAATTTTCTTCTAGAATGATCATTTTTATCAAGCTTGTATATTTAAGTTCAGTAATTTCACTTAAATTGCAATGAAGATTACCTATTAATTGTCATTTAAGTGAAATTACTGAACTTGAATATATAAGCTTGATAAAAATGATCATTCTAGAAGAAAATTTCAAATGGCACTTAGAGGCTTTTGCATCTGAACTCTTCATATATATATATATATATATATATATATATATATATATATATATATGCCATACTATGCCGTACGTATACATGCCACACCCTTAATATTTTAAAATATCTGTTTACCAAAACAATGTTTTGATTTTTTTTTGAGTGTTAACTTTTACTAACTTTTTTTTTGTTTTAGTCATGAATTTTGTTTTAATTGTTATACTGTTTACATTTTACCTATTTAAGACAAATTGATGGGCACTATTGGGTGTACATTAACCGACCACGATAATTAAATTAATTGGCTTGTACACCCTGTTATCTAAAACCACAAAATTAACAACATAATAAATGTTAATCTCTAATTAAAGCATTTTTTTCATCCATATTCTGTGCATTGGCTCCTCTCATTTCCCAGTGCCAACGTCATTTGAACAGACCAATGAAACGTCTCCTTTCGCAGGCTGAAAACAAGTTCCACGAAGAGGCTCGAAGAACATTGGACCCCTGGCAAATCTAGTGGGTTCGTCAGCAGCAGACAACTTTTAGCAGGGCTGTGTTTAATTACAAGAGCTGTAGGTTTTCAGCACTGGAGCTGTCCAGCTTCCGCGCCCTCAGCACGCGCTTCACAAACAACGCGGTCTTCGGCTGCGGGATATTTCTTTGACTGGGACACACACACACACACACACACACACACACACACACACACACACACACACACACACACACACACACACACCATTAGGCTGTGGTACAGTGGCCGCCGCGATTACACACGCATATCCTTCACTGACGAAAGCAACGCTTGAAATGACTGCTGGCAGCGCGTGAGGAGAGGAGCAGAAGAAATCCAGTCCCAAGTACAGGAGCACCATCCAATTTCCTCCAGGTTAGTCTTAGTTCTTTTCTAACTATAGGCTACTAAGTAGATCAAGACTATTATGATTTTCACAGTCCACATTTAAAGCCAATTAGTCAATCTTGCAGAACGTGCATTATGCAACATAATATTGCTATACATTTAAACTGCAGGTTACAAACGGAAGCATGCATAGACGTAGCTAAATATCACGAGACGGATCATTCATGGATCAGTTTTTTGTGGGTGTAGAAAAACACCCAGTCAGTGTATAGGCTACAACTCGATCGGTCAGTGCTGTTAGACGTGTGTGTATGAGAGAGCCATGCATTGTGTTTCATGATTTTCCACTGTGAAATGTAAGATGAGGCTGTTTATATAGCCAGACTTTACGCAATAACTTTTGCTGCACTGTCACGTTACATATTTGCTATACGGTGAGGGATGAAGTGACATTTTCCTAAGATTTACCTACACATGATAAGTTGTGCGTGATGAAGTGTATATGCTCCTTTGAGCAGTACTGCAGAGGTAAGTTTAGCTGGATCATTTGCAATCTCTCTTTGTAAGACCTTGTGCATCACCTCTGACGTCACAGTCCGGTGTGTTATGTAGTCATTGAGACGATGGACTGAGAAGCTCGCTTGCATTCAGAAATGTTCTCAAAAGTCTCAGATTTAGGGAAGCTCTTACAGAATTTCAAGGTCAAACATTCATTTAAATGCTGTTTATTTGTTTTAGATTACAATATTTTTAACCATTTATTAATATAATAAGTAATAGTATTACATGGGAAATATATTTTTATATTTCATTTTTTTTCAAGAATGTAAAAGCTTTTACTGAGCAACAGAAATGATTATTATGAGCAATAATAATAGATTATCTGAACATTAAGTTGATTTAAAGAGAACTTGATGATAATGGAAATAAAAAAAAATATTTATTTTTGTTCATATACCGTAAGAAACTTTATTATTTAAAATAACATTAATGTTATTATTAATAACAGAGAACATAAAAAAATTAAGTTGATCTAAACCAAATGAAAGGGTTAATAGGAGTGTACTGAATTTGAACTCTTGTGTACATTTTTTAATAATCATTTAAATACAATTTAAAAGATATAGTAAGCAATATTATTTCAGAATTAAGCATCAATTTTATAGTAATTGCATAATAATAATAACAATAGGTTTATTATTACTCCTACTATCAATAAATATAACAACAACAAGCAACAACAACACCATAACCAAAATGAACATTATCATTGATATAATAATAAATTATATATGAAAATAAAGTTGATTTAAACAGAACTTGAGAACTTTATTATTATTATTATTATTATTATATAAAAAAACTATATTATTGATAATAAAAATAATTGTATTATTATTAACGACAGAACATAAAAAAATAAAGTTGATCTAAACCAAATGAAAGGGTTAATTGTAGTGCTGAATCAAATTCCAAATCAGACTCTTCATAACCCTGAACACATGTGCGTGTTTGTGACGGAATGTTAGCTAACATTTGATATATTCCATTATTTCTGCCCTTTCTAGTCATACATTTACTATTAGTAATGGTTCAGCTTTAGCAGTGGTTCAAACACAAACGCCCTCTATAGGCTAGCTCCTCAGGACTGTCCTCCACCTTTAAGTACTCAGTTCTCTCCTGTCTGCCCTTCTACCCACAATGCACCATGAGTGTCAGCTTTGGAACCCTGCAGACACTCTAGGTTCCCTCATCTCTCTCACAGCGCTCATTGTCAAGTCCTCTCAGAAGATTGCCTGGCACAGACTCTGTGCCTGACAGCAACTGAATGCCAACGTGGGGGCTCCTCTCTCTGGAGGCATTTACATTCAAATTCCTCCACATTGCGCCGCCTCCGCACACATAGGCCAGCGTGCGTGTGGAATTTCAAATCCCAACACTCTTAGTTTGGCCAGTGTACTTTGCTTTTGGGCTACTGAGTGTCCAAGGTCAGGCACTATGAGCGTATATGCGCTCAGACATTTACAAACCCACATTGCATAGAAAGACATGATTAAGTGTTTTATCACTTTATTACTCATTAGCCTTTACAGAGAGGGTTGGCGATTTTATTTTTGAATTTTTCAAAAAAAAAAAAAAATTCCTTTTTTTTTTCGGTGGGTGTTTGTGATTCAAATCACTGGCAGAAGGTGGCCTTAGTGAACTCGTTAGTGTGATTAGTTCCAGGCCTTTGGGGATGGGATATTTACATCAATGGGAAGCATTCCCATGGAAAAAAAAAAGAAAGCTTTGTCGCCATCCTATTCAGAACGGTTCCTCACAGGAGTAACACATGAAAGGCAGGGATTGTTGGGATTCAAGTCAGCGACAACTTGACAGTGCGAAGCCGATTTGTGAAACATGGTATTACAAAAATATTAGAGGGGGAAACAAAGGCTGATGCAATGGATCTGAATCAAGAACATTCACAGAAACTCAGATGTTTTTCTGGAGCAAACAAGAGTAGCTTCCGAAATGTTTGAATTTTTCAATTTTTAACAAAAAATAGATGTTTTCAAGAAAATACTTACTGTTTTTTTGGTAACGCTTCCTTTTACAGTCCAGTTACCCATGTAAATACTATGTACTTATTTTAGTAACTATAATTACTGGGTAATAACTAGTACTAATCCTGAACCTACCCCTAAACCTACCCCTATTCCATGTACTTACCTTATATTAGCCAGTGCTCCCTAGGTAAGTACACTGCAAGTACACTGTAAGTACTGTACTGTAAAAGGAAGCGGTACCGTTTTTTTTTTATCCATGTAGGCTATTTGCACTTCTGAATTAATTTAAATGAACTGATTCAAAAAATGGATCAAGTTTAATACATGAGAGAGAGAGAGAGAGAGAGAGAATAAGTATTCAGAAAAATATAATTTAATTGAACACTTAGAAGAAGCAAGCATTGCCTCTATGTGAATTAAATGTACTAAACTATAACCCCTTTTCTGCTGAAAATCTGTGCAGACAGATGCCTTAAACAGAATATTAATAAGACGCCAAGGTGTCCCGGCGCCCTCACATAAATTGCCTACAAACTCCAATTCACAGCCTCGCTTAATGAGATATGATTTCCCAAAGTACATGGGTGTCGTCAACATGATATTGAAAGCAAGCGTTGATAATAACTAATCCTTCTCAAGATGAATGTGATTTAATTATTCTATCTATCTACCTACATACGTAGTTATCTGTCAGTATGACTGTATATATATATAATATATATATATATATATATATATATATATATGAAGAGTTCAGATGCAAAAGCCTCTAAATGCCATTTGAAATTTTCATCTTTAATGATGATTTTTATCAAACTTGTATATTTAAGTTCAGTAATTTCACTTAAATAACAATTAATAGGTAATTATCATTGCCATTTAAGTGAAATTACTGAACTTAAATATACAAGTTTGATAAAAATCATCATTAAAGAAGAAAATTTCAAATGGCAGTTAGAGGCTTTTGCATCTGAACTCTTCATATATATATATATATATATATATATATATATATAAAATCCATATATGACAGTTTTCCTCAAAACCTTTGACACATTTTTTGGAGTCAGTCAGTCATTCTCTAAACTACTCAATTGTCACAACTGTTTGCTGGAACATCAGAACTATTGCATCTGCAAAATGTTGTAACTCTCCCAAAACATTTATTGCATGCTGCAAAACCCCAAGTACTGTATCAGTAAATTGGCCAATGAAAAACAAAAAAATATGTTTTTGTCAGTGTGTCAGCTACTGGTCAAATTGTTTTCCCACTATGGAAATATTTGTTATACTGTATACGAATTTCATCTTTGTTCAACATTTTTGTTGACACTGTATGCTTTCTATACTTTGCAAGACTTTTTTATATATATTGTTCTTTTAGAAAATTAATTGTGCTTACTCTTTTGCACAACATGCAATTTGTTAAAATCAACAAGAAATTTAAATATTTTGTGAACAGGAAACTGTTCAGAGATCTGAACTTATTGTTTTGAACTTATCTAATTCGAGAACTGTGCTAAAGTGATTGAGAAACACTGTAATATATAGAAATACTCAACCAATTAAGTCAGTCCTGAAGTGTCACAAATCGCAGATTAAGGTCAGAACCATAATGTGAGATGCATTCTGTGTCAAATGTTATGTAAAGAGAGACAGATATAGCCGTGTACATGGCTTTGCCTTTATGATTTTTCATACATGTCTCCCTACCATCACCAACTTCATTTCTTTTTCAGTAGAGTCATCTAAATTTTTCAGGGAAGTCTAGCAGGCCTGTTAGTGAGCTGTGTTGGTGAGACAGCTGCCTTCAAGTTTATGGGAAAGTTATTGCTCTCTTTTTTCTCTCTTTCTGTGACTGTGAGATTGCTGACTTGGTACATCATTTAGCACAAAGCCGCATTTCCAAATCTAAACATTCTCAGGGACCACAATTAGGAAATAGCAAATCTTTCACAAGTGTTTCTCAGAATTCAAATGGTGTTTTTTCCGTTCCATTTCCAGAGGCAAAGTCCAGGCAGAGATTAACAAATCTGATTGTGTATTGTTTAATATATATTCTTTAATGAATACAGTCACATGAATGATAACCACTGACCAAACATGCAATGTTAATGCAAGAAAAAATAGTCAGATAATTAGCTGAAGAGAAACAGGTGTGTAAAACTAATTAACAACCATGAAACAATCAACAAAGTGAACAATGCACAGAGGCAAACTAGGAAACAGTGAAAAGTAACCCAAAACAGAACACACGTTACATTTACTAGCCATTTAAACCATTTTATTTCTATTATCTGCTTTGAGTGAACAACCCGGTCTCACCCCAAGACGTCATATAACTGACGTTTTGGGACGTCTTTTGACCATACGTCAATATTCGCCTTTTTAGGGCCGTCGGTAGATGAGGTTATGGGATCCTAACTCTACCCCAGACCTAAACCTAACCCGTCACCTAACTGACGTTAAAGGTAAAGCGTCAGTTGTATGACGGCCCGGGATCCCCATCTACCGACGTTTAAGGGGGCCCTAAAAAGGCGGATATTGACGTATGGTCAAAAGACGTCCCAAGACGTCAGTTACTGTATATGACTTTTTGGGATGAGACTGTGTTAGAGTGAAACAGTATATTTAAATTTTAATGAGTTAAAATGTTGGGTCAGACTTAATTTTATCCATTGGGAATTGGATTTTTCCAAAAAGGAAAGATGTCTCAAATGTGGAGCAAATGATTTTGATGACTTTTTTTTTTCTTTTATTTAAATAGGCTTGTTTGAGATGAGAAAAATCTGTGCAGAACCGTGAGATGCATGCCGGTTAGAAATGTGTCCGAGTGTGGTCCGCCTTGGTCTGATGTCATGCTGACATGTCAAAAAACCTCTCGCGACCGCAAGGCGCATGTGTCAGATTCTGCAGTTGCTCTCCACCGACTCTGATCAAAAGCACGATTCACGGTTTAAACAACCGTGATGTATTGCTCTCTTTTAAAGCGTTTAATTTTCAAAACTCTGATATACATATACATATATATATATATATATATATATATATATATATATATATATATTTTGTGTGTGTATACGTTATGTGTGAATATTCCCAAACTCTCTGACAGTGCAATCTCTATGGGTTATGCAATGTAATTTTTATAAAAAAAATAAAATAAAAAAAAAACTATAAAAAACCCCCACATCTGATAAACACGTATTTGGAATGGAATTAAATGACAAGTTCTTTGGGTGTCTTTTTTTTACATTTATTGTCATATAAAAGAAAATTAACTTTCCAAAATTTGATGGACCTACGCCAACAGGGCCAGACGGTGGGTTGTCTGGCTCCGACTTTTTGGACTCTCTCTAGAGGTATGGACTACAATGATGCAGGTATGGACTACAAGAAGTGACGGATCACGTCGCTTCTGCCCAACCAGAGATGGTTCATGTCGCTTCTGCCCAACCAGAGATGGTTCATGTCGCTTCTGCCCAGCCAGAGATAGTTCACGTTGCTTCTGCCCAACCAGAGATGGTTCACGTTGCTTCTGTTTAGCCAGAGATGGTTCACGTTGCTTCTGCCCAACCAGAGATGGTTCACGTCGCTTCTGTTTAGCCAGAGATAGTTCACGTCGCTTCTGCCCAGCCAGAGATAGTTCACGTCGCTTCTGTTTAGCCAGAGATAGTTCACGTCGCTTCTGCCCAACCAGAGATGGTTCACGTCGCTTCTGTTTAGCCAGAGATAGTTCACGTTGCTTCTGCCCAACCAGAGATGGTTCACGTCGCTTCTGTTTAGCCAGAGATAGTTCACGTTGCTTCTGCCCAACCAGAGATGGTTCACGTCGCTTCTGTTTAGCCAGAGATAGTTCACGTTGCTTCTGTTTAACCAGAGATGGTTCACGTCGCTTCTGCCCAGCCAGAGATGGTTCACGTCGCTTCTGCCCGACCAGAGATGGTTCACGTCGCTTCTGCCCAGCCAGAGATAGTTCACGTCGCTTCTGCCCAGCCAGAGATAGTTCACGTCGCTTCTGTTTAGCCAGAGATGGTTCACGTTGCTTCTGTTTAGCCAGAGATAGTTCACGTCGCTTCTGCCCAGCCAGAGATGGTTCACGTCGCTTCTGTTTAGCCAGAGATAGTTCACGTCGCTTCTGCCCAGCCAGAGATGGTTCACGTCGCTTCTGTTTAGCCAGAGATAGTTCACGTCGCTTCTGCCCAACCAGAGATGGTTCACGTCGCTTCTGTTTAGCCAGAGATAGTTCACGTTGCTTCTGCCCAACCAGAGATGGTTCACGTCGCTTCTGCCCAGCCAGAGATAGTTCACGTCGCTTCTGTTTAGCCAGAGATAGTTCACGTTGCTTCTGCCCAACCAGAGATGGTTCACGTCGCTTCTGTTTAGCCAGAGATAGTTCACGTTGCTTCTGCCCAACCAGAGATGGTTCACGTCGCTTCTGTTTAGCCAGAGATAGTTCACGTCGCTTCTGCCCAACCAGAGATGGTTCACGTTGCTTCTGCCCAGCCAGAGATAGTTCACGTCGCTTCTGCCCAGCCAGAGATAGTTCACGTCGCTTCTGTTTAGCCAGAGATAGTTCACGTCGCTTCTGCCCAGCCAGAGATGGTTCACGTTGCTTCTGTTTAGCCAGAGATAGTTCACGTTGCTTCTGCCCAGCCAGAGATGGTTCATGTCGCTTCTGCCCAGCCAGAGATAGTTCACGTCGCTTCTGCCCAGCCAGAGATAGTTCACGTTGCTTCTGCCCAGCCAGAGATGGTTCACGTTGCTTCTGCCCAGCCAGAGATAGTTCACGTCGCTTCTGTTTAGCCAGAGATAGTTCACGTTGCTTCTGCCCAACCAGAGATGGTTCACGTTGCTTCTGCCCAGCCAGAGATAGTTCACGTTGCTTCTGCCCAACCAGAGATGGTTCACGTTGCTTCTGCCCAGCCAGAGATGGTTCACGTTGCTTCTGCCCAGCCAGAGATGGTTCACGTTGCTTCTGCCCAACCAGAGATGGTTCACGTTGCTTCTGCCCAGCCAGAGATAGCCAGAGGTTCACGTCGCTTCTGCCCAGCCAGAGATGGTTCACGTTGCTTCTGCCCAGCCAGAGATGGTTCACGTTGCTTCTGCCCAGCCAGAGATGGTTCATGCTTCTCAGCCTTCACTGCTTCTAGCCAGAGATAGTTCACGTTGCTTCTGCCCGACCAGAGATGGTTCATGTCGCTTCTGCCCAGCCAGAGATAGTTCACGTTGCTTCTGCCCAACCAGAGATGGTTCACGCTTCTGCTTCACGTGCTTCTTTAGCCAGAGATGGTTCACGTTGCTTCTGCCCGACCAGAGATGGTTCACGTTGCTTCTGCCCAGCCAGAGATAGTTCAGCTTCTGCCCACGTTCACGCTTCTGTTTAGCCAGAGATAGTTCACGTTGCTTCTGCCCAGCCAGAGACGGTTCACGTTGCTTCTGCCCAGCCAGAGATAGTTCACGTCGCTTCTGTTTAGCCAGAGATAGTTCACGTCGCTTCTGTTTAGCCAGAGATAGTTCACGTCGCTTCTGCCCAGCCAGAGATGGTTCATGTCGCTTCTGCCCAGCCAGAGATAGTTCACGTCACTTCTGCCCAGCCAGAGATGGTTCACATCGCTTCTGCCCAGCCAGAGACGGTTCACGTTGCTTCTGCGTAGCCAGAGATGGTTCACGTCGCTTCTGCCCAGCTAGAGATGGTTCATGTTGCTTCTGTTTAGCTAGAGACGGTTTACGTTGATTCTGTCTAGCCAGAGACGGTTTATGTCGCTTCTGTCTAGCCAGAGATGGTTCACATATTAATTCTGTCCAGCCAGAGCCAGTTTCTCAGGACAAGATAGCCATAGCCATAGTTCCCGAGCCGCTGTCTGTCCCTAAACCTATGTCTGTTTCCTCTGTTCCTGGTCCGGTGTCTGTTTTTGCCTGCCTGGAATTACGTTTACGGATTGCCCAGTAAATACACTTGGATCTTACCTGTTTGTGTGTGCGTATCGTGACACGTTTATGCTCATGATAATTTATTTGACCTAATAAAGCACTTTTAGACAATGCTAAATTAAAGTTCTTTACATTCGATTTATAAAGAGAGAGAGAAAAAAAAATGTAAAATCCATTTTTAAATAATTCATGGACAAAAAATAATAATAATAAAGAAAGTTTAAATCGCCATTTGTAAATATTGCAAAACTCCTGTTCTGAGTCTGGTCAATTATCTTTCTTCAGTAATTTCCACAGTAATTGCTTCCCCTGCATCTGAAAGCACCAGTCATCACTGAAATGAACATGTTATAATCTGAGTGTTCACATGTCTTGCCAGAAGTCATTTTCATAAGGGTTTCACAAAGGGATTGACTGAGATGTTATTTGGCTCTGTAGCCCGAGATTCTCATCTTTTATTCTCCTAGAGGCAGCCAGCACTGACCTCTTTCTTCCTCTGCCTCCTGTCTCGGAGGACATTTCATCTGTCACTGTACAGTCATAGAGTAAGTCTAGCCTCAGACCATTCATGCATTGTCTGTTGCATATTGCCGGCTGAAATCACCAGTTCCATGAACTGTTTGTCTGGCTTCTATGCAATATTCGCCCACATTTACACTTTCCCAGGCTGATACAATGAGTGCTTCTGAAAAGGAACGCATATAATTTCAGATGCATGCACCTAAGCACCTATAATAAGCATTGGTTTTGTTACATAAGAAGCCAAAGATGACTAGGCTTCACACAGCGGTGTTGGGGAAAGTTACTTTTAAATGCATTACATACTTTTAAATGCATTGCATTTAATGCATTACAATATTGTTTTACTCCCTAAAAAGGTCACTAATTTTGTTAGTTACTTTTTATTAAAAATAATGAGACAACTCGTCCTTCACTATTTTTTTTGTAACATTTTAGCACTTTTGTAACATAAAACATTGCTTTTTTGATAACATTATTTGAATGTACAGACTTTCTAAAATGCCCACATATTCAGTTTTGTGAAGTCTGATTATTTATTTGTCAGTTTATTTAAATGAACCAGTTCCAAATAAATCATTTAACAAACATTACTAAACAAACATAAATGTATATACAATACAAACATTCATTACATTTTCTTTATTGCAGTCTACAAAATATTTATTCAACAAGATATTTAATCATCAATTCTACAATTTTTTATACGTTAAATTCCAACTAAATGACTGTTTGTTTTATTGGTGGGTTTTCATGTAAATAAATATGCTTAAATGCAGTTTAATTCTGTCAGCCTAATTAGGAATCTTGATTGTTTTCTGAAATTGTATTCTGGTTTCCTGACTGTAATTTAGGCTACCCACTGAAAAATAATTGTTTGTTTGATAAGATACAGTTTTAAAGTAGTTTCCTCAACATGCAAAGACAGATTGCAATTTTTAATTGACTTAAGAGAAAAATAATATTATTTTTAGACAGTTATACAGTATATGCTGCTTGTTGGCAGCTTTGAAATTGTGCCTAAAAGATACACATAAATTAATTCAGTGACAAAACTGGAAAAACTCTCTGTCACTCACTCCCAAGCCTTCCATGAAATGAGGCTCAGGAACGCCTCCTTGATTTCACACATAATTAAAGTTCATTCTTGAACGGTGATATTACAGTGTGGCTTTTTTACGTGGGTATTCAGAGAGAAGAACGCGATGGGTCAAAGCTTGGGTTGATAGTTAAGAATAAATGAGAGAAGGAAATATCTATTGAAATTCACAAGCACGCTGAGCTTTGCGTTTAGAAGGCGAGAGAATGCCAACTGAAGCAGTTTCACACCATTACCCCGATTAAAGGCTGAATAGATGGAGCTAGCATTCAAGATTACGTGATGTCTGCTTCGGACAAGCTAAATCAGCTCAATCTGCCCTACAGCACAGCAAAACACAAGATTTGGCTCCCTTGTGAATTGAGAGAGTGAATTTGAGTTGAAATAGACACAGAAAGTTGAATTTAATTGAGTCAGTAAAGACTATTAAATTGCATGCAAAAAAGAATCTATTTCAAACAAATGCGGTTCTTTTGAACGTTCTGTTCATATATATAAATAAAATTATATACTTTATGGACTTAATTATGTATATATATAATGATTAACCCTCTGGGGTTGTTCGGCCCAAATGGACCCGAAGAATTTAAATACAATTTTTTTTTAAATCACAGCTTCCTCGAAATGGTCCGAAATTTGGTGACTTTGTTGGTATTTGGTATTTGAACACCCCCCAAAAAAGGGGACAGGATGTGAATAGTCTAAGTGGTTGTAAAAAAAATAGTCACACTTGGGGTGTTCGGGTCCAAATGGACCCGCATGGAAAATGAATGGGAAATTGGCACAAATGTGAAAATACTGAGTTTTTTTGTGCGTACACTCTACAAATCAGCCACGATGTTTAATTAGCACACAACAGTGAAGGGATGAATCTATAAAACATCAAGAGTGCATAACAGACACATCCAGACACACACACACATGCACACAAACACACTTTTATACACAAACACACCAAAAAATTCAGATTATACATGTGTTTTGCATTTTTAAAATGCTCAGTTTGTCCACCAGATGACATCCATCTCATTTCAAAAATTGCTTTTATGAGGCCTAGGCTTGACTCTAAAATGAAATACAGCTTTAAAAAAAAAGAAAAAAAGAAAAGAAAAAATATTATAAAAAACGAGTAAAAAAAAAAAAAATCATGATTTTTTTTTTTTTAAAATATGAATCCCGCCCTTTGGGTCCATTTGGACCCGAACACACCGAGTGTGACTCTGAAACGAACAACCCCAGAGGGTTAATAATATAATCTAATTATGTAATCTTTTCTAAGGCCATACATTCTTTATAACAACATATTTACAGTTCATTCATATTATTTTTTGTTTATTTTTTTTAAAACTACCATTATAGCTATTATATAAAAACAACAAAAAAAACATTAAATTTAAAATCTTCTTTCTTACAGTAAAATAAAAGTAATATTCTGTATTCTTCAGGCATTCATTGTAATATTCTTCTGATCTGAATAAGTATACTTAAATTGTAATTTAAAGGCTTTCTCAGCTGCTGATTCTGAATCACAAAACCTGGTTTTGCTCCCTGTTCACTCTGCACTCGCCACAGGTTGCCATTAGTGAAGATGATGAACTGTGATGGCAGCACGGCAATACGAAGAAAATCTTTCCAGTGATCAATTATATGAGAGATCTATGTTAGGAAAGCGCTAGCGAGGTGGTTTGCGGCACATTCGCAGTGGATCACAAACTCTGCTTGATCCAGCATGTGGGCGTAAATTGCCACAGCAGTGGATTAGAGACAAAGTCGATAGAACATTGTCTTGTTTTCACCCTTAATATTTGTTATGCAACAAGGTTCTAACACCGAGCAGCAAGCATGAGGCCTGTCTCTTTACTACATTAATATAATGAAGGATTTGAAGCTTACACTGCTGAAAAGATCAGCATAGGTGATTGCATGGCCTGCCTGATATGCTAAAATAATGTTATGTCACTATATTGCAGCCATGGGTGTGCTGATGTCTAGGAAGCAGCAGGTGGAGAAGGTGCAGAAGTGCAGTGTGGTGGTGTCAGCATTTAAAGAGGGTCTGAAGGATCGGGCGGCCCCAGCAGATGCGGCCCAGACTGAAGAGGTCATAGCGGAGAACGGGGATGAATCTGCTGAAGGATCCCACCAGGCTAACAAAGATCACACTGAGCAGAAAGACAAGGACAGTAAACCAGGGTCATTACCAAATCAGCAGGCCTCAGCTTCATCCAGAGAGGAACATAGGGTCAATCAGGAGGCTTGGGGGCGTCTCCGTGACGGGAAAGGGGTGGAGCCTGAGGATCTAAAGAAGGCGCATCAGCTCACTCCTCCGACGTTCGTGAGGCCGAAGAGAGAGGTCGACGACGACCAACCGCTAAACGTCTCGCTTGAGCAAACTGAGCAGGTAAATTTACTGAAAGGATACATATTTTTAAATAATGATAATATAATAATTTAATTTGTTTATTTTTGGTGCTGCCCACTTTTCTCTTTATCTGTGATTAGGATTGTGTTAACTGCAAAAATATATGAACATCCTTATAACAATACATTTCACTGTAAAAAAAATATTTTCAAGGTTTGTTATCACAACATTTTTTCTTTTGTCAAATCAACTTAAATCATTTATTTAGTTGAGATAACTTATTATTTTGAGTTTCTGATGATTAAATCAATCTCCTTCTATGTATTAACTCACTTTTTCCAGTTCAATCAACTTAAAATTTTAAGTCAACCAGGTTACTTACTTTTTAAAGTTAAACCAACAATATTTTTTTTACAGTGTTGTTGTAGTATTCATCTTGGTGATAAATACAACTGTTCGTTGTTAGTTCACCTGTGCTCCATTAAATAATATTAACAGATGCAATTTTTGATTTTAATTATGAATTAAGAAATGTTGAAATTAACATTAACACATCGGCGGAACGGAAAACATTTGTGAGGGAACGCAAAAGCATCGACAAATAATTTTTTCCTCCATCACATATTTTTTCCCTTCACCGTGTCCCTTTAAGGGGTTCTTAGTTTTTCAGATATTTGGTAGAAAATGTATATATATTCATGTTTTATATTATATATTTTTTTATATATTTTTATTTGTCGACTGTAAACACCATGCCTCAAAAAAAAAAAAAAAAAAAAATAAATAACTCACCTCAAGCTCAAACATGGCTATTTACTCCATGAAAAATTCCATATCTACAAGTGCACGAAAACAAATAACTCAAGTAAAATAGTGGAGGGATGTTAGTGAAGGTTATCCTTTCAATCGGAGCTGAAACCTGCTCTGTGACGCACATATATGAGAAAATGTCAAGATTGTGAGTTAGGTAAGCTGACCCCTGCTCAGCCTAAATGGCAGCCCAGTTTTTGTTGAGAGTACGTGGGCAGTGGGTAAAGGCTGTCCAGGAAAAACCTGGCTATGTGAGCTGCAGTGGCGTCTGAGATCAGTCCGAAAATTAATTGGGGTCACCGAAGCTTGTGGTGATGAGGCTAGGCCTCACAGCGAGCCAGAGAAGAGCCACTCCACACAGCTCCACTCAACAGAATGCTTTTGATTACCTCCAGTCTCTCTCTCTCAGCAAATATAAAAGACATAAGAGCAGGTGGAGTGAGATGCAGTTGGGCTTGTCTTTGTGAGTTATGTCTAGATGCATTTGCTGATGTTCAAATTTGGTTCAAGAAAAAAAAAAAGAAAAAACAGACAGAACTGCAATGAAAGAAAAACAGAACAGCTGGTGAACATAATTGTGATAATGGAAAAAAGAACACGCTATCACTTCGGCAAAGGGGAATAAACTTTATCCTAGATCACCTTAGGATAAATTAAAATAGACACATACACTTTAAAAAATGCTGGGTTGTTTTAACCCAATTTTGGGTCAAATATGGACAACTCCGAAATGTTGGGTTAAAAATGTAATGTAAAAATTTAACCCAACGGCTGGGTTAGTCCATATTTGACCCAAAGTTGGGTTAAAACAACCCAGCATTTTTTAGAGTGTACAAGAACTTGTCTTTGTCATATAGTACAGAACTACAGTAGTACGGTATAATATTATACAATCAGATTATTTGAATTTGGAAGAATCTGATGAGACATGTTTGACTCCAAGTGAAATTTCGAATGTTTGATTGCAGATTTGGTATTTTGGCAAATCTGAGCATAGTTTTGCTGACATCTCTGTGGTGATACTTGTGAGATTATAAGGGTCTTTTTTATCAGTAGAGGATGTTATACAGTTGTTGGTTGCTAGGGTGTTACTAACTGGTCACTAATGGCCACAGAGTGGTTAACTATGGGATTGCTATGGTGTTCTGAGGGGTTGTTCAGGTGTTGCTGGGAGAGTTCTGGAGTGTGTTGCTAGCTGAAATTAAGGGCTTCAGAGTGGTCGTTCTGAATGGTTGCTATGGTGTTGCTAGGGGGTTGTGGTGGTTTCTATGGCAATGCTAGGTTGTTACAAGAACAGAGCAAACATAATTATGTGTGTTTATATTTAATAAGTTTGATGGTTGGAATGTGAATTTCTGAACATTTCATGACACTCATTCATTGTATGTCTTAAATAATCTATTCAACTCTATAATCTACTAAAAACTGTAAGCATTTATTCATTCTGTTGTTTTTTAAAAATGCATGCTATGTCATTTGGTGGTCATATTTCCAGTCTGAATGTTTTAATGTGGCATATTTTATTGTTAGCTAGACCAAGCATTGTTTATAGACCATTTTGCAAGATGTAAACAACACTGGTCGAGAAGCACTCCCAGACAGCAAACTGACATTGAATCAACGTGGAAACGACGTCTCTCATGACATTGAAACAACGTTGATTTTGCTCATCGAATTAACGTTGAACCAACGTCAGACGCGGCATTCTTCAAAGCTAAATGAAAATCGAAAATTGGTTTGCTTTCATAACGTTGAAACAACACGTTGATTTTAAGTTGATTTTCCGTTAGTTTTGAAAGAATGACGCGTCTGACGTTGGTTCAACGTTAATTCGATGAGCAAAACTATGTCAGATCAACGTTGTTTCTATGTCATATTTCCACGTTGATTCAATGTCAGTTTGCTATCTGGGCTTCCTGTTTCAGTTTTTTAACACTACATAAAAGCTGGGATAAATTACAACCAACAGAAAATATAAAACTGAATCAAAAAGTTAAACACACATCTTTAAGATGTTTTCTTTACATGTGAAATAAAGAAAACAGTTACAAACTGAAACAGGAAGTGTTTCTGGACCAATGTTGTTTACATCTTGCAAAATGGTCTATATATACTGTATATATACGTACATACTTTTTTAAGTTTACTTATTAGCATTTTTTATGTGCTTTTGTCATTTGTATTAGTTTTTGTTATTTTTTAAAAATTACTGTTTCGGAATTTATTTATTATTTTTATTCAGTTTTAGTTTTAGATTTATTTATGGTTAGTTCTTTAACTCAAACCTGTTTCAGTAAGTTGCCTTAATTCAGTAGAAATGCATAATTTCTACTTTTCATTTGGTTAAAGTTTTTAATCTATAAACAGTATATATTATTTTATTTCAATTTTATTTCAATTAACATGTATTTAAATCATTTTAGTTTTAATGAACGATAATACCACTGCAAAATGCCCAGATTTGAGTCCAGTATTAAACAGCATTCAGATGCTCCGAGTACTGATGCAGAGCTGGAGTCAGATTCAGAGGCACACTGCCAAGGTGACGTCCTTTGGCTCTTCTGATCACCCCGGTTCTAAATACAGCACCTCTCCCCCGCGCTCATATCACAATCCTCACTCTGAGACTGTGACGAGACACGTCACAATCTGAAGAGCAAGTGTGTCTGATGCCTACACAAGAAGGAATCAGTAAATTTAGCATCTGGAATGTCTGACAATTTGATCCCTGGTTTCCTCTAGCCACAAGATACTTAAAAAGTGTTTAATGCTCCAATTTAATAAGCAAAGGAATTAATTACTTAAGCTGATTAATTAGCCATGGTTCTGGAGGAGTGGTTCTAGAAAAGCTAACTTTGCGTGTGCCCTTTACATGCTTGGTTTGGTATGAATAAGAAATCAGTTTCACCTCGTTCAGTTCAGGTCTCTTTTCACTTTGTAATATTTAGCTTTGTTTTTACATTTGCATCGTACCAACTGGGAGCGCCGCTAGATAAGTTGGGCCCTATGAAAGAATATAAGGTTGGGTCCCCTACCACATCCATATCATCAAAAGGGCTGTCAAACGATTAATCGTGATTAATTGCATCCCAAATATAATATATGTGGGTGCACTGTGTATAATTATTTTATATATATAAATGCACACACATTGTATATATTTAAGACATATTTTCATGTACTGTATATAGATTTATATATAATTTACATTATATTATATAAATATTTTATATATAAATAATATTTTTTTCTTAAATATACATACATGTGTGTGTATTTATATGTATACAAAATAATTATACACAGTGCACCCACATGTAAACACAAACTTTTATTTTGGATGCGATTAATCGTTTGAAAGCCATAATCAATGAAATCGATCTCTGGGGGCCCCAAAAGTGTGTGGACCCTTGGAATCATCACCCAACTCCACCGCCCCCCAGAACTGGGTAGACTCATCATAAAAACAGCTCTCAAACCAACTAAACTCCTCTAGAGAGACTTGGGTCTGCATCAAATGTTTTGTCTCCACACGTTTCCAAGTCTTTAAAATGTCTGACCCTGAGTTGCATTAATGTGACAGGTTATCAATAATATCCAGTTTCCACAGTCTGTCTCTAGATGGGCGACACGACGAGCAGCATGAAATAGGACGATGCAAGATGCGGTTCATGAGACACTCATTATTAAGATTAAGCTTTTTTTTTTATCCTGGAAAGATCTGGAAAATATTTTTCATGCACTTATCTTTTCGAGATTAGACTCTTGCAACTCACTCAATTATGGTGTTCAAACTAAAATCTTGGACAGATTACAAATGGTCAAAAATACATCTGCAAGACTGTTATCAAGCACTCACAAATATTATCATGTGAATTTTAAGATTTTATTATTTGTTTTTAAATCTTTACACGGTCCAGCCCTTCTGTATATTGCATACCTGATTCAGGATCAGAATTTTACGATCTCAGTCACAGAATCTTTTAGTAGTTCCAAGGACGAATCTGAAAACAAGAGGAGCGTGCCTTTGCAGGTGCTGGCCCAAGGTTATGGAACAATTTATCACAATATTAGATTGTCATCAACCCTTAGTGAGTTTAAAAGGCATTTAAAAACATTTTTTTTTTTTCATGTTAGTTACATGATTGATTGCATGAGTGTCGAGGTAATGTTGTCACTGGAATTAGTTTTTTAGAGTCTGAAGATGATTTCGGTGCATTTAAGACTTAAGAGTCTGTGGGTATGATAGATACTTTGCATATATTCTTTATTTATAGTTATTTTTGTTTGTTATATGTTATTGTTAATGTTTTATTGTTTGTGCAGCACTATGGTCAGCATTTTTTTTATTATTATGTGCTTTATAAATAAATTGGAATTGGAATTATACCTGTCGGAAAGTAACTAAAAGTAATAATGCTGCTAACTATTACTTTTAATTGCTGTTTTGCTATGTTAAACATTGCTAAGCTATGTTCTTAAACTGCCATCTTGCTCGCTATTATTATATTTTTTTGAATATTTTCAATTAGTTTTAGTTTCATTTCAATTTTTAGTTAATGTTTTGTGATTTTTTTTGCTTTTGTCCTTATTTGTTTTTACAAATACAGTATTATCTTCAACTTTAACCTATTTTTTTTCAATTAATTGCCAAGACCATTTCAAATTTTAGTTTTGCTTATTTAATTGTAAGTTTTTCAACCAATATTTATTATATATTTATAAAGACATTTAATAGTTCTAGTTAACAATGACAACACTGGTTTGAGCAAGCTGCAGTTTCAAAACTGCGGTACCCCAATACTGCTAGTTAAAGCAGTAAAGATAAAGGGCCAACCATTTTAAAAGAGCAAAATTCTATTCTATTCTATTCTATTCTATTCTATTCTATTCTATTCTATTCTATTCTATTCTATTCTATTTCACAGTTTAGTATTCATAACACTTTAAATAAATTAAATTCCTGGGATCAGTAAAACGTTACTTGTGCGTTCATCAAACTAGCATGACGTCCTAATATCATGAGATGAAAGGAAACCACATGCAGATTCAGAAGCTGTAGCACAGTGCACCATAGGATACTTTAAATGAGCAGTGAATGTCAAGTAAGATTATTTCTATATTTGGTGACCTTTAATGGAAAGCAACTAATGCAGAGAGGTATAGAAGTTTGATCATAGAAGTGTTCGCTTTTTGATGACTCACTACCCCTCCTGACGCGCAATTATGCATTTTGCAATTTTCTCACTGAATCAATAACAGTCTCGTTGCTAAGTAAGGAATGATTTGATCTGTCTTGTCTCTCATTGTTTTGCCTTCAGCACGTCAATGATGAGATGTGTGAGGTGTGTGAGGTTTGGACGGCGGACGATCTGTTCCCCTGCGGGACGTGCACGCGGGTCTTCCACGACGGCTGTCTGCGGGAGATGGGCTACCTGAGCAATGAAGCCCTGCAGGAGATGAGAGAGACAGCCCACACCACCACTGGCTGGAGCTGCTATTACTGCGTGAGTTTTCTCAACACTCTCTCATCATGAGTACATATGCACAAAATCACATACAAACATATTTACAAGCACATTTCACATCACTGGCTGTTTGAAGTTGTTTCAGAGCTATTACTGTAAAGTACATGTCTTTTAGTCTGTAACAATGACCTGTTCCAGAGGGATCAGCCTATAATTATCTGTGTACAACATACAACATACAAAATACAACAACATGATTGTGACATAGTCGTAATCAGTATGAACTGGCATTGTATGGAAAAGATAAAAAAATAAAATAAAAAAAAAAACAGCGCACAGGTTTAGAACAATAGGTGAGAAAAAAATGGGTGAATACATTTTTGCGTGAGTGAACTGTCCCTTTAAATGGCATTATTAAATAGCATTCACAAAGCTTATCACTTCTATAACATGACATATTTCTAATTGAAATGTTCAGTGGGAGGTAATGAATACTGTATATTTTGAGATTTGATTGGATAAAAATATGATATAGATGAAGCTCACACAAAACTTCACTTCACTTTCAAATCAAGCAGATTTATGTTGTTCAAATTATAGATACGTTAACAGAAGAGCAAAGTTGAGAGGAACAATAATGTAATTCACTGGGGACCATTTATAAGGATCAGGGACAAACTGTGCTTCTTTTAAATATTCTTATTCTTTAAAAGTGCTGATAAAGTGATCAAGCATATAAACCACTTGTTGCCCAGCATATATTCACAGATCCTTACCCATGTGCAGCTCCTTGCAAAGGTCAGCGTGGAGATGAGCATGTCAAGAAGATGGTGTAATGCCAGAGAGTCTGTACTTTGTTCAAAGTGCTATTTCTCCCAGCATTAGAGAAGTCTGGCACTAAAATTAAAAAGTGGGCTGCCAAAGCGTACAAGCGTCCTTCATCGGTCAGCGCTTATCTTGGTCGCACAGGCTGCTGATGCTTAAATCATTTGTTGAGCGAGTAAGACATTTTTGTAGCACTCCACACCCCAGATTCACTCTCTGCTTTCCAGTAGACTCACACCATCAAATGGGATGTATCCCATGTTGCATTGCAAACATTAACAGCTGTGGACACATCTCTCAAAACAATATGTGAAGCGGCTTGTTGTTGGCGGAATGTCTGGCGTGTATTTCCTTGGAGGGCTAATTCACAGCTTATGTTTATGCTGATATTTTCTCACTCTGCCCTCTCTACAACCTAATCCACGTGTGTGTGTGTGTGTCGAGGACAAGAGATGCTGAGAGTAGGGATTATGCTTTCAAGGGACGCATATGTTTTTCTTCATGTAACACCATCCAATATCTGGCCCACTCAATCAGGAGCTTGGCCCACTCTGGCCCCATGCCAAAAAAAGTCCAATTGGTGATATGTTCAGTTCAGCTCTGGATTTTGAGGGAGATCATGCTTTTCGGCTACTTGGTAAAAATCCACTTGTTATTTAGAAGCAGTATGTGACCTCGGTCTTCACAAACATTCAAAAATTTGAACAATTTTAAACCATTTTAAACCCTTCGCCACCACGAATGCCACCTTGGTTTGTTCCTGAGAGAACGTTTGTGGCTGTAATGAAAAATGCATAGAACAGCGGATCAAATATGCTCTATCAAACTCAGGTTCACCTGAGTTTCCTTCAGGTGTCGACAAGCGCGGTTCGCGCTGATGAGGCGACTCTGGTGGTACGGGTTGAACGGGCGGTGTGGGTGGTGCAGGGGGACCTCTCAGATGTTGAAGTTGTTGGGTGAGACGAAAGAGAGACACTGAATTCATGAACCGTGTCAGTTTTGTTTCGTGATTATTTTTAGAAATGTTATAGAATTTGAATGTGATTTTATGTTTATTTTACCTAGGCTCATGTACAGCACTGTGGTCAACTTTTGTTGTTAATATGCGTTTTATAAATAAAGTGAACATTGAACATTTAAAGAACAAAAGCAAATTTAAAAACGTACTCTTGACTGAATTAGTTCTATAGCTTTAATTGAAATAATATATTTAATTTATACATTATAGTATTTTGTACCTGAATACTACTGTTAGACCCGAAATCTGTTTATTTCATTTGTATATTTTTTCTTTTGTATTTATTTGTCCTATTGCTTGTAATTTTTTTCATTTGTTTTTATTTGATTAAATTCCTGGGATCAGTAAAACATTAAATTGTGCTGTATTCATCAAACCAGCATGGCGTCCTCATATCATGAGATGAAAGCAAACATACAGACAGTTTAGGGATGGGATGGGATGTGGGAGAGTGGGATGGGGAACTCTTAGCATGAAATTTAGCATCAGTAAGTGTTAACAAGAAGACCGTGGTGGAAAATGAATTAAGAGTCCAGGCTTGGTTGTCAAGCAGATTTTGGCACTTGGCGTCAAATGTGGGATTTGCCATTCAACAGAATAAGAACTGTGATTAGTGTGACAATTTAGATAATTACAGCCCTTTTTGCTCAAAAATAGCAATAAAATCTCAAACTGATATGACATGCACCTGGTGTGGAGATATGCTTATAAAGAGCTTCAAAAGTCATTGATGATGAGGAACGTCAACAAAGAAAACTTTGAGCTGAAACAACATATACACAAAGTCCAAATGAATAAGCTGTGTATTATCTTGCTAGCTAGCTTTTCTTCTTTGCGAGTGTCTCGGGTGGTTACTGGCAGACAGATGAGGAAGACGTATACAATTAAATTCAAAAGGTTTATTCTCTATAGATCTAATAGGAAGGAAAATGGAAAGCAACACACTTAGCATAGACAATATTGGACACTGAACATTGACACAACCGGACTCAGAACTGAAGTAGAACTGATTTTTTCTGCATGTTCTGAAATTTTCTGAGGTTTGTGGTTTGAAAATATCACCCAACAGTGGTGCATTGTGCTGAAGTTGCTGTGTTGTATGTTTTTTTTTTTTTCTGTTTTGTGGCTTGGCTTAAAAAAATATTGATGGTTTAACTTAAAAAAGTAAGTAACCTGGTTGCCTAAAAATTTTAAATTCATTGAACTGGAAAAAGTGAGTTAATACAATGAAGGAGATTAATTTAACCATCAGAAACTCATGTTATCTGAACTAAATAAATTATTTAAGTTGATTTGACAAAAGAAAAAATGTTGTGATTACTACACTGTAAAAAATATTGTTGGTTTAACTTAAAAAAGTAAGTAACCTGGGTTGCCTTAAAATTTTAAGTTGATTGAACTGGAAAAAGTTAATACAATGAAGTAGATTAATTTAACCATCAGAAACTCAAAATAATAAGTTATCTCAACTAAATTAATTATTATAAAGTTGATTTGACAAAAGAAAATATGTTGTGATAACAAATCTTGAAAATATTTTTTACAGTGTGCAGTGGAATTAAAATTTCTTGAGTTTCAGCAAACAATTAGGTTGAAACTTTAAAGAGAGAGCTCACTTACAAATAAAAATTCAGTCATAATTGACTCACCCTTATCTCATTCCAAACCCATATGACTTTCTTCTGTAGAAAATATATACAAGCTTGAACTTATATTGCTGTTTTATTTCAAAATGTACATGTAGTAAAGTAATGAGTTTAGGTATAGGGGTGCAGAGCCAATGGTTGTTCTGTAGGCAAACATCAGTGCCTTGAATTTAATGCAAGTGGCAATTGGAGTTTATGAAGTGCTCTGTTCAGCTCGTTAAAGTCTACTCTTGCTACAGCATTCTGGATCAGTTGCAGAGGTTTGATAGTATCTGCATAGAGAGCATAACAATAGTCAGGTATGGATAGAAGAGACTGGACAAAGAGTTTTCTAGTATGCTCCGATATAAAGGGCCTGATCCTCCTAATGTTGTATAAAGCAAATCTGCTGGACCAGACAGTTATGTTTGACGGACCTTACTGAATGGAGAAGTTGTGATGATATGTTGGGTTGGCTGAGACTACAAGCAGTTCTGTCTTTGCGATGTTAACCAGCAAGAAATGTCTGTTATCAAGGACCCTGCCTGAGAGGTAAGCCATGCAAGCTGTTCGTGAGATGCCGGGAGGCTCTGATGTTGACAGGAGGCTCTGGTGGTTAACTGTGAAAAGCAGCAGACAGATCCAGTAAGATGAGTACAAAGGATTTGGAAGCTGCTCTTTCTAGTCTCGCTTCAATAACCGAGAGCAGGGCAGTCTCAGTAAAGTGGCAGCTTTTGAAGCCAGACTGGTTGTTGTCCAGGAGGTTGTTCTGTGTAAGAAAGGTAAAGACTTGGTTGAACATGACTTATTCAAGTGTTTTAGTGATGAATGAAAGAAGGGATACCAGTCTGGAGTTTTCTAAAGAGTGGGTTTTAAGCAGTGGGGTTACCCAGCCTGCTGAAAGGGATACTCCACCATTTTTCCCTATTAAACTATGTTATTCCTTTAACTAAGACGAGTTGATACACTCTAAAACATGCTGGGTTGTTTAACCCAATTTTGGGTAAAATATGGACAAACACAGCCATTGGGTTAAAAATTTCATTAAAAAAATGTAACCCAATGGTTGGGTTTGTCAATATTTCACCCAAAATTGGGTTAACCCTTTCACGCGTACGATCACACCGGTGTGATTAGAACGTTCAGTGCACACGTCAGAAACTGCTAAATTCAAACTTGCTCTCGCGCGTTGGCTGGCGCTCAGCCAGAGACAGACGCACTCAGTGCTGTCATATATCACAACTATTGAGTGTTTTCAACCACATAATGTTTATTTTAGGTTTCAGACATTTAAATACACATATGTACTGGCAAAACAATGATTTTGTAAAATACACACAGATGTCTATAGAAGCGGCAATAATAATCCTTTCAATTATAATAAGACGACACGTTTTATTCATATCAGATACACATTGTGTAAGTAGCTTAACATTTGATCCTATTCTTCTCCCAGTTCAACAGCCATTTACTATCATGTATTTCGTGAGAAGTGGATGAATTGACGTTATAAATCCAACAGATCTGATTCTCTGAACTGAAAACGAAACTAAAATGGCGCCGCCCATTGTGCATACAGCTCAACTAACGCGATCGTTATAAAGATGTCTAAACAACAAAACTCATCCATTTGCACATATGTGACAATCGGAATATCAGTGTTTCATGTGCAAGTTCAGTGCAAGTTCTAAATAACGGTCGCCTTGAAAAACTCACGCTGGGGGGTCAGTTCGAATATTTTAAACTTACGTGTGAAAGGGTTAAAACAAAATTTTTTAGAGTGAACATACCTCTCGTGTCTCATGTGCGCACTTAATGGCTCTGGCGCGCGAGACACTTTGATAGCACTTAACTTAGCCCAGTTCATTCCTAGCAGAGAAGCGACCAAACACATCCACGTTTTCCCTATTTAAATATGGTTACACGAGTAGTGTAACTCGACCAAGACTGGTGACACAAAATATAATGTTGCGCTAATGTATGGCGAAATACCACAGCAAGTGCTTAGGAGCACCTCGACTTCGACAGGTGCCATCACCATTAAACTGATCATCCAGACTGCACTCTGGGGTACTACATCAATGGTGACTTGGAACTGCATGTTCTCGCGGTGCCATCAGTCAATCAGTGTTCTCATGATGTTGACTTCCCGCAGATCCATAGTCACATGGCATTTATTGGTTACAAAAAGGGCCCATAATAGGGAAATTGGCTCACCCATGAGCAAAGATGGCAGATTTCAAATCACATACTTCCAGGGGTCAGAAAATTTACCACTGAGATATGAACAACGGACTGCAAACATTCCTATCTGTGTACCTGCACCGAGTATGTTTATGGCCTTCAAGACCACGGCAAATCCCACCTCTCCCTAAGCATTGTGTATAACATCTGTTCTGAAATCTAATCTCATTTCAATGATCATCCTCAAAAAAGGAGTGTATCTCACAGTCACTGCTGACAGGAAATGGAGGAACCTCTGAGACTTACCCCTCCCCATCTGGTCTAGTGCTATTGTTCAGATGAGTTCTCATCAGGCTGAGAAAAGCTGATTGAACATACAGCTAGTCCCAGTGCTACTGGGCTCTGACAGCATTTGTTTGAAGGTAGAGCTTGAGCCAGGAAAGAAATCTCGCTCTGAATTTGATATGAAAGGACAAGCAGTCATTTGATCACTGAGAGCTTTTTCCTGCACCTCGTACACCTCATACTCATTAGGTTTCCTTAAGAGCCGACTCATTCAGGCAGTTCATTTCCCTTAGTTCAGAGATTGTTAGCCTTTTTAGAAAGATAAAGGAAGAGAGAAAGATTGAATCACCTGCTGCTGGAGATAATTAATGCAACAGTGTTTTAGGGCTCAGTCTGAAGGGCCCAGAGGCTTTATGTGAGATTTTTTTTCTCATTAAGTCGTTAAAAAAAATCTCTTTACAAGAGTTGTTAATTTTATGTGTTATTTTAGAATACTTATCAACAAATAAACCACTTTTTGTAATATCCATTCCATGGTTTACTAATCTGCCACGTCACAGGCTTTTTGCAGCAACTATTGATGTACAGTATGTGTATTAATCAGTAAATATTGTGTAGTGTATAATTGAGATACTTTTGAATTTTATTTTTATTTTTATATTTTCTGTTCATTTCATTTTGTTATGAGTTTTTGTCATTATTTTTTAATGTCTTTTTTGATTCATTTTTATTTCAGTTTTAGTTTTAGTTTTGTCATTGAATAACACTGTTTTGGGATTGTATTTTGTGTTTAATATTTAAAGTTTTTTTTTTACTTATTTTACCTTTTCACTATTTAGAAATTTGTACTAAATTAGCAAATGTTTCCATTTATTCCACTATGTAAATATATTGGATTATGCATCATCATCTAAAATCATCTCTAAATATCTTACAATTTAGCAGTGAAAGCACAATGTTCTTGTCTTATTGTTTTATTAAATACATTTCCTGTTGAAACTGTTGTTTCAACAATTAGTCCACAAGCAAGAAAGCAGTGTAATGTATTCTCTTTAAAGTGAACTGATCTACCTGCTCTCCCTCTACATCCCTCAGGATAATGTGAACCTGCTGCTTACTGAAGAAGAGATGTACAGTCTGATGGAGACCTTCAAGCAGTGCAAGATCATTCCAGGTGTTTCTCTCAGTCCCATGTTAACCCCATGCTTTAAATATGTGACTTTGTGCAGTAAACTAAGGAAGCTAATTAAAGGTTTACTAATTTGTCACATCAGTACTGTAATTAGCCCTAAACTGTTTCCATTGATTGGTGATGCTGGATCTTTCTTCTCACCCACTTTCTGCTCAGAGTCGTGCCTGGTGTCAGATGAACTCCTTCAGTACAGGCACTTTGTAACCAAGCAGCTTTTTGAACGAGACTTGACCGATGAAGAGGAAGAGGAGGTTCTGGCTCAGTTTGCAGCACTGGATTCAGAGAAGAAGGGTCAGATTGAGTGGTCTGACTTCCTCTACCACGAGTCGCTCTCAGTGCTGCAGAAATTCCGGACTGAGGTAGGGCTTTCATTTTCATAGGGCTTTTTTTTGATTATTACTAATATTTGAAATATATTTGAATTTAAATGGTATAATTTCAGTTAGGGAAAAAAATCTTTTGACTTGTCTCATGAGGCCAAAAGACGCCACAATGAGTAAAATATGAATGCACCACATTAAATTGTTTATTCAAAGCAATGAAAAATGACTGTCTGATAAACATTAGTTTAAACTTTTTTTTTTTTTTTTTTTTACAATCAAATATTATTTAATGATAAATGCAGTAAAAACAGTAATATTGTGAAATATTATTATAGTTTGGGCATTACATATTACAACATAGCAACTTAACATGTGAGGTGTGCATTTATATGAATAAACAGCTTTAAACGTGGCGAAACCAATCAGAGTTTACAAGCTTAACTATATGTTTTATAAGCATTTTTTAATGTTCAACACTTTCAAAATGCTAAATTATAAAAAACAATCAAGCAATCAATTAAATGCATTATAGAAAATTTTCTCTTTTATTTTCAATCCAGAATTCGCTGGTGAGAATCCTCACAGCAAAGGAGAGGGATCGGGCACGGGCCGTTTTCCAGAGTCTAGACCAGGATAAAGATGGGATCATTACTGCCGGAGAAGCCAGAAGAGCCCAAACCTCCTGGTTCCACAAGATTAACAAAGAATCACAGTCCTGCAGTGTCAGGTGAGCTAATTACTGTATATGAGTCAGTAATCACAGTTAGCGGGACATTTCTGAATGGTTCTCAATCACAGCCACCTACATACTCAACAATAAACTTCTGACAAACACTTCAAAATCATCTCAGGGACTCGTCCAATTTGCCTGGCCCCTGGGAGCAATAAATCGGATCAAGCTTGGCAGTTTTTATTGTCATGTCAAGCTGCCAATGCTTCCATGAGCTGCTAGCCAATGCTAACTGCTCTCACTTTATTAGCATGTATCCACCATCTCTTCTCACAAATTACGAGGTAACTTTGAGTTCAGTAACTCTAACGAGGGAATATGAATCATTTAAGCAGCACATTTGCTGACAGTTCTGACTTTGGGATTAATGCATAAGTAACGTAAATTAGATGATATAACCGGTTGGATAAGTCATCTGTGGAAAGGAGAAATATTCTCAATGACAGGCTAAGTCCAAGGACAGGGACTTACTTTGACAGAGCACACTTTGCCAGTCATATCATAACTCAAACCTCGCTCGAAGATCCCAAAAGTCACAATGATGCATTTTTGCAGAGATTTGTGGGTAGGATGGCCATTTCCACCTTGCGGCATTTAGCGAGGCAAGAATAATTGCCTAGGTCTCTGGTGTTCTCGCAACTACAATACAATTTTGTCCATCATATCAATGGTATCATGATACAGTGATTCTGAAATATCCTTCTTGCCAGACTATATATATATATATATGAAGAGTTCAGATGCAAAAGCCTCTAAGTGCCATTTGAAATTTTCTTCTAGAATGATCATTTTTATCAAGCTTGTATATTTAAGTTCAGTGATTTCACTTAAATGGCAATGATAATTACCTGTTAATTGTTATTTAAGTGAAATTACTGAACTTAAATATACAAGTTTGACAAAAATCATCATTAAAAGAAGAAAATTTCAAATGGCATTTAGAGGCTTTTGCATCTGAACTCTTCATATATATATATATATATATATATATATATATTACTTACAGTATTACTTATATTTTAATAATGATCCTGTGATCAAATTGATGTGGCATCATTGATGTCACATCATCCTCCAGAAATAATTCTAATAGTCTTATTGGCTGCTGAAGAAATATATATTATTATTATTATCAATTTTGAAAAAGTTGTGATGCTTAATTTGTTGGAAACTGATACGATTTTATTCGGGATTCTTTGATTAATTGAAAGTTCAAAAGAACAGCATTTATTTTAAATAAAAATATATTGTAAAAGTATAAATCTTTACAGCCAATTTCTCAACTTGTTTACTTTTTTTTTAAACATGAATTTGATTAACTTATCAACATATCTGTGAATTCAGTATTTGGACAGTCTGTTTTGACATCCATCTTCCATGCTCTATTTTATTTTTTCACCTATCATCCCAACCTTTTCACCACTGCTGAATGTCCATTTGCCCTGCAGACTCATTGGATTGTGTTCCCCTTTGTTCAGTATGGGGTAAGTCACTCGATCTGCATGGGCCTCCCCTGGAAACATCTTACGTTCCCTGCCATCACCATCATTATTCTCATTTTAATCATTATCACCTCAATTACTGAATATTCCATGATGGAGGCCAAGGAATCAGTGGTTAAAAATATCAAAGCTAAACTGACTGTAATGGTTGTTCGCTATATTAGATGAGATCTTGTCCTCCCATTATCAAGATCAAAAGAGGGGCTTTTTTTCCCCTCAGAGAAAACCTCAAGGATATTTTTCATCAGTTTTAAGCGGAACAGCAGGTTAAATGAGCTCCTAAGTGTGCGGGTGCATGGGGTTGTGGGTGTTTGGCTTGTTCATGGCATGACTAAGCTTGCATCCTAATTTACACTCATTAAAATCAACTGAGGGCTTGAGATCAAAGCAGACCGCCTCGACTCAGAGCGGTCCCAGTTCTGCAGGAGATGTTTGGGTCGCTGTATAATGCTCTGGTCATGGTTGCACTCTGTTTTGCTTCACACATCATTGAACTTAATTACAAGAAGTTCACGTTTCAAAAGAATTTCACTCAATGAAGTTTGTCAGATCCTTTCAGTGTACTGAACGGCATGCAAAGTCTGCAGTTTGTGAGACTACTGTATATACAACGATTGTGGGCCATTGAGAATTTAATTGAGAATGTATTTTAAACTCCAATTCAAGTCCTGAATGCATGAGTGAACTAGTTTTATCTTGCTGGTGGTTGGGTATCGTCTCCCAGGGCTCTGAGGTGTCATGAGAACAACAAATAAGACTGTGAAAACCCAGAGCCGGTTGAAGTGCTGCCTGCTGTGAGCTGTCCAGTAGTGTGTGTGTGTCTGTGTGGGTGTGAATCAAACAGCGTGTGTTTAAGCTCGCTTTCTTCATCTGCAGTATCAGCCATGTTGGTCCAATATCTGAGAGCAGTCCTGCCAGTTCCAGTAGTGAGAGAAGCAGAGATAAAGCCATGGAGAATGACAACAGGTTGGTGTATGTGTGTGTGTGATCACTTACAGTGCAGATGGTCTATCACCCAAGATGCACTGCAAAACTATTCTCCCTTAATAATCAAATCCCCCTTTTCCATGATTCCCATTCAAATCTGTTGAAACAAGTCATAGACAACATCCTAAGCACCGTCCAGTAACACTGCCTAACGACAGTATAGAAACTTCCCAAAGCACTCTAGCAACCACCTACTAATGCCAAGTAAATCAACCAGAAGTCTTTAGCAACTCCCCATCAATGGAGCCACCTGGAAACGCCCTACCAACCATCCAGAACACCCTAGCAACTGCTAAGCAACCACCTAGCAACAGCATAGAAACAAGCCAGAACACCCTAGCAATCACCTGGAAATGTCAACCATAACTCCTTAGTAACCCACAATCAATGCTCTAACAACCACATGGAAATGCCCTGCCAACCATTCAGATCACCCAAGCAACTGCTAAGCAACCACTTAGCAACAACATAGAAACCAACAGAACACCCTAGCAGCCACCTGGAAATAATAGTCAATCAACCATAACTTGTTAGTAACCCCCTATAAATGCCCTACCAACCATCCAAAACACCCTAGCAAATGCTTAGCAACCACCTAGCAACAGTATAGAAGCCATCCAGAATACCATAGAAATCACCAATCAACCAGAAAATGCTAAAAAAAATACTGGGTTGTTTAAACTCAACGTTGGGTCAAATATATATAAACCCAGCCGTTGGGTTACATTTATAAATTCATTTTTTAGGTTTGTCTATATTTGACCCAAAATTGAGTTGAAACAACCCTGCATTTTTAGAGTGTAATGCTCTAGCAACCACCTGAAAACTCCCTACCAACCACCCAGAACACCATATAAACTGCCTAGCAACAACCTAGCAACAGCAAAGAAACCGGCCAGAACACCCTAGCAACCACCTCAATCAACCGGAATTGGTTAAAAACCCCTACCCAAAGCACTGTGTAGAAATACCCTAGCAACCATCTAGAACACTTTAGCATCTGCTTAGCAATGCCTAACAATTATAAGTGGTTTAATAGCTTTCTCAGTAACTGTACCATCATGTTTTCCAGACCGTTTACCTGGGATAACTTCCTGAGGGAGAGCGCCATCTACATCCTGGCCGCCAGGCCCAACAGCTCAGCCATGCACATCCGTTTGCCACTCTAACCGCGGAGATTTCCAGAGGGGCTACCCGTGTACAGATTCATGAGCAAGAGGTACAGAGGACTAAAACGAGAGTTACACGACAAAGCAAATGAGTGGGCCACCACACTCAAAGACTGTACAAGCCATCGATGGATTTTTCCTCTAACCCAAGCTAGCGACACACTGACAAATTCAACGCTCTTGAACAATAGCACATCTGTCAGCACTTCACAATTGAGCTTTCACAAGCTTGTTTGATTTCTGTGACCAAGTCACTGTTTCGATCAGAGACCCTGCCGCACGTTTGCAAAATTACAGCACCACAGTGTTTGCGTAGTGTTTTTGATGTTGACGTGTTGTACCATTTTCCAGTTGTGGCTCTAGCCAAATGAGTTGTGGGATCAATGTGTTTGAGCAGTAGTCGGATCATTGCTGATCTCATTTCAGTCACCATAAAATATGAATATACAGAGAATATGGTCAAAAAATCAAAGTGAGATGCTATTGATACTATATACAGTATACATATATATATATGTGTATATTATACGAAATATTGTATTTGTATTTATTCCCATACATTCAGGGATGGATCATGGACCAGGTCAAGGAGCTTCCAGACTGCCAGAGGCCTTAATCTGAGTCAAGTGAAAACTAAGGAAACATAAAATTGTTATTGACAGACAAACACTACTTGCAATTAAGATACTACAGTAAGAAGATCGACATCAGTATGAGTTTCCAGTCACTTGACAAGTCGCATTATGAGAAGTTGTGGTTCTTAATTTTCTACTGCCATATTTTATTTCTGAGTGAAAGAGGATATGTAAAGTGGAAAAGGTAAGGCAGAACAATTTCTATCTATGGTGAATTTATTGGATTGTGAAATAAGGTATTTTTGATTCGTTTCTAAAACTTAGTGAGCTGCCAACTTACTCCGTATTTAAGGCACCATAGGCATGTTCCTAATGCAAAATGTGTTCCAAAATGTACAGGCAGCATCAATAAGTAAATAAATATCGAAAAGTTTATCTTATAAGAATCTTATTTTACCCAGTATATGTTTGTGAATATTTATGGGTATTAGAGTATTTCTTAGTTAGTTTAGCAACCAAAAACTTCATTAAGAAGCTTTCTAAGAAACCTAATTTTGACAAAAATCATATGACTTAATAATAAAGTCTAATAAAAAGTTTCAATTAAATATCTAATTATTTTACCCAATATCTCTGTGTTCTATGTATTTTTTAATAGTTTTAAGAATATAATATCCTTAGCTTAGCAACATGCTAATTTCAAACTGCAAAGTCCCTTTCAGACAAGTAATTTCACACAGCTGTCATCTTGAAACGCCTCTTGGTCATGCAAGTGCATATCTTTTTGAATGGGAAAACATAACATTTTTCAAAACTGTTCACCAAAATTTAGATTTAATTTAATATTTGAAATCGCCAATGAAATGTGACAACAACTGTCTCATGTTTTTTGTTTCTAAACGCTCGAATTATGACAGAAAATCAAGCTGATGCACGGTGGAAGGGCATCTGACTGACTCCGGGGCTTCTAACGGCAGCTGCTGTGACACGATGACTTTACCAATCAGCGATTGGCTCATATTTAGAAGGCGGGACTTATTCCACCATATTGAGCGTTAGACTTTCGCTGTTCAAAACAATACGACTGACACATCTTGTGTCTTTGAATCAGTCAAGTCTTAGCATGCTTCTTTCTAAGGTTCCACTTATATTTTTTTTATTAAAATAGGTATGATTATTTCAATAATAAAATACTTATGATCTCTATTTAAAGATGTCACTGAAATCAACGATTTTACCCATTGTATAGTTAGCTTAGCAACATGCTAATGCCAGACTCTGTTGAAATCAGTTGTCAGTCAAGTCTATCCTGTGTGTTTCATCATAGTTGCTTTGAATCAGGATTCTGTCCTATATGTAGCTATAGCAAAGCAGCTCACTAGGTTGATAAAATGCAAAGTCACAATTAAAAAGTATTTTTAAGATTTAATTTTATAATTTGTTTCATCCCCAGGGAAAAAGCAATAACACAGGGCCTCGTATAGACCATAATCCTTCATTGTTGTTTTATTTTCCATTTGATGTTTCTTTAACTCACTAGTCTCAGAATTATTATATTTTACTGGGTATGTAAAAACTGATGCAAATACAATCTTCCAAAAGATTAAAATACTAATTTAAAGGAAAGAGCCGTGCAAGGATTAGAACTTACTGCCTAAACAAAGATATGTTTCTTTCTTTCCCTCCTTCCTTCTTTCCTTCTTTCCTTCCTTCCTTCCTTGTAGTATGATCATGTTGAAGTTGTTCTTACATCTGCTGCAGATGAAAACAATTTCTAATATCTAAAACCCTTTTTTATTATAGGTGTAAATCATACACACTCCTGTAAAATGGCTCCTGGGTTAAAACACTCAATATATCGAACTGTTTGAAGGGTATAAATGAAACAGCTGCTCTTGTTTATATGGTCATATCCACTGTATTTGCTTATAGAAAGTTTGTATTGGATTGTGCTAGCTAGACAGTTATTTCAAGGGACTGTGCAATACTCTTGAGTTTTGCTGGTAGTGCTGGAAATAAATGCATGGCGTTAACTCCAAAAATTACACTTCAGCTGTGTGGGTATGAGTCATTTATACACTGTAAAAACATTGTTGGTTTTACTTAAAAAGGTGAGTAACCTGGTTGCTTGAAAATATTAAGTTAATTGAAAAAATTATACAATGAAGGAATCTATCTATCTATCTATCTATCTATCTATCTATCTATCTATCTATCTATCTATCTATCTATCTATCTATCTATCTATCTATCTACTGTCTATCTATCTATCTATCTATCTATCTATCTATCTATCTATCTATCTATCTATCTATCTATCTATCTATCTATCTATCTATCTATCTATCTATCTATCTATCTATCTATCTATCTATCTATCTATCTATCTATCTATCTATCTATCTATCTATCTCTCTATCTATCTATCTATCTATCTATCTATCTATCTAGACTCTCTCTCTCTATGTGACACTCATAGCACCCTAAACAGCTGAGCACCCATAGAAATACTGGTACACAATTTGCTCAACAAATTGCATTTCCATCTATATGCTCTTTACTACACAGAATTCAAAACAAATCCACAATTTCGATCATGTTCAATGCCATTAAAAACTGTGATGTTTTGTTGGAACGGAACAGCTGGAAAGTTGGGCTCAGAGGAGAGCACTAGGGAAGTTGCAGTAGCAGATGTGACAGACATGGCCCCTGGTAGGGAGCTTTTTACACATCTGGTAATGCACAGCGTCACTGCCTCTGCGCTGTCCCATAGGGCCTGTCCTGCATCTCACATTCTCTTGGCAATATCAGACTGCCATTCGGTGAACCTAAGTGAACACTTAGCTTAACTTACACTTAGCACTTAGCTTAACTTTAATCCAATTAAAGTTTTTCTTTATGCATTACCCTGAATGAGCTACGATGCTCAGTTGTCTAGATAGTCTGGATATGGAGTATTTCACATGAAATGTTGTAAACTCGTACTCATGATCATGTGTTACTGACAGCAACTTCCTTTGATTCTGAAGGAAGTTGTGTCATGAGTTTCACAGAGCAGTAGATAGCATCACTCATCAGCTGGAGGACAGTCTGGCTGAAAGCCGAGTCTCATCACTGAACACTTGGACATCAGTGTCTCCTCAGCACTCATTCATGCTCTAGACCAGCTTGGAATGTCAGGTGAATTAGATTTAAGAGCAGAAGTCAATTTGTTATAAGTGCAGCTTGAATGTAAAAAAGAAAAATTAAAGCAGCGGCACACTTATTTTTCTGAAGGATTCATTTAAGGATATAAATAAACTTGAACTTTCAACATAGCATCAACAAAACCTACACACTTTATATCTTCCATGCCCTCTCGACTTAAGTATGAAGGTCAGGAAGAAATGGAAGGCTCATCTGAGCTGGTGGTCTATGGCCATGGAGAAACCAATCGTTGAGCCTGCCGCAAGTAGTCTATCCTCTAGTGTGTTGCCGCATACATGGGGCAGGGTGGCTGTAGGGGTTTAGGATCTACCTGATTATCAATCTCTTTAGCATCTCCTGCTCGTCCCAAAGAGCAATATCTGTAGGAACAGTCTGCAAAAAATCATCATCGTCGACCAGCAGATCGCCCTTGTTTGTCGCCAGATCATCCGAGAGGTTTACAGCCCTCTCGAGGTGATCGAGCACTGCGTTACCTCACAACTTTAATTCGTCTTATAAACTGACCTGTGTGAGTAATCAGGACTTGCGGGTAGTTCGGTAGAATTAAATCTCCTTATTCCTTTGTATCAGGACTCGCATGTGATATCTGTTTCTTTAGCTATCGCGACCTGCATCATTCTATACTGTGATGTTAAAAAAACATTGATGTTTGCACTCATCCATAAACATTATCAGATCCATCAGATTGACAGCAAGTCCCATCATTCAGCTCATCACTGCATCAAAGCCTTTGTTATTGTTGGAAACTGCGCCCTCTTGCGGTGAAAAAAACTACATATTGTGCCTTTAATGATTCACAGGCTGTCGCTGGTCAATATGATTGCCTTGATTTTTATAGTGATTTTAGACACCTGTCACGAGGTGTTCCCTAAAGCATCAGTCGATGCAGTGCGAGTTCCCTAATCCTACATTTAATTTCACACAATATAATCAGATAGAGCAGGAGATGCAGCTGATGGAGTCTTTGCTGTCTAGCCTTACATCTTTGTTTCTATTTTTAAAAGCACATTTCATGAAATATTTAAACAATTCTTTCAGCGTTTTCAGCTGTAATGCACTCCCCTGACCTATTTTTGTCAATATGATGCAGTGACCTTAAAAATACTTCTCACCTTCACAGGCTGATCATAAATTCAGTGCCACGGATTTCTATCTATAACTTTCTTCTTTACAAAGAATAATTTGACACCTATTTCATATGGTTTTTACTTCAAGAGCTTTATTAGACAATTAACCAGACCAAAAGTAGACTATCTCAGTCAAGTTCATCACATCTGTTTTAATATTGTATGGCCAAAACAAAGAGAAGTATAATGTGATGCAAATCTAGGAATTCATCATAAATAATGTAAATAGCACTGAAGCTCCAGAAGTGCACGTCTAAGAGAAAGGAAGTGAGACGGAGTGTCTGTAATTTCAAAAGCAACAGTCGCTTTTGCTTATACTATGCGAATTGTCAGGCGTTGAAGATTAATATGAAATGAAACTCAGGTTGAACTGGAATCCCTCCCACTCTTTTCCCTAGTCTTTTCTGGTGCATGCCTATGTGTGTGCATGTGAGCAAAACGGTGTGCTGTCTAATAGGATAAACTTGAAGGGGATCACAAATGCAAATTCTGGAATTCAAATGTTCTCTGATTGTAAAGCAACCGCTCAACTCAGAAAAGCACTGCATAAGTGCAACATGTTACACATTCTTGTTTTTGCACAGCAATCTTCCTTTTTAATGCTAAAGAGCATTTTATCACTGCATGTTTAAGTGGGAGGGTGAGAAAGTGGAGAAAGCATGTGTGTGTGTGTGTGTAGTGGTTTGTCTGTAACACTGGTTATGACAGAGGGAAAGCCAGTGGGGGAGTAATTGCACTTTGCATGACACACACATTGTATGGCAAGCCCTTTTAACATTTTAAAGCTAAGTTTGACTATCCAGAATTAACATTGTAGATATCAACAACATTTTTTTTTTACTAGTCGTAATTACATTTTGGATAGTTGGTATTGTCCTTTTGCCATTCGGTATTTCCCTCAAATTAAATATAAAATGCATGTGTTATATTTTTTGATGACTCCTTTATTATTGGAGTATGATATATAAACAGAGGTTTCAATAGCCTAAATGCATTTTCTGAAAATGTATATTTCAGGTTTTGACTGCAAATGTCACGTCCATAACGCTGGAATCGCCAAATTTTAAATAATTTACTAGTTTTGTGGTGTAGGTCTACGAATTTTATAATGTTAACTTCAAATAATACAAATAGTAAAGATATGGTTATATTGGATCTGGACCGGTTCGCAACACAGGTTTGTGGATCCGTGGAACGCGATTTCGGTTTTATTTAACGGGTAGCTATGTAAGGTGGGAGGAGTTGGATCTGGATTTTGTGTTCTGTTTTCTGTTTCATTTTACGCCATGGACCCACGGAAGACGGCAAAGAAGATAAACTTATCCGACGTGGAGCCGAAATGACCTATCACAATGCATTTTTTACCGTACGTGTTTAGAAACAATTAGCATTTAATTCATATCAATCACATGTATTGGGGTGTAACCTACAATGAGGATGTGATGAGGATGATGTGATGTGGAGTACCATTCATTCACATTAAAAATTGCATGACAATTTGTAATATTCTTATTATTATTATTATGATTTTTTATTATTAATGAAGCTTATTGTTATTTAGAAGAAGAATGTTTTTATTATTTTTATTAGTCTGGATTTTTTTTTTTGGCCATTGAAAGCCTTTCATTACTGAACCCAGAGTGTTTGCACTTTTGATAAATGAGGGCCAGAATCTGATGACACACTGAGAGGAAAGGCGCAAAGCGGAAAACTCAGACACATGTATATGCCATGCACACAAGATGATTGCTATCAAATGTACACATTCAAGATATTTGGCATCTTAAAATGACAGCAAAATCAATTAAATTTATTTCCTTAGACAACCATCTCCTCTAGTCTCTGCTCTATTTTGTGGTTAAATGTCTCCATCCAGTGTTGTCCAATGGACATTGCACATTTTCCCGTTCCAAATGCCATGAAAATAAAATATTTTTAATAAATAAAGATTTTTCATGTGGAAACAGATGTGAAAACTGCTGCACACTTGTGACTGCACCATTTCTTGGATGTTCTATTACTACATTACATGTTTTCATAAAGAGCGCCATCTTTGAAATTTAGAAAAATTAAAAAATTAAAATTTGTCCCAAATCTGTTTTTTCTCTCTCGTTTGAACACAAAAGAAAACATTTTGATGAATGTTATAATGAGAGAGTTAACTGAAAAGAAAAATACAGTGGAAGTCAATAGAGTAGTGCAGGAAAGACATCAATTTGTAGGCCAAAACGCGCAAGCGAGTTAGCATTTTAGCACTTCTGGTTCAATCGTCAGTGTTTTGGGTTTTGGTTAAATGGCTGGAATAAGGTCTGTGGTGAATACAAGTTCAAGACTCTCTCAAATTGTATTATGACATAACATATTACCCCACTCATGATTTTTTTTTAAAGCGGTTACTTGTCTTGAAAAGGCAGTCTAATGAGTGGCTAAATGGCACTACAGAGGCTGTCGAGGAGATTAAACATTAACACGATGAAGAGGTAAACTCAGTCCACTTACAGCCTCGTTATGCTTATAATAGCGTGAAAACATATAAGAATTGTCAATAGAGATAAGATAAGCCTATAAGATAAAGAATTGTCGGAAGCTAGTGATGGTGAATTTGAGGGAACAAATTGGCTTTATGCCCAGCTGCACTACTTCCTGAACTTCAGCCAGCTCCTTGTTTCCTGTCTGCCATTATTGGCCAAATTGATTAATTCAGGTGTGTCTGATTATTGTTGCCATGACTACTGAGGTCAGGTACACCTGAATTAATCAATTTGGCCAATAATGGCAGACAGGAAACAAGGAGCTGGCTGAAGTTCAGGAAGTAGTGCAGCTGGGCATAAAGCCTATTCCCTGGTGTTGTTCGTTGATAGCCGACCTTTAGCTTTTTTACTTCTGGCAGAGCATTTAGGCTTCAAAATTCATAAAATTTGTGTCTATCTGTGATAGTTATCTTGAAGGACAAAACATTCAAGTATCCTAAACTTTTGTTTGCCACATAGCTTGCTTTTTTAGCGATAGGCCTACTCCAAAGTCCTGTATGGAAATTCCTATTGGGTTTTTGTTGAGGTAACCAGTGTGATGCTGCCAGATAGTGACCTCATATCGGCACCACTCTATTAATAGGCTACTGTCTCTGTCTGGTTACCAACATTTTTCAAAATAGTGTCTTTTGTGTTCAGCAGAGGAAAGAAACCCATGTAGGTTTGGAACAACACGAGAGTGAGTACGACAGAATTTTCATTTTTGGGTGAACTATCCCTTTAACGGGAATGAAGCAAGGCTGTGAGGGTCGAATGATAGCCATCTCTTCAGAGGGTTATTTATTCAGCAGACAAAAAAACTGAAAACATAAGCTGTGGAAAACTATAATTGATTTAGGAGCTTTCTACAGAGGACGCGATTGAAAAAACGGTAGATCTATATCACAGTCTCGGTTTCATACTGCTGTGCTGTTCTCCACTTCCATCCCCCCTAGTTTAAGCAAACGCGCATGCGCACAGAAACAGCTGCTGCGAGTGTAGTTGAAGTCGCGCATGCGTAGTGAAGTTATAGTCCGCGGTGGGCGGGGTGGTTGCGAGGATGTACAGTGTGTTTGTGACGATAAGCAACGTGAATGAAAAAATGACGAAATAACTGTGATCGAGGGCAAGTAGCGGTCGCGAATCCAATTCATACAGTACTGCGCAAAATAGTAAGTCCCGTCGCATTAAAAATATGCAACCGTAATTAAATTATATATATATATACATATATATAAAATGAAAAATATGTGTCAAATGTGCAGTCGATAAGAATGCTCGATGCGGCTAACTAGCACTATACAGTGAGTTTTGTTGTTTCATAGTCAAAACGTTTGCATTATTTTCCCGTCATAGTGAAGATTGATATTGAAATTTAGATGAAGGCTGCCACTAAAGGCAAATCAACTAATGGATAAAGCATTTGATATCAGGACCATACATATCTTCCATACGTTTGAACATGAAGCTTACTGGCTCTTCTTTATCCTTATCTTTTTTTTCTTTTTCTCAGACTTTCTTTGAGAGCCTGTGACCTTGCAGTAGAGTAAGGTTTTCTAAAAACATATGAAAAAAAAAGTGTCATGAGGTTGCTTCAGCTATGAAGTAATGTTACGCAGTTAAATTAATGGGGGTGTCAGCTTTGTCAAAATGTTGTTTTGTTGAGTAAGCAGTATTCAGAAATAATACCAGTGCTTGCTAGATGAATAACCTAAAACACATTTATACCAAGTTTGACTACTTACTCAGTTGTTTGATTAAGACCAATCAGCCTTTTGTATGCTAAAATTACAATATCCTGACAGCCATCAATTTATCAAATTATCAATGAAATTTGTTTAATTCAATGAAGATTTTAAAACTAGTCTTTAAGTATTGAAACCCAAAAACCCTAAGCACACCTTCAGACCCAATCAAAAATGGAACATTTTGAGAGTGTTGAATAAAGCTGTATGAATGTTACTGGAATAACGTTTGTTCATGACCTTTGAGAGAACCTTCCCAGAACGTTAGCCAAAGCTCTGATAACTACGGGAAATCCATGTTTTACATTATGATTAATGATGCATTACATTAAGATCCTCATGTTTCTTACACTGTTGTGGTGTTTGTTTTGGGTTACAGATCATTTCTAGTCCAACCAGCTGTCTGCTTACCCCCTGTGACCTCTTGGAAGGTTTTTAAGAGCACTATGGGGAACACAAGCAGTGAGAGGGCAGGCATGGGCCAGGAAAAGGCCCACAGAAGGGACAGTCGAGGAACTAAGGAAGGAGACCGTCCCAAAATCCTAATGGACAGCCCAGAAGATGCCGATATTTTTCATGGGGAGGACATCAAAGTGTGTGCTGGCTCACATTATCTGTTCGCTTATGAAGATATCACAATTTATGACCATGTGTTCTATCTTTACTTTTCTAATAGGCACCATTAGTAAAAGAGGAATTCATTGACTGGAGAGCAGACCTGGACACCAGTGAAAAGGTTCTCACTTTAGATCGACCCACTGTGTTTCGGTGGACAGGAGCTGGAAGAGAAGTCTATATTTCTGGCTCTTTTAATAATTGGACCAATAAGATTCCTTTGATTAGGAGGTATGTAACATTTAACGGTAACTAGAACTATTAAAATAGTTTTGTTAAATAAATAAATTTAAACCTAAACAGTAATATAAAAAATGAAAATAAAATAATATTAATTATAAAGTAAAATTGCTAAAAACTTAACCTAAGATTAAAATTAAAACTGCTAAGCTAATAAAAAATATAATTGGATATAAATACAAAGTTCTGTCATGAAACTCTAGATGGCGCTGATAGGTCCTTAACTGAGTCTGCTTGCAATTACAAGATACCTTTACATGACAAATTCATTCATTTAACATTAATGTTTACGTCTGTTTCTTCAACAGTCAAAACAACTTTGTGGCGATTGTGGATTTGCCTGAGGGTGAACACCAGTATAAATTCTTTGTGGATGGACAGTGGACACATGACCCAACAGAGGTAATGGAGACATCAACCATCATTAGGGGTGTAACCATACCCTCATCGATGCATATCGCGATACTGAACTCACAATACGATATTATTGTGATACTCCAAGACATATGATAAAAGGCTAACAAAAAATTTACTGTTGATTAAAATGCTAAATTTGGTGTTACATTGTGGGTGTAAATGAATATGAGACTTGGACTTGGCGCTGAAAACCCAATGCACAGGACAATAGTGACACCAGAATAAAAATATTAATGATTCTGAAGCTGAAAATACAGAATCATTTTAGATTAATATGCTTTTCACTCTGTCACTGGCTAGATATGTTTTAAAAAAATTCGGCTTTATTATCAGGACCCAGAAATATTCCTCCATTGCATTGTTATACAATATATTCAACAAATTAGTTATAGTAGTAGTTTAATTGCTGACACTAAAACTCTGTAATTTGAATTTCTCACACAGTCATTTTTGTTTTGCATGAACTATCCACAATATATATTGTTGCATTTTTGTATTGAGATATATTGTATCACGATATATTGTTACACTCCTAACCACCACCATCATCATCATCATTACCCTCCATTAGTACTATAAAACCAGCATAATATTGACCTTATTTCTCTTCAGCCTGTCGTGACCAACCAGCTCGGCACGGTCAACAACATCATCCAGGTGAAGAAGACAGACTTTGAGGTGTTCGATGCACTCATGGTGGATTCACAGAAATGCTCTGACATATCAGGTTTGAGCACAACCATTTCCACGTTTCCTGTCATCATATTTTACAGCTGTTTAATCACAAAAAAAAAAAAAAAAAAAAAAAAAAACTGAAAATGATCTGCTACATGATGTATCATTAATGACAAAAATGGTCAGTCTGGGGTTGTTGTGACACACTGTCTTCATTGATTATAGACCTGTCCAGCTCTCCTCCTGGGCCATACCATCAGGACTCTTACGTCCCCAAACAGGAGGAGAAATTCAAATCTCCCCCCATCCTGCCCCCTCATCTGTTACAGGTCATACTCAATAAGGACACAGGCATCTCAGTGAGTATCTGCAGAAGACCTTGCATTAGGCCTGTAAAAATGAGTAGTACCATTCTCAACAAAATTATTTGATTTGATGAAGGGCCCTATGATTTTTACTGGAATGTAAAGAATTTATATAACAAAAGTACGATTTACGATTAATCAAATTCAATTTGCGATATTTGGACTAGTGTCTTTGATTATTAAATAACATTATCACTACAAACCGCCAAAATAAAAGTTTCGTTTAACTCGAAGTAACGAGAGAAATTGACTATTTTGTAGTATGTACTTCTTAAAATAATAATAATAGGTAATAATAATACAATTTATTGAAAATATTGCTGTAATTTTTTATAATAAAAGTGTAGATGTGCAGTATTTTATTTGACAAAAAAGAAACTGAATTACAGTTTTAGTTTTATAAATTAATTTGTATTAAATCATAAAACACAGAATCCAGAAAAAAAATTAACTGGACAACAAGGAAAAAAAGAGAAACTTTTCTTTTAATTGTATTTCATAGCACTCTATATATAGCACTATCAATAATATAAAAATGTGTTTTATAAAATAATATTTTCAGCTTAAATATACTCTTTCTAGTTCTATCTATAACTTTAGATTCTATAACATTATGTGCACCTAGCTCGTATCTGCAAATATTCCTCTTGTATAGAGTAAAGGTCCGTTCACACCAAGGATGATATCTATAACAATAAAGATATGGTTTTAAAAATCATTCTAAATATAAAAGAAGACAGACCTCCACACCACAACTATAACAGCACAGAAAAACACTATAGTTGAAATCAATTTTCAAACCTTAAAACTTGGTCCTTTTTGTCTTTTCAGTGAATCTGGTTCACAGTTTATCACAATCACATGATTAACTAGCAAATTGATTTGCATTTTAATAGAACAAGGCATGGGATATTTATATGAAAAGAGTCATGTTGTTTAATTGGTCAAAATAGACTCCCATTATAAATGGCCTAAATGAAGCAAGAGTTTTTTTCTTTTGGGGATCAGTGATCTGGAAACCCTGATGAGTAATTATGTTCATTTGATTTCTTCACTTTATTTCTTAAAAAGTGTGTATTTTGCATAATTACATTGTAAGGTCCAATACAGATGCTGCTAATAAAAAAGCGTTCTTGTTTTCTAACAGTGTGATCCAGCTCTGCTCCCTGAGCCCAATCACGTCATGCTTAATCACCTGTATGCTCTGTCCATTAAGGTAAAGCAACTTAAAGAGTTCTGTGAGATGAACCTGTATTGATTTCAAGTCTGTTCTGATGACTCTGTATCTCGTCCGGCTCTTTGACAGGATGGCGTAATGGTTCTGAGTGCCACCCACCGGTATAAGAAGAAATATGTCACAACCCTGCTGTACAAGCCAATCTGAGAAACATGGCCGTTTCAAACGCTCAATTTATATGACCTCTGATCTTATATCAGTATGTATTATTGTAAATAGGGATGTACAGAAATGCACTTTAGAGAAAGAGCCCTACCCTCTGGTACAGGTTGGTACACTTTTTAAAACCATTACTTAGTGGAACTGGGCCAAAATGACTGAATCTAAACCAGTATTTGGATAAGAGGTGTTCTTGAATGTGAAAATTAGTGTAAATAGAGCTTGACATACTCATTATTTTGTTTAGTACAGTGTTAAAACAAATGACATAGCTGTGTAGATAAATATTAATATATTATTAGGAAGCTTATTGATTTTCGGCCAGAAAAAGGCCTGTTATTAGCAGTTTTAGCAGTCAGAGACCCTAATGTAGAAAAACTGATGGGTTGAAGAAACTGTTTCACTCAAGAAACTAATGAAATTTTTTTTTTCAATTTCATGAAAAAATGTATCTTTTTACATCCATCTTTTAATCTTCTACAAAGATTAGAACAGAGCAAAATAATTATTCCAAACATCTTGATTTAACTTTTAATCTGTGTTATGTTCTCTGAAATTAAATATCACTTTTAATAAATGATTCCACCAATTTTGGCTCCATGTCATTATCGCGTTTACAATCGTATTAGGATGCCCTTCGTGTTGGCTTTGGACATTCTGGGTAAGTACAGCAGCAATTGGGAATATATATATATATATAAATATATATATAAAAAATATAAAAAAATACTTGAAAATAATCTGGATATTATATAGACCAAAATATCCCCATAATAATATATCTTTATTGACTCACAATGTTATGCTCATGGATCTTCTTTTTAGTGGAAAAAAGTTATTCAGATTATCAAATATTCTTCCCACTGAGGCAAGACAAAAAAATCATTTGGCATCACTAAGAAAAATCCCTTTTTGAGGGTTACACTTCTATTTTTAAGAGTGTATAAACCATTTAAGGACTGATATAGCATTTATTTTAGTTGCATCTATTTCAATTGTAGTTCAATTGCAAAAATCTTGAAAAGTATTTGGGCTCTTCCAGTTGTCCAACATTTGTGTAAGATGTGCAGTGCATAGTTACAATGATGAACAATACCTGTGCTAACTGTCTTCATGAATCCACTAAAAAGCCCATTAAGACCAGTTGATTAGTCTCCATATTTTATTTTCTAATGCACTGAATTTTAACATGAACTGGCTAATAAACATACTAACATTTGATCCATTTCCTCTATAGATGCTGTCAAATTCATCACAAGATTATGCAATGCATAAAATGCCAGTCCATCCAGGACCACCCATACAACATACCCTATGTCTACAGCTGTGACGGGCCAGGAAAGAAGGTCATCTGCAGTGAATAACAACGTTTGGCTTGGCCTACTCATCACATTGTTGGGTTACAGAAAATATTAAGGTGAGAACAGTCCATGTTATAGCACTCCTTAGTAGTTACTCATGCAATTACATGGTCATATAAAGCCTTAAGTAAATTAGAATCATAATGTGTTTTGGCACTTCTAGCATAGAAGATGGATATAAATTGCTTATTTCAGGTCACTCATGACGCAAGGTGCGCAGTACAAACAGGTCTGTCTGCAATCTTTGGTGTATTAAAAAAGACAATTACAGTTTATAGGAGTGCTGACGCAAAACATCCAACCAGGATTATTCATTATGTGTGTGTGTGTGTGTCGACGCGTGTGCATGGCTTAATAGCACGCATTGAAATAAATCAGTTAATAGGGTCAAAATCTTAAAAGACAATGTTCTTGACAAAATTTGGTAACACTACAATAAGATTCGATTTGTTTGTCGAATACTTGTAAAACATTTATTAGTCTTAGTTTATGTTATTTTCACAATTTGCTTCAGCATTATTAACTCTTTCCCCACCATTGATGGACTTTTCCGGCATTTATGGGACAGCGCTTCCCCACCAAAATGGATGGAAATTTTAGGCTTTCCGTGTTTTCACTTTTATGTGTTTTCACTGTTATATGGCAGGGGGCGCTAATACACATACGATCATCAACATTAAACAGCATATAAATCTAAACTGATTTAAATGTCGACCCAGGACGAGCTACAGGACTGTGCTTTGGGGATTGATGGACTCGACCTATGAGCAATGGATCAAGTGTTGATCAAACTATTGCATCTGTGTTTTGATCAGTGACTGGCAGTGACTGACTGCTTTTTTCTCAAAAACTGGCGGGGAACGAGTTGAAATGTAGTTGTATTGATCAATGGACTTGAGCGAACAATGGACAGTTGTATTTTTATTAACTAATTGTAACTTATCTTACGCATACATTTTTTTAAATTATTAAAAAAAAAAATTTTTTTCAGTACAATCAATTGGGATGTTTAAGTCATTTCAACTTAAATTACGTTAAACTGAATTAATTAAAAATGTAAAATACTGACTTAATGTAAAATATATGCTGTCTTAACTTATTGATCATATAACTTTTTAGTTTATGCATGAACTAATGTTAACCAACAGTGTTGAGGGCAATGCATTACAAGTAACATAACGTACATAATCATGACTTTTTAACTATAGTAAACTAATGCATTACTGTTATAAAATATCGGAGATACTTTTTCAAATAAGCAACGCAAGCTACTCTGTTTTCCCATTTACATGCACAAAAACAGATTCAGTAATCCTCAAAATGAATAAAAACAGTGAAATGCAAACTCAGAATATTATGCAAACCTGAAATAATTAAATCTGTTAAATAATACTCTTTATGTATTTAATTCAACCATACCAATAAACAAAAAATGACTTTAGATAAACATCACATTTACGTTTTATTATTTTATTTTTCCTATTCATCGCCCTCTACTGTACATGTGTGGAGTTGTGGAACTTTTGGCATAAGTGGGCCTTCATATTTGCCAAAAATCCAACTTTATTTAAGTAAAAACAAACAAACAAGTAAGTTCAGCCCAGGTGAGAAAAGTAATGAAACATACTTTCCATAAAAAATCAATTAGTTACTTTTTAAGGGAGTAACACAATATTGTAACATTATGTTTAAAAATAACTTTCCACAACACTGATTAATCAGGACCTTATTGTAAAGTGTCCTTGAAAATGTATAAAAAATAAAAAAAATAGGCTCAGACTTAAAAAATAAAGTTCAAAAGGGTTGTTTTTGCAGCAATGTCATATTTTAAGAACCTTTCAGCGAACAATTCTTAAAAGAACCGTTGTTTTCTTAGTGGATGTCCTTGTCCCTTTTTTAGGCCTAAGTATTTAATAAATAGGGTACATATGACCTGTTTAAAGGTTTAATCTGGACAAATTTGACCTCATAAGCCATTTCCTCATTATTAGCATAATGAGGCCACAAAGACATGCAAGCAGGAAAAACTACATATCAAAATCAGGAGATGTTCGAATTCCTGAACATTCAAACCTTTTGTTTTCAGATGTTTTAAATGACGTTTCTTTAAATGCTGTGCTGCAGGACAATTTGGGCGAGTTAAGTGTCTGGCAAGCACATGATGTGCTTGTAACCATTTGTGATTCATTTCAAATTTCACTTGAGGCTTCAGGATAAAATCAGGTTAGTAAGTCTGTGGAGGAACTGTATGTCGGTCAAACTCTGGATATCATGCATTGGTAAAGCTAAAAGTCATGAATACATTCCAGTTCTGAGGAACTATCTCAAGAAATAGTTTGTTTACTTTTGTGAACAATGTTAACAAATTCTTAGATTGTAATTTAAAAGTTCACCACTAGAAGACACTATAAACTTTATCCGTATGAAGGTTTTAACTTAAGGAAGGTTTACAATCCCTATACAACCCAAAGACTTGTGTACATCATACATCCCCAAATGAGCCGACAAACTGCTATCTTTTTTGATTTCTTCAAAGATTTAGAAGTACTAATTATAATCTACCAAATATGCAACTTTTAACAAAACAGTTTGACCAAAAAAAAGAAAAAAAGAAAAATGAAGTGAATACCTCCTTGATTAATGCAATATGTGGGAAATGTTAGGTTATAAGTTTCAAGAATTAAAGATGTACACTTAACCTGAAAAAAAAAAAATAGCTTGACAATAATTATTATCAGACGTTCTGTTGATATTTTCACTTTAGTATTATTTTAAACTTGGCTTGATAGTTTCAAGATTGCATACGTATAATGTCAGCCAGATTATATGCCATTTAGCCAGGTCTCATTGTATAACCATACTGTCCTGAAGTAAATGTCCTGACCTTATAAAGAATTAGAATTTATGAATAACCTTTCGCCTGAGTCAGTGGCATTCTAAAGAAGGGTGAATGGTTTCTAACAGAAAAGGTGGAGAAGAGGCAGTTCTCTGGCGAGAGACAGAAAATAGAATTGATACCATCCCATAACAAAAGAAAAGGTGAGGCGAAAATATCAAAGAGGTAAAATGTGTTCCCATAGCAACAATCTCTGACTCATGTGACTCTACTTCAGTTTAGCCATAGGCAAGTATGACAAAGTCCTTGCTTTAAATACATATTTTATATTGTTATAAAATAGTTATTATATATATTTTTTAATGTATAATTATTTAGTATTTATAATTACCCCAAAATTATGTGTGTGTTTATCATATATTTCTATAAACATAATACATATAATCAAATTAAATATTGTATTTTAATATTGTATTTTATATATATATATATATATATATATATATATATATATATATATAAAATATCAAATTTATTATAGATATATATATATAAAATATCTAATTTAATAAATTAGATATTTTAAATGTGTATATATATATATATATATATATATACATTTAAAATATCTAATTTATTAATTTAAAAGTATACATTTTTTAATATAAATTTTAAATATATTTATAAATATCATGTAAAATAAATTATTAATTGATAAATTAAAATGATAAATTATTGTAAAATACATTTATTGATATATATTATATATATATATATAAAATATTAATTGATAAATTAAAATGATATATATATATATATATATATATATACAATTTTAATTGTATTTTATATGTATTTTGATTATTTTACAATATTTATTTATTATTTTTATTCATATATATGTGAACTTTTTCAATCATTATTTTGGATTTTTTTTAATTGATCAAATAATAATTTATTTTACATATAAAATATATTTTGAGACTCACATAAATAAAAGCATGACATCCAACAACAACGAAGTTAATGAACAATAACAATGGCAAAGGACTGAACAGAACAGAGAGTAAAAACAAGGTGAAATGCGGGAACTAACCAGACACAGGTGGAGGAAGATGAACATATCAGGGACTAACAAGAACCGGACAGAGCATAACAGTGTATTTTATATTTTATTATACAATGCTTGACAGTTTTATATGGCACAGTATGCTCTTATATAATGCATTGATGATTCTAAAAACATTGCATGTGTGCTTGGTTCGGTCATTGGCATTTCAGTAATACTTTACCAGGTGTTACAACATGATATTTTGTATTGGCAATATAATATACAATATGTCCTGCATCAAAGAACACATGTATAGCAGGACATATCAATAAAAAAAAAAAGGCTTAATTTCACTCCTCCTTCCCCCTGCCCCTCTCCTTTCCTGTTTACATCCATGACAACAAAGCCCGCAATTCCCTTGTGCTATCAGGTTATCGAGTCTGAACACGGGAGTGTCTCTTCTTTTCTGAGAAATTCCTAAAGCACAGAGAAGGCTCATTCGGGGAATAATTTTCCAAGAGCAAAAGAAGATATGGCACTACGCCAGAAGCCTTTGGGGAATTTGACTAAACTCAGGGAACATCAACATCCCAGCATGCACCAATGATCTTTCCAATACAGCAGAGTATCATCAGCAATATTTCCTCCTCTCCTGAAGAAGACATATAATATATCATTCTGTCAGAATGAATCCCAGTCTAAAAATGGAATTGCACACAGAATCTGTGCTGTGCTAAGACACCACGTTTGATTGTGAGTCATTTAATATTTAATAAGGCATGTTAATTCAGTCCACACAGACCGAACATTAAAAAAATGCAAGCATGATTGGGAGGTGAAACATTTTGAATTGCATAAATCACCTCAGATGACAAAGGGAGCGGTATGAACGTCAAACTGTCACACAATGACATTCCAGTCTGCTTGCTTCATTGAATTAAATCACTTGTGGTGAATGCATGATATGGGAGGTGGAGGAATGAGGCTTTCTCTGACATGATTGCAGTATCTTGGGACTCAAAGTAAAATAACATTGAGTGTAATGAGTTGAATTAGAAACTAAGCATTTTAGAGTATGTCCTCCAGATAGTAAAAACCCAGTTCATCTGTCTGCATGTGGAATTTATCCATACAGTCGTCCCTGCTGTGGGAAGACATGACGAATTGTAATATTTCATCATGCGCATGATGGCCCGTCGAAGAACTCAATTACACACAGACAGTGAGAGCAGACGAGATGTTCCCAGACGTGAATCCAGATGCTGCTTATATATCGTCACATGAATCATTTCAGACTTAGAGATTTGTGGACTGTATGATCTCATCCTCTCATGCTGAACCTCTATGCGTCTCTGTTTAGCACTGAGCATTCTCTATCGTTCAAAAGTTTGGGGTCTCTATGATTTTTTTTCAAAGATTTGCACACCAAAAGACATTTATTTGATCAAAAATACAGTAACATTAATATTGAGAAATATTATTATAATGTAAAATAACAATTGTGATGAGAATACTTTTTGTGCCCCAAAAATGACTTTATTCAATTTCTTCTCTTCCGTGTCAGTCACAGACACTGTTCACGTGATCATCAGAAAGCTCTCTGATTTCATACAAACTTTCTTCATTTGTGTTCCGAAAACGAACTTTGCGGGTTTGGAACGACATGACAGTGAATAATTCATGACAAAATATTCATTTTTGGGCGAACTATCCCTGAAAAATCCTATGAAAAATCCTTTATAATTCTTTATAAACAATTTTTTACTTTTATGTCTGCCTTGATATTTCCAACACAATATTATTAGTGAAGCACTTTGAAAACATTGAAAAATCGGAATATTTTTGCAATAAAGCTGTAATTTTGTAAATTTAAACAAATTTAGAGTAAACATATTATTCAGCTGTGTGTATTTAAGTTGCTGATTATGGAAGCTTGTTTCCGCCTAAGCTTGTTAATAGCGACTTTTTATCTCGCAATTCTGACTTTATTTCTCAGAATTGCATGATATAAAGTCAGAATTTCAAGATTTAAAGTCAGAATTTCGAGATTTAAAGTCAGAATTGCGAGATATAAAGTCAGAATTGCGAGATATAAAGTCAGAATTGCATGATATAAAGTCCGAATTTCAAGATTTAAAGTCAGAATTTCGAGATTTAAAGTCAGAATTGCGAGATATAAAGTCAGAATTGCGAGATATAAAGTCAGAATTTCGAGATTTAAAGTTAGAATTGCATGATATAAAGTCAGAATTGTGAAATATAAAGTCAGAATTGCGTGTTATAAAGTTAGAATTACGAGATTTAAAGTCAGAATTGTGAGATATAGTCAGAATTGTGAGATTTAAAGTCAGAGTTGTGTGATAAAAGTCAGAATTGTGTGATATAAAGTCAGAATTGCGTGATATAAAGTCAGAATTGCGCGATCTTGTGCGCTGGTGAGATGTGAATAAGGTGATGAGGTGAGCGCGAACAGTAGGCTACGTGTACATACTGAAGAGATGAAAATGGTTTGTGTTTGTGTTTCTTCCGGAAACAACGGACCATATGAGATTCTGCACACTTCAGCGCACTTGGATCGGCGTTCGTAGATCGACTGGTAGAGACTATTTTTCAAAGATGGCTTCTTGCTGTTTTCGCGAAGTTGACTGTATGTATAAAATATCTTCTTATTAAACTGTATGGACACTGACAAAGTTCTCAATGCTTCGGTTTGAATGTAGGGACCCTTATTATGCTACGGTGTTAGTGTTGGGCTATTTTGAGCCTTTTTAGTGGTAATAACAAGCAGTTTTTATTTGTCATTACTCTATGCCCTATATACTAGCGTTATACTAGCATTATAGGCTACAGTGATTTTAGAGCTAAAACTATTTACATTCGGCAATCATGAAAACAAATCTCAGATAACGGTTGACTAGGTAACAATGTGTAATTAGACCAAAGGTTAATTTTGCCCCGGAGTTCTCCTTTAAAGATAGCAGTAACATTCATACTAAAAGACAAAAAACACACCCATAGACAACAGCACGTTGTGTTTTTGAGTAGTAGCAGGTTTGTTTCTGACATCATTACAAACATAAACTGCTAGAGGGGGAGACACTTTGAAAACGCATAAATCAACTCGCATGACAAGGGACAGGTGTCAATGACAAACTCCCACAGTTACGAGGACATTCCAGTGTGTTCGCCTCACTTTTCTTGGCTGAACAAATCACTATAAGTCGTTGGAGGTGGAGAACATAGTGTTTCCCTGCTTTATATTCACACCATCCAGGCACAAAACCTTTTACCCTAATGCCTGCGGTATCTATTTACGCAATATTGCTTCGGTCTGGGTGGGTTGGGCCTCACAATGATTCCCTTGTCCCTGTTTTAGAGTTTGCAGTAGAAGAAAGGGGGAAGACTCATGCGAAAGTCATTTTCAGCTTCTCATTTCTCGAAAAACCACATGTGGGTGGTCCATAGGTGGTCATAGATACCCATTCATTGGGCAAAATGAAGGCTATACATATACTATACTATGTATAGTCTTCATTTTGCCTATATAAATTAACGGGTATCTATGTATATCCAGATGTAATAGATGCTTATCTTCAGTTTGTTCATTGAAATGAATGAATGGGTAGCTGGTGACGATGGTTTGTTTGGTGTCATGCTAAAACAGTTTCCTAGTGAACGAGGTGTTGTTGACTTTTGGCCGTTTTAAAAACTTGCATCATCAGAGGTGACAGTATAGGACTGAGCAGAACCTGTCATTCCTGTAAGAATGAATCGCATCATATAGTGAATCCCATCTGTATAAGATTTACAAGGGCCGACCCATTCTGATCAAAATGCATAATCACCACATGAAGCGTTAGAATATCACAACATCAGCAATCACAGACATTCGCATTCAGACGGATTAGATTTCTCAGAGGACCATTGAGTTTGCTGAAAAACAATAGGTAATTTCCCCTAGAATTTTCTGCGGGAAAAACACTGACATGGCTGATTCGGACAAGATTAAAAGTAAGCCTACGTCTGTGAAACGTCCACTGTTTTAACTGAAAGCACCTTGCATATCTTAACATATGTCACTGCCATTGTTTTGTCTCAAGATGCACACCAGTAATGTTTTTTTTTTTTTTCCCTAAGGCTAATCCTGGCTTAATCCTATCCCCGTTTGTGAAACCAGGCTTTAGGGTATCTGATTTTAACTTTAGGCTACTTAAGTATCTAAGACCGTGTGTCCAAAGTACCAAAGCATTTTTCCACACGCCTGGCGTATGTTTTCAATGGGAGCACAACGTTTTTTAAACGCCATCAGCGCAAAGACGCTGAACGTTTTCTTCACGCTGAAGCGCCGAGCGACCGGCATTTTTTACTGGCCGTCGAGAGTTGAAAAATGTTCAACTTTGGATAAAACCAAAGTCCATTTAGGCAAGTCATGCCACTCAGCCACCATTTTGGCAATGCCTCCGGGCAGCTATTTCGGACTAACAAGATCAGGCAGGCTCCTATCTAAATGAATGGGCAGAGACTCAGAACTGCACTTTCACTGGTCTCATGTAGTACCTTTAATCCACTTTAGATGGACATATCACTTTTTTGTAGCAGAAATAAACTGCTGCGGAAAAAGGTGCCATGCAAAATGTTACAAGCCTCATTATAAATGTATTGGAGTAAAGAGGATATTTACAGCGCTTGCTCAAAAATGTAGTCAAGTAGAGAGTAAAAGTTGCTAATCTTAGTGAAACCACACCTAAATACATTTACTCAAATACTTTACACCACTGATCACAAGCCTCTGGAGAGCAACCCAGTCTGTGCACTTCACTAATAGACTTGAATACTGGACCTTTGTAAAGGGATTCTATTACTGTGCGTACAGCGTTTCCATTGGACCATTCTCTTGCAGGAGACTTGAGAGGACCTAGAAATGTTCCCACCTTTCTCCTCATTATCTTATAAGATAAAAGATAAGGTATAAGAGACTGCGAGTGTGCATGTTCACATGCGTGGTGGATGTAGGTTGTTCACAGATAGAACAGGGTTTCCCAAAAGCATCACAAGCCTAAGTTGGTCATAGAACAATTATCACCAATGGTCTCATGATCAACTTAGGCTTATGATGATTTTAAGAAACACAGCCCAGGTTAGTTTCTTACATAATTAAAAGTGCAAACTGGAGAGACTGAACTAAACTTGTAATAGAGTACTAGATGGCAAACTCCCACGCCTACGGCATTCCAGTCCTGGGCTGAACAAATCACACCAAAACTTGATATCACAAATTCCAGTCTAGAGTTGAGATGGAGAACAGAGAGAGTTGTTCACCGCCACACACTTAAGCAACTCAGTTCACGAAACCTCTAATTCTCCTGCTTGTGAAATTTAGTTTCTCAATATGGCCTCAGAACAGAATATGGAAAAAATGTGATGGAGGGAAGACTCATTTCATAGGTATTCTCAAGACATTTATTGTTTAAGAGAACCATATATGGGCTAATCCAGGCCTTATTGAATGTATGGCAGGAGTGCCAACTCTCACGCATTCATTCAGAACGAGACTCACGCAATGGACACTGTTCTCACGCTCTCACGTCACACATCCATTTTCTTGCGAAATTCAAACAATTAATGTTCTTAAATGTTAAGGGACAGATCGCTGTAGCTCTTCAGTTGAAGTGGCATGTGAACTGATCATGTCTTATTTAATCGCTCAATCAATCAAACGGGGTTTCAAACGTTAGAGGTCAATAAAACAGCTTGTAAACTATTTACCTCAGGAAAGGTGATTTACCTCAAATTACATTTATAACTACAGCATGTTATTATCTAGAAAAATGAATGTTTTTTTTAATTGCTTACACACTATAAGTAATACTTGAGTTGAGGCCAACTCAGTTTAACCATTCACTCATATACCTAATCTTCAGACCAAGTCTGCAAAACTGCAAGCATATTATATACAGTGCACTCAGTTTGCATTTGTAAAACAAACTTTTTGCTGAACGTTTAACACAGTTTTATACATTACACACATCATTCAAGACTAACAGCTCTTGTGTTTCTTTTAGAAAAATGTTATTGCCACAATCATTTCTGTTACCCGCATCCAATGATCGTGTGAAAACACTTATACATAAATTGACCACTTTGAAATCAAAACTCTATGTTGTCAGAAAGAAAGAAACCCTTCAGTTACTAGAAGCAAACCCTTATTTCTTGATTTACACATGGTGAGACAAACACACACTGACTGACTAACCAAAGTGTTTGGAAACATTTAGGTTTCAAAAGCATATAAATGTTATTCCTGTAGGATTTTTTTTAATGATCAGTTTAAAAAACCTATCACAATGAATAGAGGACACCTTTATTTTTGTAACACTTCATACAACACAGACTGTTTCAAAGCAGCTTCACAATAGTAACAAATTCAAAGTCAGCTGTAAAGCAGCTCTAAAAAGCCAATTCAGCTCAAGTCACTTCAGTGTTAATTCAGTTCAGTTTAGTAACTGTAAAGTTCATCAGTTGCGCATACATACAGTGTATTTATGCACATACAGTACATGTACATGTGAGTGCTATGACAAAACTCCTGTACACTCCACTGCACATTGAACAAGCAAAAGACACAATAGTTAATTACAAAAAATTTACAGTAATATGATTTTTTTTTTTTCTATGATGTCTATCTTCTACCCCTAACAGCATTCTTTCAATTTTTAAACTCATCCCTTGGGCACTGAATGCATTAGAATGTAGTTCCAGAAACAACAAAGATGTTTATCCAGCAAGATCTTTTACTGAAAGTTTCCTGCATGGCTAATTAAACTTGCACTCACAAACTTGTTTTGAAATCGCTTTGAATCAGTGTAACGATTCTTTACGCGATAAACATTTGACTGAATAAACATCCACAAAGGTAACAGAAAAAAAACAGAGGTTTTTGTTTATATACTGTAATATATTTGTGTGTGATGTGTGTAATTATTTTGTATATATAAATACATATGCATGCATGTATATGTAAGTGTAAATACTGTGTTTATTTACAATTACATATACATACATAATCTATATTATATATATATATAAAAATATTTTATAGATGAATAACACATTTTCTTAATTATATACATGGATGTGTGCATTTATATATACAAAATAATTATACGCAGCACACACAGATATATTATGTAAACACAAACTTTTATTTTGGATGCGATTAATCGCAATTCATCTTTGCACAGCCCTAATATATATATATATATATATATATATATATATACTGTCTGTACAGTTAGTTCACAAATAAATACAATTAGAAAACACGTTTTAGCTGTTTTAGAATCACACGTTACTTAGTAGAAGCCTAAAGTGGAGTATCGAAATAAAGTGTAATACTTATGTAATACTCTAATATTAACTTACATTGATAACCTGTCAGGAGAGTAACATAATGTGCTGTACATGTGGTTGTGGTTTGGAATGAAATGTTCTATTCGATTAGAACATCTGGAACATTCTTTCACACTAATTGTTTGTCTGGTTGCTAGGTGGTTTCAGTTAGGTAATAGGCCAGAGGAGTGTCTTGATATAATACACTAAGTTGTGTGACCAGTTTAGGCATGACAATGCCCCAGGCACGTACTAACACGTACTTTTGTGCAAGACACAAAAATCATGCAAAAGTTCATATCAAGCAGTTCCTTTTAATGACATAGTTCAAAATAAATAATATATACATTTATACATACATGCATACATACATACATACATACAAAAGATTCTTCTGCACTTTACATGTTAATTTACTTCTTCAGACACAGGAATGTTTCCCCATAAAACTTGTATTATTAAATGTAATGTGCAAATTAAAATCAAATAAACTTAGGCTAATGTAAACATTCACATTTCACTGCCTCGGCAGCATGTGCAAACTAGCAAGCACCAAGCAAGATAGTCCATTCAAGTAAGTGATATGTACAACACTGGGGCGCATGAAGTCATTCTTAGGTAGAAATATGGACCACACAAGTGTCTCAGTCCCATCTTAACACAATGGAGCCACATTTGTCATTCTTCCCCAGGTCCTGTGTACCAGACGGTCTGGGTAGGGTGGGCTTTTGCATGCCAGGTTTTTCGCGATCTGTAGAGGATGACTTCTGACCACAGGCCACACAGAAAGACGTTGAGGACTTGGTGTAACGAAGTTCCGCCTGCTTGGCATCACCAGCCGAGGTTCCGATGCCACGTTTTCCACATAAATCTGGTAGTTTTTTCCATTGTTGTGGTCTATGAGCTTCAAGCTGCCGGATTGGAATCCCACTACGAATTCCAGGCGGTCCTTTTGGTTCAGCTCGGACGGTAAAGACACATTAAAAGCATACAATTTGGTCTCCAAATTTGTATGTTGTTCTCTCACATAAGTGCATGCAATGTCTTTCTGGCTTCGCCATGAGTCAAAAGTTATTCGGATAAAGACAGTCTTGTCACACTTAAGGTTGCAGACCCGTACAGTTCCGCTCAACACCCTTTCGGTCACGCTACAGCTCTCCAGCTGCACGAAGTTTACCTTCAAGCTTGCACGGTCTACAACAGGCTGTGGAAAACCAAGCTTCAGTCGCAGTCTCATGCTCTGTATGGGTGCTCTAGCCTTCACACACTCCTCTGGTTGTGGGGCATCTTCTGTTTCAGTCTCCGATGGGTCCGCGGTGAAGATGCGCACGGAGGAGAGAGCGAGGCCTTTAGCATCAGCGAAAACGACTCGCTTCTTCTTGCGTAGCGTGCTGCTTTCAGGAGAGTACGAGGACAGGGAGCTGCCAGAGCTGGAGGAAGACAGTGAAGATGTTGGGGAAGGAGGTGAAAGTCTGGCTCTTAGAAGCTCCGGTGAGGACATGTTGGATGAAGAAGGCCTGAGAGAGGACATGCCAATGAGCTGTGGGCTAACTTGCGCATGCATGGCCAAATCCACTGGCATCACAACCTCAGGGAAAGAGTAATTGCATCCATATGGTCTGTGAAAACACATGGGGAAAAAGCTATGTTAGACAATTTGGAAAATACAGAGACATACATTGGGGTCCAAGAGTCTGAGATGACATTGCAAATAAAATCTAATGTAAACCCGGAAATCATGCACTCTTAAAAAGAGGTTTTTATCGGAATCTATGGTCTCATGAAGAAACTTTAACATCTACATTCCCAAACAAGGTTCTTTATGGTGGAAAATGGTTCTTCAGATTCTTAAAATGTTCACAACATTTTCACAAGTGGTCCCAGACAATGTGGAACAATGTGACAAAGTTTTGTGATCAAATATCCGAAAATCCATTTGAACCCAAACTGTAACTTAACTGAAGCAAATGATCTACTTTCTGTAATAGGCTATCACATGCATTCAGTTGTGCAGTGGACTACTCAACTTACTTTGAAATGCTCATCTTTGCTCAGATGAACCTCAGATGAAGAGGATTGTTGATAGTAAAATGTCTGCTGGAAAAGAAGAAGAAGAAAAAATCTAAGTAAAAGTTGAAGTAAACACTGAAAGGGGAACAATCTTAGATCTACGGGTGAATCTATTTACAGAAAACAATTCATTTTTATAAAAGTGTCAGGTCAAACTATTTACGTACGACAGACTGTAATAGCCTAGGTCTTCAATGTAAAAACATGCAGAATTATTTGAAAGACTTACCTATCAATGAAAGATGCGCTGAAATGTATTTTCCTTTAACTTTTCAATGTAGAAACTCGGTCAATGCCAAAGAAATGTACCGCATAAGTAGTTATGAGAAGTAAACAATACTCTTTTCCATTCAACAAACCCTCATTGGCAACCTTCCTCAAAATAAACTGTGTTGTAGTGCTGTGTGGTTTTAAAGGGTTGTAAAGCACACCCAAATGCAGGAATGACTGGCCCCTCCCCGAATCTGCTATAGGCTACTCATATCATGCGTCAATGCCTGTACTTTCTCTCTCTCTCTCTCTCTCTCTCTCTCTCTCTCTCTCTCTCTCTCTCTCTCTCTCTCTCTCTCTCTCTCACTCTCTCTCTCTCCTCTCTATCTCTCCTACATTAAGGCAGTAGTTCACTTTAAAAAAAAAAAAAAAAAAACTTTTGCTGATAATTTACTCACGCCCGTGTAATCCAAGATGTCCACGTCTTTCTTTCTTCAGTTGAAAAAAAATTAAGGTTTTTGATGAAAACATTCCAGGATTTTCTCCATATAATGGACGTCATTGGGAACCAAACGGTTCAAGGTCCCAATGAGAGTTTCAGTGCTGATTCAAAGGGCTTTAAACGACATCAGGCGATGATTAAGGGTCTTGTCTAGGACCCTTCGAGGCATGACTCGAAAAAAGATTTGTTCATTTTGATGAACGAGTTTGAACAGGAGAGTCACGAACGCTCATCACAGAACAGAGCAAGATGAGCATTTGTGCTTATAAAACATAAACTTTTTTATTTATTTTTGAAATGACTGATCGTTTCGCTAGATAAGACCCTTAAGGCCAATTTATACTTCTACGTCGAGGGTATGCCGTAGTGTACGGCGTAGGCTATGCACGTAGGCGACACCGTCGTGAGCATTTATCCTTCTGCGTTCAGGTCTTGGTTGCTCTGCAGTACTGCTCCGAAACACTAGTTGGTGGCGGAGGGTTTTAATGTTCCACTGTGTTTAGATTCCTCATGGTTAGGTTACTACAAGCAATGGCGACTGAAAGAGAGCGGATCATGTTGGAGTTGGAGCTTATTGATGTGGAAAAACAGTTAATTTTAGTGAAATTACTAAAACTAAAAGGCAGAAATGAGAGAAGACATCGGATGAGATTGTACGATGCTTTTTGAACAGAGTGCATGTGGTGAGTTCTATGATGTACTATGGTCAAAAGCGTCGGTTGTATGACATCTTGGGATGAGACTGCGCTGACAAAACATAAGGTTATGAACGTCTGATTGGCTAATGCCATGGCATTAGAAAAAACAATGTGTAAGAGTTTCATGAATTGACTATGTATAAATTTACCTTGGTTTTTCTTTGTTTTCTTTCTCATTTTTCATCTCAAGGAATGTTCATCTGTTGACTTCTTGGCGAATAAGCACACTTACATTTGAAAATCTTTATAAGGTGCACATTTGTTGGGACAATTTATGTAATTTTCACTCAATAAAAATATAAAATATTATTTTAAATCAACCTCTTTGACATTACAGGACCATAGTTAAAGAATCACCCACATCTTCCATATAGGTAAATAATATGTGAAAAAATATTCTTTGGCTATATTTAAAACAATGGCTTATCTTGAATTTTCACAACACACAATAGGGCCAATAGTATACCCACACAATGCATGATTGCAAAACATTACATCATTTGGATTAGCTAAACTAAACAATTATTATAAAATAGATAGATTTCATTTGATTGGGTGAGGTATATTTGAGGTCACTGTAAAATGCAGATGAGCATATACATGTGCATAATAATAAAAATTACGCTGTCCTTTTAGAAAAAAAACCCCCAAAACACTCAATACGTCAATTGAGGTCACAAGTAACGAGTTGTCATTTTTTGAGAAACACTAAAATTACTAATGTAGATCACAAGCAAAATAAGAAATTAGGTCATTTCAGTTTACAGGCCTATTCTAAAGTTAAGTTGGTCGAGAATGCACAAATCTCCAAAAGCTCTGGAAAAAACCTCACCCTATTAGAATGAGAATGTATTATGATGATCTAAACGTTAATTACTCCAATTTTTTTTTCCATTGTGTATCTGCAGTTTGTGAGGATTGGTTGCTAGGTTTTGATTATATAATAATATACCTAGATTCATGCTCAAATGCAATGCTAAATTCCATGCTTACATAATATAAATATTGTGATGAATGTAAGCAGCAAGTCTTATTGAATTCTTATTGTTACATTTTCAAAAGCTCACACAGTAGAGCAAAGTAAAGGTTACTGATAAAATGTATTTATTGAATGCAAAATCGTTTAAGGGTAAGTTTACATGGCAATGATTCATAAACAGAAAAGTGTTTTCCATTTCCATTTAGCTGACGCTTCTATCCAAAGCGACTTACAATTGCTATATATGTCAGAGGTTGCACGCCTCTGGAGCAACAAAGTGTTAAGTGTCTTTCTCAGGGACACATTGGTGTCTCGCAGTGTATTTGAACCCGGGTGTCTCACACCAAAGGCATGTGTCTTATCCACTGCGCCATCACCACCCCTATGCATTTTTTCCTTTGCATTTTTCAGGTAAAGCCCTTGTTAAAACAATCTCAGTTCTTGAGGATCCACAAAATCAACTAAAAACACTGTATTATTCATGCCAGGCCAGTAGTTGGCGACATGGAGACGATAACGGTATTGACTCCATAAAACCTGTTTTCAAAAGTTTGCGTTTTCAGGCCCACAAAACACCGCTTTTGTGTAAATTAACAGAATGTTTTTAGTCGAAAGCTGTCATGTAAACGCTCCCTAATATATAAATAAAAAGAAATGCATTTATGTAAATTTTAAAACATTATTATAGTTATTACTTTTCTAAGGAGCTAATTTCTTCAGTAAAACAAATGATAAAATCTTATGATAAAAGCATATGATAAAATATTTACATTACACCTGCAAACAAAGGATTGGCAAATAAATATATACATTATTAAAAATGTAGGAATTCAAGACATTATTTTTGTATGTCATCAGAACTGTCTCTGGCTAAAATAGGTTGGTATTACAAAAGGCATTGTGAATAGCTCCACAGAAACATGATTAATGTGGTGAACTCATGTTCAAAACATCATTGTAGCATCTGTAAACTAAATCATCTCTTGACATTATAACAGAAATCTGACACATTGAGATGAATCAGATGGGCTTAAATAGTGATTATAGAGAGATTAACTACTAGAAAATGTGCAGTATTAGGGTTAGTGCAGGACAATCTTCTGATATGAATTGTTTTCACTGTAGGTTTCTATTTGTTGTAAGTTAGCAATAAACTTATTAAACTGTTTGGAAGTTTCCTATATGGAACTGCTCATGTAAACAAAAGGAACATCTACGATGCAAGACTGACAAAATTTAGCATAAAATTCAAAATTGTATACCGTTTTAATTATAATTATTATTTTATTTATTATTTTTATTATTATTGCAGTTTTTCACATGCTCACATTGAAAATGTGATTTTTTTGTTAATTTAAACTTTACAACAAAACAAAATCTGTGACTTCAGTTTAGAGGTGTGTACATTCTTGTTTCATAACATCAATAAGGTGAAAGGTACATTTATAGGTGGATCATGCATAGGGTTGTGCAACCAAGACATCTATGTTTCCATCCAACAAGTTTCACCCACTCCTTATGACTTCTCTCCATAAGTGATTCTTCCATCCTTCACATTTACACAAAATAATTAAATAGCTTGTTTGCAATCCTTTTGGAATGCAGATCCCAACTAATGTTATGTTGCCATAGGATCTGGAAGCCACCTGGTTTGTTATTTTATGTGCAAATTGATACATCGATCGGCAAGACTTTAGAGAATCATTTTATAAAGTCAAAATTTTAGCCATTAATGTTTTGTGTGTAAATAAAAATGTAAATAATGTGAGCCTCGATTTCCACTGTAATCTAGAAACAACATGCTCAAGACAGTATATTTAAAATAATTGTTTAATGGCATGTGTTTATGAATGAAGAGCTCTAACCCAAACCCTAACCCTAACCTAACCCAGTATCACATATATTATTTACACTCACCTAAAGGATTATTAGGAACACCTGTTCAGTTTCTCATGAATGCAATTATCTAATCAACCTGGTTGTTCCTGGTCAAGACAATCTCCTGAACTCCAAACTGAATGTCAGAATGGGAAAGAAAGGTTATTTAAGCAATTTTGAGCATGGCATGGTTGTTGGTGCCAGATGGGCCGGTCTGAATATTTCACAATCTGCTCAGTAACTGGGATTTTCACACACAATCATAGGGTTTACAAAGAATGGTGTGAAAAGGGAAAAAAAAACATCCAGTATGCTTGTGGGCGAAAATGCCTTGTTGATGCAAGAGGTCAGAGGAGAATGGGCCGACTGATTCAATCTGATAGAAAAGCAACTTTGACTGAAATAACCACTCGTTACAACCGAGGTATGCAGCAAAGCATTTGTGAAGCCACAACATGCACAACCTTGAGGCGGATGGGCTACAACAGCAGAAGACCCCACTTGGTACCACTCATCTCCACTACAAATATAGGAAAAAGAGGCTACAATTTGCAAGAGCTCACCAAAATTGGACAGTTGAAGACTGGAAAAATGTTGCCTGGTCTGATGAGTCTCCATTTCTGTTGAGACATTCAGATGGTAGAGTCAGAATTTGGCATAAACAGAATGAGAACATGGATCCATCATGCCTTGGGCTGCTTGTTACAACTGTGCAGGCTGCTGGTGGTGGTGTAATGGTGTGGGGGATGTTTAGGCCCCTTAGTGCCTATTGGGCATCGGTAAAATGCCACAGCCTACCTGAGCATTGTTTCTGACCATGTCCATCCCTTTATGGCCACCATGTACCCATCCTCTGATGGCTACTTCCAGCAGGATAATGCACCACAGTCACAAAGCCTGAATCAGGAGGATAATGTCACAAAGCTTGAATCCTTTCAAATTGGTTTCTTGAACATGACAATGAGTTCACTGTACTAAAATGGCCCCCACAGTCACCAGATCACAACCCAATAAAGCATCTTTGGGATGTGATGGAACGGGAGCTTCGTGCCCTGGATGTGCATCCCACAAATATCCATCAACTGCAAGATGCTATCAACATTTCTAAAGAATGCTTTCAGCACCTTGTTGAATCAATGCCATAATTAAGGCAGTTGTGAAGGCGAAAGGGGGTCAAACACAGTATTAGTATGGTGTTCATTAGTGTGTACAGTAGCTACTGATGTCTCGATGAAAATGATTCCCCCCCTCCCTTGATCTTAAAACAAACCTAACATAAACCCACAATAAACGTCACATTTACCTATGCCGTGTAACAGGTTTGAAATAGGCTATAGAGAAATCAAACAGTCCGCACTGCATAAATATAAATATAGATTAATCCTTATTAAAGCTACACACATTATTTAGTCAAGAGCAGTTAGTATTTTTTCTTTTCCCTTTGTTATTTGGTTAACTTTACAGAATTACAGGCTGCTGTCACTTTAAGATCTGCTGCTGCTGACAGGATCTCATGCATCTCATTCTCTCACTTTACTTACATGTAAGATTTTATTTAACTCGTTTAAGACTGTGTTAACTGTGTTATGAGTTTTATTTAACTCATTTAAGACTGTTATTTATGTGAGGATACTCGATGCCATGTTTTGGCATACATGTGGGTTTTTGTTCGTTCAAACGGCGAAATAGAACTTGGTGCACATCTTTCTGTGCGTTGTGTGTGTGTATCAGGAGGACATTCGCTGGCAGCGCGTTCTCTTTTTTCTTGTTCCGCATAAATGGTTTAAAAGCTTTTACGTGAATAAGGGCAGGATATGAACCTAGCTTAAAGTCACCTGTTGTTGTTTCTAGTTTCATCGCTACCTGTGGAGAGTCTGTGTTGATGTGTCCACGTCCAGGAACGTCGCGTGCACACCCATACAGTTTTTTTTTTTTGACGTTTCAGTGTGGATGAGAAAGTTTTAGAACCTTACTGCGCATGCATAAAACCTCACTGAGATGATAAAGACAGAAAAATAAATGTATTGCGCAAATCTTCTGACAGGATAAGTTTATTTAGTGCAAGATCTCACCATTCACGATGCGTATAGACCTTATGCACCAGAGAAATGCGGGTGCCTCATCTTTAGAATATTGTCTTTGAACTTCCGTTTTTGCGGTCGCTGTAGCCTATATTTCTATGGCATCGCTGTCGAGGAGTTAGCTGGTGAAGTGGATTTATTGTAGAGTTAAAAAAGTTATAATGAGCATTGTAATGTTTATCATAAGCATAAAGCAGATGTCTTAACAAATGTCGACCGGGATTTTTTTTACGAGCAGTTCATTCATACCTATGCAAGATCGCTGTGAAAATACAACGAAGATACAAACGAGCGCAACGCTGAAAAGGGGCGGGGCTACATAAGGTTTATAGGTCGCACTCAGTCACCATATGTTTGGTCTAAAACCCAACTGTTTTTGCCGCAGGACAGCAAATGTGAGTAAATTTTCATCTTTGTCATCTTTGCAGGACTGTGATATGAGTGTGCAAAGTAACATTTTAGCAACAGTGTGAAGAATAGCACATAACAGGCTACAATAACATGCATATATCTAATTATGCTTCGATTATGCTTTTCAAAATTATCCACTTTAAAGAGCGTTTTCAAAAGGCGTCGATAGTTTTTTATCAATAAAAACGTGTCTCAGTGTGGCCTGAAGGCCAAAACGCAGAGAAAAATATACATTTTCAAACGAAAACGTAGTGTGGACAAGGCCTCAGGTTGGTCTCTCTCTCTCTCTCTCTCTCTCTCTCTCTCTCTCTCTCTCTCTCTCTCTCTCTCTCACGCACGCACACACACACACACACACACACACACACACACACACACACACACACACACACACACACACTTATTGAAGTAGTAATTGGCTGTGTGGACTTCACTGAATCTATCATCTTAGTCTGTAAAACCACTGTACGCGCGCTGATTGAACGAAATCAATAAGGATTGCCTCAGCTAACTCAGGTGATCAATTCTCCTCAACAGGTTGACTGTTATCTGGGAATTCTCATTTATTGGAAAGGCAGCACTGGCAAAGCAAATGTCACCATCTCTGCTCTCCAATTCCGCTACTAATCTCTGCATTGATCTGTGCGGGTGCTGGACCTTCGTGCACACTTTGATCGGTTTCAGTCTCCCAGGTAGGCTAGAGAAAGAACATGGGAAGGTTAATGCTCTCCCTTGTGTTCATTTTGTGCCACTGAAAAAGACATATTAATGTCACATTAGTGTTGTGCTATAATGTACTGCACTGCACAACTTTCTTCTACTCAAACTAGTTTTTTTTTTTTTTAGTATTTTTCCTGCAAAAAGACTTGACAAGAATACAGCAAAAATGTATTCTAATTATTAGGCCTTTGTTTATCACTCCTAAATCTGGAATGTGGATGATTATATGCAGAACTGGTTGTCTAGGAAGGCGTTTTAGGTCAGGTTATGCAACATTTTTCTCCTATTCCTAGAACCACAGTTTTAAAAATTGTCTGAACACGAGGAGTGAATATTAAGAGTCTCAATTAAATGGTTAGATGTTAGGCAGAATTTGCCAAAATTTGTTGCGTTCCCTCAAAATGTTCAAAATGATTGATTGCTGCATTCATAAATAAATAGGCCAACCGGTTTAGTCAATGTGGGCTGTATCCCCAAAAAATCATTAATCTGCCAAACTAATCAATGAATCAGAAGTCTTTAAACAGGTTTTAGACAGGCAAGGCTAGTTTAGTGTTTCGTACAATTAAATAAAAGTGCTTTATGTAAAAAGAGTAAAAGAAAATAATTATAAAATAAGCAGCAAATGCATTAGAATTGACTAGAAAAGCAAATAATAAAAATCTGGTTTCTGATTTAAACTCATCTTGATCCTAATCATCCGTTTATATTCAATTAGCTTATCTGCAATGTACTACTGAGGTCCTAGATCATTGAGTGATTTATAAACAAGTAGTAGTATTTTAAATCAATTCTATAGGCCTATGTAACTAGAAGCTAGTGTAAAGAACCGATGTCTGGTGTACTGTATATGTTCAGATTGTCTGGTTCTGTTCATAATCCTGGGAGCAGCGTTCTGTTTGAGTCCATTAGAATATAATCAACCCTGTTGGTGATAAAATCATTAACAAGATTTTCCAAGTTTACAGTTTCTGGTGCATATGAAAAAATGAGCTAAAAGAATAGGGCTTCAGAATCAATCTGGTCCAACCAACAAATGACGATGTGTAACCACATGATGGCAGCAAAGCACCAGACAACTTTTAAGTGCACGCACGCACACACACACAGACACACACACACACACACTTTCAATCTGCAGTGCAGTACAGGAAGTACAAAATAAACTACCTAAACTATATCACCGTAACCAAGGCTGAAATATGCTTGCCAATGCTTGTGGAACTGTCCATGCAAAATAATGCCTCAAAAGAGAAAAACTGTTATGTGATCGATTTTTATAAAATAGATCTGATGGAAGTTTTGAATGATTGCAGCACCCTGTGAAAATTGGATCAAATCTTTGAGGTTCAGCACAGGTGTGTTTCACAGAAACGTTACGGCCTGAATTCAAATGTTCACGGCTGTGATATTATTACCGGTAAGTGGTTGAACCTGTGTGAGGCTCTATTGCAATTGTCTAGCTATTTCCCTATAACAAAGAGGGGGTTAGCTTATGTTATTGTTTTTATACTGGAAAGGTTTATGTTTGATGGAATCAGAGTTCATATTAGATTAAAAACAGAAACCACTACGTGTGATCTTGACATAACGAAAGTGTGACGCTCCAGGGAGTGCTGGTTAATGCACATTTTTTTTTAAAACCTATAATTAATTTGCCATTAACAATTTTGAAGCCATAAAAGGTATTTGAACCTGCAGAAATGATGAAACAAAATCCCTCTCCGCCCTTGGTCACAGCTGTGCTGCATCTAGACTGATTGTTTCCCAAAGATGAGACATGTGCCATTTTTTGAGCGCTATTCATGCCACATTTGGTACACCCTGCGCCATATAATCTCGCTGTCATTTTTCATTTTAAATGTTACCTGTTACCTTCACACCACGAGAAAAGAAAACTGAAATATGACATGCATTTAAAATGTCTTTCTATTCTTGGTAAAAGACCAAAAGAGTAATTCTGCATGTGTGGGCGTGTCAACATATTACAACTAACAATAGCATGGAGCAAAACACGATTCACTTCTGTGATATATTTATTGGCCCCAACTTCCTGTCTGAAAAGGAAGCAAGTCAATGCAGGACAAACAACTTCTGTTTTCAGCTGGTCTTTCAAGCTGTTACGTTAGTACGGCTTTGTCGAAGGGCCCTTGAAGTGATTCCATTGTTCGCTCTTGTTTGAAAACCACAGTGCTTTCTGAGGATGAAAATAGTAATGCTTTTTAGAATTTGCCTTTCATTAGCATGTTAGCGGAGCACTCTGGGAAATCACAGCTCATTTTGCTCCCTCACTCTTTATGTAAACCTTAGCAGCTGTTTGATCATCTCTGTTTGAAAGGAAATCTTATATCACAGTGACTGGTTTCCTTTTGTGCTTTATTAGCAACACTGGCATGCCAATATAGTGACAGGTCAAAGAAATTAGCAAAGCCTAGCAGTTAATGATCTAACAGAAGAGTTGTAGGTTCAAATCCCACGAGTTGATCTATGAACCATTGAACTTTAGAGCAGGGCACTTAACCTCATGTTGTTCCAGGAGGACAATCCCTCTAATAAGTGTACTATAAGTCACATCAGCAAATAATGCTTAGCGCTAAACTGCTAGTCGTGAAGCCCACTTATCTTTAGCTATGCTGCCTGCTAGGCAACTGCAAAGCCTGGTTTTGTTTAATCCTCTGAGATTGGTAAATTTTTGCCTTCAAACAAATATTTTTTTAAAGGTTTAAATGGAAAGGTAATGATATTATCTCAAAGTTAAACTCAAAACCAAAGAGACCAGAAATTCTATTTACATTTTTAATAATATCATTGAAATCACATTGTGTTGGTTTTAAATGATGAAACATTTCATTGCTTGAGAAATGAGAGAGGTGTTAATTGGGAACTGAAATTCGATAGGAACCGTTCTGCTTCCCATGTGCAATCTCCTCATACAGGTAGAAGCTGTGTGATGCTCTATATTGCAATTGTCTAGCTATTTCCCTATAACACAAGAGGGGTTAGCTTATGTTATTGTTTTTATGCTGGAAAAGTTATGCTTGATGGAATCAGATTTCATATTAGATTAAAACCAGAAGCCGGCATTTTCTCAAGTGATTCACATATGTGTGATCTTGACATAACGAAAGTGTGACGCTGTAGGGAGTGCTGGTTAATGCACGGTTTATTAACCTATAATTAATTGCCATTAAACATTTTGAAGCCATAAATGGTATTTGAACCTGCCTAAATGATAAAACAAAATCCCTATCCGCCCTTGGTCACAGCTGTGCTGCATCTAGACTGATTGTTTCCCAAAGATGAGACATGTGCCATTTTTTGAGCGCTATTCATGCCACATTTGGTACACCCTGCGCCATATAATCTCGCTGTCATTTTTCATTTTAAATGTTACCTGTTACCTTCACACCACGAGAAAAGAAAACTGAAATATGACATGCATTTAAAATGTCTTTCTATTCTTGGTAAAAGACCAAAAGAGTAATTCTGCATGTGTGGGCGTGTCAACATATTACAACTAACAATAGCATGGAGCAAAACACGATTCACTTCTGTGATATATTTATTGGCCCCAACTTTCTGTCTGAAAAGGAAGCAAGTCAATGCAGGACAAACAACTTCTGTTTTCAGCTGGTCTTTCAAGCTGTTACGTTAGTACGGCTTTGTCGAAGGGCCCTTGAAGTGATTCCATTGTTCGCTCTTGTTTGAAAACCACAGTGCTTTCTGAGGATGAAAATAGTAATGCTTTTTAGAATTTGCCTTTCATTAGCATGTTAGCGGAGCACTCTGGGAAATCACAGCTCATTTTGCTCCCTCACTCTTTATGTAAACCTTGGCAGCTGTTTGATCATCTCTGTTTGAAAGGAAATCTTATATCACAGTGACTGGTTTCCTTTTGTGCTTTATTAGCAACACTGGCATGCCAATATAGTGACAGGTCAAAGAAATTAGCAAAGCCTAGCAGTTAATGATCTAACAGAAGAGTTGTAGGTTCAAATCCCACGAGTTGATCTATGAACCATTGAACTTTAGAGCAGGGCACTTAACCTCATGTTGTTCCAGGAGGACAATCCCTCTAATAAGTGTACTATAAGTCACATCAGCAAATAATGCTTAGCGCTAAACTGCTAGTCGTGAAGCCCACTTATCTTTAGCTATGCTGCCTGCTAGGCAACTGCAAAGCCTGGTTTTGCTTAATCCTCTGAGATTGGTAAATTTTTGCCTTCAAACAAATATTTTTTTAAAGGTTTAAATGGAAAGGTAATGATATTATCTCAAAGTTAAACTCAAAACCAAAGAGACCAGAAATTCTATTTACATTTTTAATAATATCATTGAAATCACATTGTGTTGGTTTTAAATGATGAAACATTTCATTGCTTGAGAAATGAGAGAGGTGTTAATTGGGAACTGAAATTCGATAGGAACCGTTCTGCTTCCCATGTGCAATCTCCTCATACAGGTAGAAGCTGTGTGATGCTCTATATTGCAATTGTCTAGCTATTTCCCTATAACACAAGAGGGGTTAGCTTATGTTATTGTTTTTATGCTGGAAAAGTTATGCTTGATGGAATCAGATTTCATATTAGATTAAAACCAGAAGCCGGCATTTTCTCAAGTGATTCACATATGTGTGATCTTGACATAACGAAAGTGTGACGCTGTAGGGAGTGCTGGTTAATGCACGGTTTATTAACCTATAATTAATTGCCATTAAACATTTTGAAGCCATAAATGGTATTTGAACCTGCCTAAATGATAAAACAAAATCCCTATCCGCCCTTGGTCACAGCTGTGCTGCATCTAGACTGATTGTTTCCCAAAGATGAGACATGTGCCATTTTTTGAGCGCTATTCATGCCACATTTGGTACACCCTGCGCCATATAATCTCGCTGTCATTTTTCATTTTAAATGTTACCTGTTACCTTCACACCACGAGAAAAGAAAACTGAAATATGACATGCATTTAAAATGTCTTTCTATTCTTGGTAAAAGACCAAAAGAGTAATTCTGCATGTGTGGGCGTGTCAACATATTACAACTAACAATAGCATGGAGCAAAACACGATTCACTTCTGTGATATATTTATTGGCCCCAACTTTCTGTCTGAAAAGGAAGCAAGTCAATGCAGGACAAACAACTTCTGTTTTCAGCTGGTCTTTCAAGCTGTTACGTTAGTACGGCTTTGTCGAAGGGCCCTTGAAGTGATTCCATTGTTCGCTCTTGTTTGAAAACCACAGTGCTTTCTGAGGATGAAAATAGTAATGCTTTTTAGAATTTGCCTTTCATTAGCATGTTAGCGGAGCACTCTGGGAAATCACAGCTCATTTTGCTCCCTCACTCTTTATGTAAACCTTGGCAGCTGTTTGATCATCTCTGTTTGAAAGGAAATCTTACATCACAGTGACTGGTTTCCTTTTGTGCTTTATTAGCAGCACTGCCATGCCAATATAGTAACAGGTCAAAGAAATTAGCAAAGCCTAGCAGTTAATGATGTAACAGAAGAGTTGTAGGTTCAAATCCCACGAGTTGATCTATGAACCATCGAACTTTAGAGCAGGGCACTTAACCTCATGTTGTTCCAGGAGGACAATCCCTCTAATAAGTGTACTATAAGTCACATCAGCAAATAATGCTTAGCGCTAAACTGCTAGTCGTGAAGCCCACTTATCTTTAGCTATGCTGCCTGCTAGGCAACTGCAAAGCCTGGTTTTGTTTAATCCTCTGAGATTGGTAAATTTTTGCCTTCAAACAAATATTTTTTTAAAGGTTTAAATGGAAAGGTAATGATATTATCTCAAAGTTAAACTCAAAACCAAAGAGACCAGAAATTCTATTTACATTTTTAATAATATCATTGAAATCACATTGTGTTGGTTTTAAATGATGAAACATTTCATTGCTTGAGAAATGAGAGAGGTGTTAATTGGGAACTGAAATTCGATAGGAACCGTTCTGCTTCCCATGTGCAATCTCCTCATACAGGTAGAAGCTGTGTGATGCTCTATATTGCAATTGTCTAGCTATTTCCCTATAACACAAGAGGGGTTAGCTTATGTTATTGTTTTTATGCTGGAAAAGTTATGCTTGATGGAATCAGATTTCATATTAGATTAAAACCAGAAGCCGGCATTTTCTCAAGTGATTCACATATGTGTGATCTTGACATAACGAAAGTGTGACGCTGTAGGGAGTGCTGGTTAATGCACGGTTTATTAACCTATAATTAATTGCCATTAAACATTTTGAAGCCATAAATGGTATTTGAACCTGCCTAAATGATAAAACAAAATCCCTATCCGCCCTTGGTCACAGCTGTGCTGCATCTAGACTGATTGTTTCCCAAAGATGACACATGTGCCATTTTTAGAGCGCTATTCATGCCACATTTGGTACACCCTGCGCCATGTAATCTCTCTGTCATTTTTCATTTTAAATGTTACCTGTTACCTTCACACTACAAAAAAAGAAAAGAAAACTGAAATACGACATGTTTATGCATTTAAAATGTCTTTCTATTCTTGGTAACAGACCAAAAGAGTAAGTCTGCACATGTGGGCATGTCCATATCTTCGTCCAATCAAATGTTCTCCATAAAAATGCCCCTCCCACTAATCCTCACTAACAATCGCTTAGCAAAACACGATTCACTTCTGTGATCTATCTATTGGCCCCAACTTCCTGTTTGAAAAGGAAGTAAGTCAATGCAGGCCAAACAATTTCTGTTTTCAGCTGGTCTTTAAAGCAATTACGTTAGTACGGCTTTGTCGAAGGGCCCTCCATTGTTCACTCTTGTTTGAAAACCACAGTGCTTTCTGAGGATGAAAATAGCAATGCCTTTTAGAATTTGCCTTTCATTAGCATGTTAGCGGAGCACTCTGGGAAATCACAGCTCATTTTGCTCCCTCACTCTTTATGTAAACCTTGGCAGCTGTTTGATCATCTCTGTTTGAAAGGAAATCTTACATCACAGTGACTGGTTTCCTTTTGTGCTTTATTAGCAGCACTGCCATGCCAATATAGTGACAGGTCAAAGAAATTAGCAAAGCCTAGCAGTTAATGATCTAACAGAAGAGTTGTAGGTTCAAATCCCACGAGTTGATCTATGAACCATTGAACTTTAGAGCAGGGCACTTAACCTCATGTTGTTCCAGGAGGACAATCCCTCTAATAAGTGTACTATAAGTCACATCAGCAAATAATGCTTATTGCTTAGCGCTCAACTGCTAGTCGTGAAGCCCACTTATCTTCAGCTATGCTGCCTGGCAACTGCAAAGCCTGGTTTTGTTTAATCCTCTGAGATTTTTGAGTCTCTGAGTCAATTTATGCCTTCATACAAATATTTTTTTAAAGGTTTAAATGGAAAGGTAATGATATCTCAAAATGAATCTCAAAACCAAAAAGACCAGAAATTCCATCTAATTTTTTTTTTAGAATATCATTGAAATCACATTGTTGGTTTTAAAGGATGAAACATTTAATTGCTTGAGAAATGAAAGAGGTGTTTATTGGGAACTTAAACTATCAGACTGATAATGTACATCAACTCATTTGCATAAGAACATGGGCTGCTGATGAAGTGACAAATGTGCTAATGCATGATACTGCACACTGAGCATCCTCTGCTGTGAGTCTGGTGTTTGCAATGGTTTTTGAGATACTCAATGGGCTCAAGGTTAAAACCGAGCCAAAGGAAAAGTCAAGGAGGAACAGACTTTCCTACCATTTACTACTGTAAAGTGCGAAAGCTCTTTCTAAAGGCACTTCCTTTGTGTCTGTTGAGTGACTGCCAATGAGCGCTAACTGAGGGTTGTGTTCGAGGGCTTTGAATGATATCCCGGCCGAAGGTCCAGGTGAACCTCAGTAGGGGCCGTGAGTCTCTTGTGCTCATATTGGAGCTGAAGGAGTCCAGAGTAGTATAGAGAAGAATTTGGTTTTGACTTGGATTTTTATTCTTACTTTGAAAATACCTCAATCATTCTGCCTAATCGTTTTTTGTCTTTATGGCACTGAATTCTGTTCTGTTCGCCTGTGCTAGTCTCGTGTCTTGTGTTTTGCATTGCTGTAACCGAAGCTGAATTACTTTAAAGCATCAACCATGGTCCCATAGTGGATAAACACCCTCTGGCTCTGCCTGCTCCAGTAGCCACACCCCTAAACTCACACTATTGGTTAAGCTGGAAAGAGATTAAAAGATCTGAGTGGACCGCTTTCAATGTTTTGATGGCATCTGGGAGGCTCAGTGTTTATACTTCAGAGGGAGATAAACCCATGAATGTCATATTACATTTATAGATCCGCGCAGAGTCCGTCAATTTTTTATTTATTTTATTTTTTTTAAATTAAGCTGGTTGAAAGAGATGAGGTGATGCTAATTTTTCCACCCACACATTTAGAAGCCCACTCATCATCCACTTTCTGTATCTGCCACTGAGCAACAGTCTCCTAGAAAAGCATTTTTTGAGCAATTTTATGATTTCTATGTGTACTGAAGCATTTATCGCATTCAATTCATTCCAATATGGGTCAATTTGACCCAATTTGTTACTTTAAAATTCCACAAAACTCCTTGAATTCATTATTATTTTTTTTGTCTAAAATTTCAACCACAAAATTCCTCGAATCCATATTTTTTTTTGTGTCTGTATCCATGATCCTTGAACCCCTTCAATTAATATGCAACTTTTTCTTTTAAAGTCACTTAAGATGTTCCAACCACCTTAACATACAATAACTTACTGTACAATACCACCGGAGGACCTCCGATGCAAAAGCCTCTAAAAACAAGGAAGCTAGTGGTCATTTGGTTGGATTATATATTGCAATTCAACTTGATATCTAAATTAACATTCACGTTAACATTCATTACTCCTTCACATTTGACTTCTAGCAGGCGAGGAGACTTTTCTCATGGCCCGACAGACAGCTGCAGTGAGAAGGGGATGTATAAGACCGAGCTGTTTGGAACAAGTTATCCACTGCTCTAGGACATAATTCATTTTCAGTGAGTGAGCGCAATCCCTTAAAATGGCTTTTAACAATGCTTGATAACAGGGTTCTGTAAAGACACCCTTTGTGCACGGTTGGTAAATGGTTTAAAAAATATTTCTGATGGCCAGAAATCATTTTAAAATGCACCAATCATTGTTAAAGAAGTTTATTTATTTTTACATATAAGTGGTCCCAAGCCCACTTCCCAAATTTGATAACTGTGCCATGTCATTGTGTCTGAGCCACACAAACAAACAAATTCATTTAAACATTTAAGATTTAAAGGTAGGCGAGTTCAGAGTGTGGCTAGCAATACGTTAGCTTTGAAACAATGAGATCCCATCCTCCCCTACCTCATGTCTTGGTGAACGTGATTTCACCAAGTACCACATGTTCCTGGATCAACATCTTTGTTGATCCTGGATCAACTTTCCAATCAACCAATCAGATTTGAGGGACAAGTTTACAGTTTATGTCAAGATTAGGCTTACAACCAGGGTGAAGTACTTAAACATCAGTGTTATTCACCAATCATTACCCTACGATTTTATGGAAAAGTTATGGGTAGGGTTAGGTTTAGGGATAGGGATTGGGTAAGGACTACATTTTGGGACAGGAACGTTGATCCAGATCAACAAAATATCTTACTTGGCAAAATCACGGTGACTCTCATGTCTCAAAGCACAAAACATCACGATAATAATGAACATGAACAACTTACAGAGCCCTTATTTTACCACTTGACTGCTTAATATTTAGGCAACTTTTTTTGATGATTGCTATCAGGATGTAAAGATAATTTTAACCAGGATAACAAAAAGTGTTTAAAAATTGCCTACCTTTAAACATGATATAAAATTTAATTTTAAGCTATAAAAATGTGTAGCTTTCAATCAGTGGTGGGCGGTCAGGGCCAGCAAGGCCTTGGCTTGGCTAAACACTATCAGAATCACTGACTTGCACTTTAATATATTTTTTTTCCATGAATGAGTATTAAATTATTCCCAATAGTCCATTATCTTAATTTCATAGCTTTTCTCTTGCTTGCGCTGCTTCCAGTAGTGTATATCTATTTTAGCACTTTTATCCAATCATATTTCAGCCATCATGAGTTGTCAGGCTCAAATAAATCTGCCTTCAGAATCGACAGTGTGGGCCTGTAGCTTGTAGCTTAAAATGAATGGCAATGAAAACGTTGCTTTAAAAAATTTGATAATCAGTCAGATTTAATCAGCCAATCAGATTTCGATTTGACTACAGCAGGGCCATCTAGCAGGCGTACAATAACCTCTGCATTTTCACGTCCTTTTATTGGATGGTCAGAGAGCGTGGTACTATCACTGATAGTCAGAGATAGCTAGCCGTATCTGTAGCGAACTGCATAAACTAAAATATATTCCTGTAGATTTAATAGTTTTTCAGCCCACAAATTACTTCGACCCCAAGGAGATTCAAACCTACCGGGAAATAATCCCTTATTCAGCCTTATACAGTTTAACGTGATCTGTCCGGGTGCACAGGTAGCCACAACAGAGGAATGTAAGTATTTTTAAATAAATTAATTAGGATGGATTTTGTGCAAAAAAATAATCATTGGCGACTAGGCTATAATGCTTTTTTGCCCGTTTTTTTTCCATGGTGAATGTGATTTTCTTCTTAATTTGTCTTGTAAATTTATGATGAAATGTTTTTTTTTTTTTTTTCAAACATTCGAACTGTAACGACTGACAAGGGACTATTATAACCCTTGAAGGACAAGACAAGGGAGGATCCATTTCTTGAACTTATAATCGGAATGCAAGAACCTACGCACAAGTCGAACTCACTCGCTCATTTCTCTCTACCCGACCTTTTCCGAACTCACAGCATTAACCTCATAACTGCCGGTGCAAAATAAGAAGCGTAATTTCACAACAATTATATAGAGAGTCTGTGCACTGCTACACTGTTAAAATTCAGGTAAATATTAATTCACGTAGGACTCCACTGAAGGCCTAGGTGTGAAATGCACGGCCTGCCACTGCTTTCAATACTAGGCCACTAGTCTTACTGACATTATATTGAAAAGAATGAACAGCTTTGTGTCCACTTGACAATTTAGTATTGAAGTATTAAATAATTTATTACAGTAATGAGATCTGAAATAAGCAGGTTCAGCCAGGAACAAATTCATTGTGAGCAGAGACCATGTGTACCCCTCTGTGGGAGTGGGCAGGTGTGGAATGAGATTCGCAGTAGTCTATAAAAACAAGTCTTCACAGACCTATATATTGCAGTGAAAAACATTTAAATGGTCTGATATACAGTTGTGTGCAATATTTTCACATAAGAAATGTGATTTTACATTTTACACGTTGTAGATCTTTTGCACGTGTTTCCCTCTTTTTAAATTTCAATTAAGTGAGATTCTTTTAAAAACACTTATTTTAAATGCTCATAAGTAATCATGTAATCTTGTTGCCCCTTGTACGTTTTCTGGGGCCCTCATATGGGCTCCAGCCCCTTATATGTGACCTGTAAACCCAGATAAGTAGAATCTACTTAAAAAAACAAGGTAACCTTAATTTTTTTTTAAGTATGAAGCATTAGTTGAATAAGTGAAGTGGACTACGTTCAATAAGCCCATAATGGAATGGAATAGACCATTTAAGTTGAATGTACGAATGACCGAGTTGCAACTGAAGATACTTAGTTTAAACACTCATTCCCCACCCAAGAGGAGGTGCTGGATCTTACATTGCAAGCTGATTCTTGAGTGTTTAAAGTTTAGGTTACAGATCTGTCTTACCTAACTTCAGAAGTACCTGTTGAATAAAATCTAAAGTGTGCTTCATGTACTTTGGGTAGTTGAGATGCAGTGCATAGGTCCAAAGACAATGTACATGGCCTGGGGCAGGCTCTCAACATCCATCACAATGTTTTCCTCCAAGATGATTCCCACTGAAAATGCAGTGTGGTGAAGGGACTGTGTATGTGGAGTCCCTTGTTTCCCATGCTTTCCTGTTCATGGCAGAGGATCCCCACTGACACATCATTGTACGAACCTACCTCATCATCAATGTCCTGAAAAAAGGAACAGGGCATGATCGCATCAACATGACAACACAGTGCTACAGACACAGAGATGCTGTATTTCCAGTTTTATAGCTGATTGTCTTATTTTGTTTTGTCTTATGTCTGATTCTCTTATTAAGTTCCAAATGGAGTCTGGAGATGATTTTGGGTAGGCCTACTTATTGTTTACTGTTTACATCATGCTTTACACATGGTAAAGTAAGGCTGTTATAGCTAGTTCAGGGGAGAGACTTATGACACTAATTGCCTTTTACATTTTTGTTTTGTTTTCCCCTCCATTGTACAGAACCGAAGCATAATGTGTGAACTGAGGTATGAACTGAACCATGAATTCTGTGTACTGTTCCACCCCTAGTGAACACAGGTCACAATTTTGGATTATGTCTCCAAGTTTTGTTTTTTCAAACAACAACAAAATAAACTAGTAACACATGCACACCTTAAAATAATTTGTATGGTTGGGAGAGAGGAGGGGAGGTAGAAGAAGGTGGAAGGGGAGGTATAAGAAGGTAAGCCTTGGAGAAGGTGGATGGATCATCGCCAAGAATGACAGCCCGCTGAGGACAAGGCATCTGACTTCTCCAAGCGACTGACTTCTCTGATCCCCGAGCGTTTAAGAGATGGGAGAGATGAATGCTCTGTCAACGTCACTAGGGTGAATGGTGAACGTCACCATTGTTTGATGCAGCGATGGCTTTGACATGAGTTGCATCATCGTGATGCCCATTTTGGTTCCTTCTTTTACTTGGTCTTCCATGAGTGCAACCAAAAGAAAAAAGCACAATGGCAACTGGGTTTTCATTGTGTCCCAGCTTCTTAGCGACCATCGGAGCCATGCTGATAAATTGACGGATCATAATTACTCCTCAATGGATCGAGTCCAGACCAAACTGAAAAAAATGTTGTGGACGGGGTTCGGGCTGGCATCCAGGCTACCATAACAGTTAAGAAAATAAAAAAAAATACCCCAACTCTAGACTATGGATTACACGTCAGCTAAGAAAAAGCCTAAAGGAAAAACACCAAAGCTGTTAAGCTCAAGGACTGGACAGCACTTAATATACCAAACAGAGCAGTAAAAAAATGAGGTACTTAAAGCCAAACAATTATACAAGAATAAACTGGAACAAAAATTCAGCTCTATGAACATCAGACAAGCCTTTCAGATGACCAAAACACTGATAGGAAATGCACCTAGACCCAACACTTCAATCTCAACAGAGCAAGGACATCAGCTGAACATCTTTTTTAACCGGTTCGAATCAGTTGACTACTCAAAGGAGTGTTGCAGTTAGTTAGGATGCTTTCCCCCTGTTGGTCGGTCCCTGAACGACCCGGCCCCCTTTTCTAAGGAGGACGTCAGGCGGCAACTGAGGAGATGCAAGCCAGGCAAGACCCCAGGGCCTGATGGGATTCCAGCAAAGGTGCCACTGCTTAAGTCCTGTGCCACTCAACTTTCTGCAATAATCCATCCACTCTTCTGCAAAGACTGCCATCAATGCACCCTCTGGAAAACAGCTACAATAATACAACAGCAAACAGCTACAACATCAGCAAAACAAAAGAAATGGCCTTTGGATCGGCACCACCCCATTATCATTAACAATGAAACGGTAGGGATAGTAGACCTTTTCAAATATCTTGGACTCGATTGACAAAGATTGTCTGCGGTGCGTAAACTAAAATGACTTCACGTTGCCCCCCATTTACTGTATTTTAGCATTGTTCAACCTATCCTACTATACTGTTCCACTTGTTTTTTTAACACGCTCACTGTAAAAAAATGAAACAAACTTTTCCAGATAACCACCGCCAAAATAATAGGATTGCCCACTCCAAATCTACATGAACTAAACACCAAAGCCATCACACATAACGCTCATGTAATATCCCTGGAGATTACCCACCCACTAAGTCAATACTTCTCACTCCTTCCCTCTGGCAGGAGGTTCAGAAGCATAAGATACAATAAAACTTGCTTCAGTAGAACCCTAATTCCTTCAGCTATCCAAACACTCAATAAGTTCAAAGCCACACAGATAAAATAAATCGTATGCAGTGAAATAATATGTTTCTCCCTTATGTCAAATGTCTACTGTGTATGAAATACGTATGTCTATATGTGCCTTGAATATACACATGTATGAGGCAGAATGTTTATGGAAAAGTGAAAAAGAATTTCCCCAAAGGGACAATAAAATTATACTACTACTTAAATAAGGGAAAATAATTGGACACAGAAGTACACTGACCGTTTGGACATAATATGAGAAAGTTCTTTATTAAATTCATAAAAGAAACAAAATAATTACAGGTATAGCCTATTGGACTTAACCTTAAAGAAATGCCACAATAAAGGCCTCAGAGCAGAAATGAGGGAGAAACACCAAGGAACTCTGTGTCTTTCCCTGCCATTAATGCTTGGATAACACACCATGTCTCCTTCCATCAATAATAATAACGTCTAGTGCAGTGGCTGTGATATAGGCTATAAACCTAGCAACATCTGTTGCCATGATTTTTGGAATGACTTATCGTGAGAGGAAAAAAAGTCTCTTTAGTCGCATAACATCGGTTAATGGAAACACTTGCATTTCGCTATTGTTTTTTATCGACATTTAGAAAAAACGCAAAAGTTTTGCGCATATCTGTTATGGAAAAGCGTCTAATGGCGAGCGAAAGAGAGAGAATGTTGTTGCGGCTGGAGCTAATCGACGTTCAACCACAAATTATTGTCGTTGAAACAACGTTGAAACAAACTGGTGGCTAAACTCTGGAAATGATGTATAATCAGACCCATCAGAGCTTGGGGTCTGCGTAGCCTCGGTGCGTAGTTACAATTTTTTAGATGTGCACGGTGAGCTACGGCGGAGGGGTCGGAGAGGGCTTCACGGCGTCGCAGAGGGGTCTGTGGGGGCACACCGTCGATTCGACGCAGAAGCATAAAACAGGCTTAACCCAAAGCCGATGGTCACATCAGCGCAAAGCTTAATTCGCGTACTCGTACTTGGTGTCACACAATAGAATCCGCTTTAACAAGGCAGCTGGGATCTGCGCCAACTTACCAGGATGTTCGCTGGTCCGTGGTTGAGCTAATGCTTTAGGTGTCTGGCTCAGCTCTACTTGCATTAGCTGTCTGGGGGCAACACACAAAATTCTGTTACTGGTGCTAGCTAAAGTGACCAGTGAACACATACGTTAGCAAAGATTGGTTAGATTCCTTGTCAAAAACTAGCTAGGCAAGTTGTTTTTTCCCGTTTTTTGTTAAATAACGAAGTTACAGTTCTATAGAAATGAAACTTGATATTCAGATACGCAGAATTCATAATTAATGTAAAAAAATGACATGTTCAAGTACAGTAATACAAACTCAGTTTGTTTGAGTAGAAACTACTGATTGGACTTAAAAACACAATGGACTTTATGCACAGCTGCACTACTTAACTTCAGCCAGCTCCTTGTTTCCTGTCTGTCATTATTGGCCAAATTGATTAATTCAGGTGTGCCTGACCTGAGTAGTCACAGCAACAATAATCAGACACACCTGAATTAATCAAGTTCGGCCAATAATGGCAGACAGGAAACAAGGAGCTTGCTTAAGTTCAGGAAGTATTTCAGCTGTGCATAAGGTCAATTACAATAAGAAAGGACATGAGTGAAAAGGGAAAAGTTCAGATTAATGAGAATTAATAAATGTATTTAATTAGTAAATATAGTTATAAACTAATAAATTTGACACATTTAAGTCATATGAACTTAATCTGTTGAATCAAAATCTGTGCTTACAGTAAAATTTAATTACTTACTTAGACAAGCCTAACAAACCCTTATTCGGGAGTGTATAGATGGTGTCCTCGTTATTGCAGGAACGTGACAAATGAAGAAAAATATCAACTACTTCCTACTATTTACAAAAGTTTGACAATCAGGTCAGGGGGCAGGAGACAGTGAGAAAACAGCTACGCTATGCTTTACTCAAGGGCTGAGTGAGGAAACAGGCCCTAAGTGATCTAAATGAGGAACGGCTACAGCACAGCTGTTGCTCCATTAAGAGTCTCCTAAAGGAGCTTCACAAGGAGCTCTTACAGAAAACCAAAACAGGACCCATTCCAGAGGACCTGTAAGGTTTCCAAAGAAAATGGTTTACTTGTGAATAAAGAAATATATTGGCCGCAACTGCTCATGAAGTTAAAATTATCCCCTGCCGCATGTTAGTCAAGAGCTTCTAAATGTGACGCAGCATGATACTTTTATTTGCATAAATATACACGGCACACAAATATTTCACTGTTTTATTTATTTTAAACTTAATTATTTGTATTAATTATTTTCCATATTAAACAAACTACATGCATGTTGGATTGTTTTCGCTATGAATGATATACGTTATACAGCCATCAAATTCAGCCTAACTCCATACGCATATTTTTTGTACCTTAACATGGTGATAACCAACCAAGAAAAGAAGGATTGCAACTGAAATTGGTTTGTATGTTAGCTAATTAAAAGTTAAAAGTTTTATGACTTACATTTAAAATGGGCAACATGCCAAACCTATCTTACTGTACTGTATGTAGTGAATAACAGGTTGTCCTTAACATGTCAATCACAGCTGTAGTCAGGCAATCATGGTGGTTACAGGCTGCACCTTATCAGGCTTCATTGTACATCGATACTCCCAGACCGCAAGCGAGTCACAGTATAGAAAAAGAGCAAGAAAATGCTACTTGCTGTTATTGAAAGTATGGCACTCCTGTCAAAGAGCTCTTTTGTGAGCACATATCACCCAGAGTACAAAGATACCCAGTCCCCAATACCTCATGACCCTTTTGAATGATGTTATTTTTTTTTCCATTTTTGCAATTTTACGGCACATGATACACTATAAGGCTTTAAAAATGCATGAATACATGGCAAGTTGTACTAGGAGGTAATGTCTTGCTAATGTTCTTAAACCAAACTGTTCTCAATGACTTTAGATGCTATGACTCATACAGTTTGTTGCACAGGCCAATTAGGTGTGGTCATTATGTGTGACAAATGCACTGACTATTCAAAGACTGAAGACAATGATGACATACCTATCAGTCACAGGAAAAGCATGCCATATACTCTGGCCAGCATGCAGCCTTTGGTGCAGAACTTTTGACTTGAAAATACAATTGGCTCAAGGAATGAATATCTTCCACTTTGATTTTACCACAAACTGGAGCCACTTTCGCAACCCTTCACCTCTTGAAAGAAAGTATTCTTTGAGTAATTGGATTCGTAAATACTTTTTTTTCCCCCTCGTCCCTTGTCATGATGACTTTGGTCATTGCCAAGATAAACCGCAAACGAGGTGGACCCTTGCTTATTTGACGATTGTGTTTCGAGATGATGAGCCAAATGCAGTCTTTGGGATTGCTTTGGCTGAGACCTGACCTTCCACCATAGGGCTGTTGGCGAGCTGAGATGAGTTTTCTTTCCAATCACACAAGCCATTTTCCTTTGAGAAAAAGACTGTGAAATTTGTAGTTCATCCCTCTTATGTGTAAAAGAACTCAACTCAAGGATCTCAAAAGAGACTTTTCCAAGAAAATGTATGGAAACAGAAATAAAATCTTCAAATCTTTGTATATGTACATAGGACTTTCTTTATTTTGTGGAATACAAACGAACTAGTTTCACAGAAACAAGTTTTTTAATGAGGTCTAAAACAAACCCATTGACTTATATTGTATGAACAAAAACAGTTGAAATATTATTCAAAATATCTTCTTTTGAGTTCAGCAGAAGATAGAAAGTCAGTAAATATAATGTCAGAATTTTTATTTTTGATCTATCCTTTAACCCAGTGGCGCCGACAGGTTTTCTGGCCCCCCTGGACAGCTTATTGCATCTGGGGCCTTTCAAAATCGCTTTCCAGGGGTGGTGGCTCTCTGATCATGGCCCCTGGAATTGTCCCATCCTTAGTGTTTTTTTGGCAGCCCTGCTTTAACACATCCAGAATAAAGACCTCCTACTCCCCTGTGTAATCTTTTAACATTGCTGCTGTTTTCGTCAGATTTTATCAGTATAACACCACACATAACAAATAATTCTTTCATCACTTGCCATAGTTCTGCTCAATTTATGTGTCATGTTTGTTGACTGGTTCCTTTAACACAATCTACTCTTCGTGGACCGTTTAGCACTGTTGCTAACCAAGACAAAGCACATGTTAATTATAGGGAATGGGTTTCAGGACCTCTTTGCTACCCACGTAATGATATTTATTGTAAAGGTTTCACATGGGGACTAACAGTATGTTGACAGTGATGTCAAAACAACTGAATAGGATATTGCACTGCTGCAGCCCGGCTGGTGAGAGGTGTTTGAGAGATTTAGCCTGCTGTCTGGCTGTGTCTGTACGTGAGTTTGTGTGTTAGCGCACAGGGGGCTCTGCATTCCCTCTGGGTTTCGATGCCTTTAATAGGGTTTACCCTAGACTAAGACAACCAGATTCGGAGCGATGTGGCACCTCAGGGGTAAACAGCAAACTAGCAAACTAGAGAAGAGAGTGATTTTGCAAATGAGCAAGGCTAGCGTTTGATGCATAAAGTCATATGTCCATTAAGCACCACTGGCCTTAGATGTTTTCTCAATTACCCCCAGTGATTGCTTCATCCTCACTTCTAATGTTGAGCAAACATCCTCTGCGGACAATTTTGTCTGTTCAATGGTAAATACATTTTCGGCTGTAAATTTTGAGTTAACTTTACCCTGCAGCACAGGGCAAATGAGGGCTGAGCTTTCCTGAAGTAGAAGTGAAATGCTATTGCAATGCAACCCATTTTACTTCTGTTGACTGGCATAGTTGCCCAATGTATACAAACATCCATTTATCCATCCATCTGCTTGTACTATGTCTTGAGGATGTTGGAACCTAACCCAGCATCTCAGGACACAAGCTTTAGATTTTGGTTGATGCTTGGAGAGGCTGCTCAATGCAGAGACAATAGATAGAGCTTGAAATCCAGCTCCCCCTCTCTGGACGTAATGGTAATGGGGCGAAACCCAAAATGGGGAGAACATGCAATCTCCATAAAGAAAGGTGTCCTTGGTTCAGCCGGGGCTTGAATGGGGGATCTTGCAGTGAGCCGACATACTGTAGTTACCCACCGAGCCAACATTCAGTGAAAAGTGTTCCAAACCAGTATGATCTTTTTTCTTCTGTGAAACACAAAAAAAGGTTAGAAATGTATCATTGTTTTTTTTCCAAACCCCAATGACTTTTATTGTGTGGACAGAAACATTAGTTGAATCATCTTCTTTGGTGTTACACAGAAGAACAAAAGTCACATGGGTTTGGAAAGAAATAAGGGTGAGTAAATTATGACAGAATATTAATCTCTGTGTCAATACCAGCCTGTGTACTTGGACCTCACATACCACTGACTCACTGATGCAGCTGGCTTATTTTGACAGATACTCTACTGGCAGAATCAACCTAGATGTTGCCATTTGATTGGATGTCCTCTAAAAGTCAGTTAACATGTGAGTGTTTAGCGGGCTGCTGAGTATCAGCCGGGTTTCAGGCTCACATCTGGTGCTGTCGAGGAGTCAACTCACTGAGGCTTTTGGATTATACTCTGCTAAAGAGGGTCAGAGGCAGAATGCACACACACGCACACATACACACACACACAAACCTCAGTTTGCTAGGTCGACTGGACCGGAGCGTTGGGGACCTGCAGGACTGTTGCAGAAACCTTTCCCTGACCCAGACGCACCTCTACGCAATTCCCCCAATCTTCAGGCTTCTAAACGGATTAACTCCACAGCTGGCTCGGGAAACAGTCTCGCCACCATATCTCGATCAAACACCTCTTCATTCCATTTGTCCCTCTCACACTGTTTTTTTGTCCACCCCTCTTCCCACCCACCCTTCCTCTTCTTCTGCCCTGTAACATGCCAGCCTGTTGAGGGATTTACTTGCAATTTCATTTTCTCCTCATCTCACCTCACCTCTCCTCTCCCATTTCCCCAGTCTCTCCTTCTCTTCTAGTGAGCTTGTGACTCATATGTTCTCTCTCCTCTGTTTATATTTCCCCTCCCATTTGTCCCCTAGCTTAGCATCCTCCACAAGGAAGAGCACAGGAGGTGATTCCTTGAGGGAAATCATTGCTTATTCTTTTTTTAAATGGGAGGGCTCATTGTGTATTTGCTCCCATGTGAGCAGAAGGTGCAGAATACCATTTTCTATTCCCCCTCAGAGGGATATTTGACATCTCAAGATAGAAACACTAACCCTTGTTATATGTCGGACTTGGAAACAGAAATTCCGTTGAGATACCTGTGCACAATTTACCGATGCAAACTGTCGCAAACATATTTGGCCTTTCATGTATGAAGACTTGAAGATGAAAGCCTCATCTTAAATTTGCTTCAGAGACTTCCCTTTAATTATTAACCATAAAACTTTCATTCACGTATCAGTCTACTCACCTTTCCTGACCTTTCTTAGCTATCGGCCTGAAATTCATCCCCCTCCTGCTGCTGGCCTGTTCCAATTAGACTAAATTAAGCCATCAGAGCCAGTGTATGAAATATCTACCACTGAAGTTATGCTTTAAAACTAAATTTGAGTGGTCCACAGAAAACTCTCTACCACAATTAAGTGTTCTTCCACCCTGCTCCGTCCGGGTCAGGGTTTTACTTGTTTCCTTACATTCAATTTTAAATTGCAATTCTGCATTTGCTAGAGTATACCTCAATTTCAATTTAAGAATTCATTTTTGGAATTTAAAATGCACTCACTTACTATTTTGGCCCCTAGATGAATTTTCTCTTGCATGCAGAGTATTTTCTTTGTGAATTCTGTGAATTTCTTTTCTGAATTCTGTCATTCATTGCTTTTTGATCTATATGAGACCAATCACACAAGATGCTTTTTTGCATTTGAAACAGACAGAGGGCAATGGAAAGAAACAGAACGCAAAGGGTCTTGAGACATGCTTTTCACAGTTAAACTAAACACAGTATCTTATACAGAGAAATAAATAGCAAGACACAACACAAAGACCAAATACACCCCTCTGATAGATAAACTATTTAAAATTATATACTCTTCTCTTTTCAGATAACAAAAGTTTTTTAGCCCTGGTCAGTTGATTATGTTTGTGTCGTGACTTCAATGGTAATTTGTTGCATCGAGAATTTACATTGTCCTACAGATGAAACCAGAATATCCATTCGCTTAAAAAATTAATAGGACACCTCAGCAAACTACATGATCTTAAGATTCATTCATGTGTGTAGCACCTGTAATTATGCATCATAAGGTTAAAGTTTTTTTTTTCAAATCACTAAACCTAGAGTAAGCAAAACGAATAGAACAAATCACCATCATAAAAAGGACACTATCTGTGTTTGACTTGGGCTCTAAAACGGCAACATATGAGTCCAATGGACAAATAAACAAAGCCGAGAAAATGTGGAGGGTGCGAGTAAGAGGGTGAGAGGGAAATAAATATGTCCTAGCAGTCAGTCATCTCATCAGATGGATCGACACCGATCACTCATGCTCTGTCAGTGGGAGAAATAGAGGAAGTGAATGAGAGAGAGAGAGAGAGAGAGAGAGAGAGAGAGAGAGAGAGAGAGAGAGAGAGAGATTTGTGTGTCATGTATTTGTGTGACGGATCAGCGGATGCATCACACGCCGCTGCCCCAGCTGGTCTGCTTAATGAAATGTGTCCCATGACAAGATAGAGCAAAGTGATTTAAACTGAACCAGCCAGGCTTGCCTTTCTCTACCTCAAATGAGCCTAGAAAGAGTCTATTTCCCCACTTCAGAGTGTACATCACATACTTGATTCTGCATAATATTTAGATAAAGTAAATGAAAATTGCTTTCCATGTTTGACAAGCTGTTAGATATTTGAATACACTCTCTAATAAGTACAAAAAACAACAGGCGACAATAACACACACGCAACATCGTGAATACAGCTTTGATATTTTAATTCACCTGTCAGAAAACGTGCTCTACCATCAAGTAGCATCAAATTTGGCCCTCTGGGCAGGAGAAACATACCATGTGTTTTCAGGCAAAAAAGAAAAAGGCGAAGAACATTTTCATTTAGTCTTCATGTCCTCAGCTTAGCTCTCCAATGGATCCCAGTGTGAATGACAGTCTGTGGAGAAAAATAAATGAATGATTAAAAGTGTCATTGAAACAGATGATTGTCTAAAAATTGCTGCTAGGACAGAAATGACCTCAGCTCTGCTCAATACAATTACACTTATAGACAACACACAAAACAAGAAAACATTTTGCTAATTTTGTGCAGCAACTGTGAGAGGTGAGAAAATATAGAGCCACAAAAGTTAAAAGTTAGTTTAAATTAGATTTTTATTGCTTTACATTTGTTTACACTACATTTAAATAAAAGAAAATCGGTTACACTTCAGTTTGTGTCATGTTGTAATTATATATTTAAGTACTGAGTAATAATGATTAACTACATGTATTTGGGTTAGGTTTTGGTTGAGGGTTAATTGCATGTAATTAAGCATAATTTACTGTTGTGACTATGGTAATTACATTTAACATAAGTAACAAGGACACTGTTAAATAAAGTGTTACCAAAAATTACACTAACCTAAAAAATACATATTTTTTTTTATTTATATTATAATTTTTTTTATTATTTTAATACTTTATAAAATTAAAATACTGAAGTATTAAACAAAGAAAATCCAACCAAGAAAAAAAAAAATCCAAACAGGGAAACAGTATTGCATCAGGGAGTGCCTAAGGCACACCTGTGCAGTTATCATGCTGTCTAATCTGCATCTTAATATACTATACCCGTGAGGTGGATGGATTATCTTGCAAAGGAGAAGTGCTCACTAACACAGATTTAGACAGATTTGTGAAGAGATTTGAGAGAAATAGGCCTTTTGTGTACATAGTGAAAAGTCTTAGATCTTTGAGTTCAGCTCATGAAAATGGGGAAAAATAAAAGTGTTGCATTTATAATGTTGTTCAGGGTAAATGACTGTCATGATTTCTGTCTTGTGTTTCACTTGTCTTGTTTGTACTTTTGTCATTTCCTGTCTTGTGCTAAGTCTTGTAGTAGTTTTTCATGTTGATTAGTCTCCCCAAGTATGTCTTGTTTCCTCATTTCCTAGTTAAGCTTGTTTGCCCCTGTGTATTTATAGCCCTTGTGTTTCACTTTGTCAGTTGTTGTACATGTATGGTTGTTTCTAGTCGGTTCCTTCTCATGGTTTTATTTCTTTGTCCTTGGAGTTCTTTATTATTTGTTCTATGTTTTATTTCATTAAAAACCCTGCTGATAGATCATTGCATTCGCCTGCTTTCTCCAGCAGCGTTACAGAAACTAGGGAAGAGTTTCGGTTCACTGGGTTTCAGCTCAAGTGGTTCAGTATTACAGTGTGAGTCTTTGTTAGTCCACCTTTTTCTAATTTTTTTACATGAACCAAATGTTCTGATTAATTTAATTATAGTCATGGTACAGTACTTTTTTTCCTTTTTTTTCTTTTCTTTGTCTTCTTCATCCTTGAAAATATAGTCACTTGTGGGCGGCAGTGGCTCAGTGGTTCATGTGGGTTGTCTACAAACCGAAAGATTGGTGATTCAATCCTCGGTTCCACCTGACCAAGTGTCAAGGTGTCCATGAGCAAGACACCTAACCCCAGCTGCTCCCAACGAGCTGGATGACGCCTTGTATGGCTTGTATGAATGGGTGAATGTGAGGCAATATGTAAAGCGCTTTGGTGGCCATTAGGTCTATGAAAGCGCTATATAAATGCAGTCCATTTACCATTTTTACCATTTATAAAACAATTACCACCAGACACTTCCGTCAGTAATTTTGTTGTTGATTTTAAGAATGATTACAATTCTCCTTGATCCTTTTGATGCAATTGTTTGTATGTGTTTGGAACATTTGCTATACGCCTCTTTATTTCTCCTAGTGTCTCTCCTTGTGTGGTGATGGGGTCTCCTGGGGGGCCTGAGGCTCTGTTTGCACTGACGGAGGGAGAAAGGGCCAAGGACAACATTCGAGAGCACTGGTGTTTACAAATTCTCCTCCAGAGCTCCATGGGGCAAATCCCACATTTCCTAGTTTCCTTTTCTAATCCATGCTGCTTGTTTTCCTGTTTCATGTGGCTGTGTGCCCCGAGAAGTGGCACGCTCACACTCCTCCACACTTCACAAACACTTCTAGTCAACAAGCCTCCCTTTGCTGATGACATAAAACAAGTGCTATTAATCCATTTTAGTTGAATTAAATGCATTATATACCAAAATTTGCTGAGAAAAGCCCTGAAATAAAAAAAGTCTATGCTTATTATGCTTTTCAGAAATGACCTTATGTGTCCATGAGCGAGACACCCCAGGATGGCACCTTGCATGGCTGACAGTGTCGTCGGTGTATGAATGAGTGAGTGAATGGGAGAATATGAGGCAAAATGTACAAACACCAAGGCTTTCTTGTAGCTCAAGCAGTAAAGTGTTGGTGCTTACAATGCTAAGGTCATGGGTTTGATTAACAGGGAAAGCAAGATCTGATAAGAAAGTAAATGTGTATCTTGGAATAAAATAAAGTGTCTCATAAATGTGAAATACTGTTTGTTATATTTCCTTATTAGGTAGACTAAAGTTTGATATTTTTTGTCTATTTAAACATAAGACAGATAAATGCAGCACCAAATGTATACAACATTTTAAGAGAAAAAGTGCACTGAGACCCATAAATTCTCTTCCATTAACTAAATTAACACATTAAATCAACAGCCCTGCATATAACACATTCCCATTTTTCTTCTAAACTTTATACGTGTGTGTGAAATGCCTCATTTCCCTCTCTGGAATAATTGATTTAACAAATAGACGTTTGTGTTTTTGGAGGAAGAAGTGACAGGGTGCGAGGAAGTGAGCTGCGAGCCAGGGAGATTAATTAAGCTACAAAGTCTTCTTGATGGAAATTATACACACACAAAAAAAATCATGGCACTTATTTTCTAATTTCAGCATCTTAAATGTGGGCAAAGTGAAAGAGAACATATATATTTAAAACATTTTCACAGCAAAATGTAAAATGATAGTTTACCCAACATTAAAATGTCATTATGCTTTACATTCGTATTACTTTGTTCTGTGGAGCTAAATATATCCTCCTCCCCTCTAAAGTTCTTTAAAATATCTTCTTTTAATTTTCCACAGAAATAAGAAAGTCATGAAGGTTTGGATTGACATGTGATATTGAAGCATATTATTGATTAGAATTTTTGATTTGGGTGAACTATTTTCACTAAGTTTATCACTAAGTCTGCACAATGATAAGAATATTGCATGGCTTGGAAAATGAAATTAATAGAAATGAATGAAAACATCTCAAATCCGTTTGAAACAAAACAGGGACAACATTGCACAGTGCACACGTGAACGTGGTTAAATTACACAAAATATCAACAGAGCAGCAGAACCTGCACTGACCAGATTACATTAAAATGTATGTCCATATAAAAGAACCTTTGTGCTTAATGAAGGGATCTTACTGCTTGATGCAGCAGCCTTTTGCATAGCAAGCTGTAGGCTAACCCGTTCCCACAGGAGCAGGTCTGAATCGTTAAACTGCTGGGAGAGTATCCATGAATGCAGGATTCTTTACATACGTGCATGGGGACACTGACTGTGGCCTTTTGTGCATACTGATAAGATTTGGGCCAAAACCGCATAACGCTCATTTACGTCACATACTGAAAATGCATTTAGGTGAGTGTCGGCTGGGTGAATTAAGGGTGAGAGAGAATGAGAAGCACTCGTCTGGTTGAATTTATTACTTTGATCACTCAGTGGTTGCCCTCGTTTAGTTGTTCTCGACGATTGGCTGCACGCTTCAATCCACCGCATTTCATTATAATTCAAAGGGATGATTGGAAGCTGAGCTCTTCCTCTTCAGACTAAATCAATAAGCCAAAATAAATAAATAAATGCTCACTTCTCTGCCTCCTCACGAAGCGATATTTATTTTCCCGCTTAAGACGCCTCGCAAACATGAGTCACTCCACTGCAAACACACTCACACGGGCAAAATACAAAGCAGATTTTTGTGACCTTAATAAATTTCTTATCACTCACTGCATTTCTGATTGCTGTGTTCATGTGGGTGTCTTTGATGTTTTTTTTTTTTTGTTTAGTTTTTTTTTTTTTGTGTGTGTGTGTGTGTGTGTGTGTGTAAGACGAGTTCCTGGGACCGTAACAGCAATTCTTGCTTTTTCAAATTAACCATTATTATGTGCTCTGGAGCACCTGTGATTTTTGAAGAGGCACCAGGGGAAGTCCTGGCACACATGGTGTCCAATGAAAGTTAAGGAATAAATAAATAAATAGGTTAAAAAATAAGTTACAAATCAATATGTGTAGACATTTTCCAATTAAGATACCTTTTTCAAATAAATTTTAAGATAATAAAATTGATACCACATGTCTCTTGGGTTTCCCTGAATTTTAGCAGACATGTCAAATACTTCTAGCTTTATTTCAGTAAATAGCTAAATTGCCCTGTTTTTGGCCCTTATTTTGCTCATTGAACAAATTGATAATGGCTTAATGTGAATTTAAAGTCAAGTCAAGTTAAATGCGTGGTTGATTATGATTTCACTTTTCTAACTTTAGTTAGTGCGTAATTATGCTGTTTGAGCATAAATGTCTGCAAAGATACAATGCTTAAAGTTCAAAGCAAAGGGGAATTGCTTTTTAAAACAACAAACGGCTGGTAGAGACTACACGACATTCATCACGGGTAAGTGACATCACAAACCCTAAAATATACATAAACTTCATGCCCCCGGAACCAGGTCTGGACTAGGACAAAAAATCGTCCCAGGCATTTTGGCCCAGACTGGCCCACTACATACAGTATGATCATAAACACAACCAAACTTTGTACGCCCTTGAATATGTATACCAACTCCTATTAAAACCACTAATGCCATGTAATAAGTGAATAGGAGTAAGTAAGATTTAACAGATTAAATAACGAAGTTGAACTATACTCCACAGTAATCCTAAAACAAGCTATAAGCTGCACTGGTATACTGTAGCAATACCAATTTTTCCCATAGGATTTTGGGAAATCTGTAGCAAGTGCTTTTTAAAATTTGTGCTTTTTAATGTTAAATTTTAGCCTTGGAAAACCCAGACAACTTCCGGCAAATTTAGATTTGCTCTGAAAGTTGGTCTGGCAAAGAGCTCATTCAAGCCCATTTCCAATGCGGCGAAATCTAGGCACTAATCAGAAACGTTGGGGCGGGCTTTACACGATGACGACAGCACTAGGATTTTGAAGCAGATTTACAAAGATGGATGCCGCCATCGAACATCACTCGTTCGAATCAGCTATCACGTCTGTTTTAAGTGATTTGAACGTTTCCTTTTTGTTAAAAACCAAGCAAAGAACAACACTCGGAGATGTTTCTCCGCTGCTCTGCATACGCCATCTCCTTCATCGCTCTGATTGGTTTTAGGTCTATCTGCGAAGTCAGTTAGTGACGCCCCTCTGGAAATTATTTGTCAATGACGCTTTGCCAGGCCGATCTTATTGGCATAGTTTATGCGACTGTCCACATTTTGGCATAGTTTATGCGACTGTCCACATTTTGGCATAGTTTATGCGACTGTGACTGACTCACAGAAACAAGTGGGACTGAGTATCTCCAAGAAGGGCATTTTGGCTCTTTTTTTTGTTTTTGTCTTTTTTTTGTTTTTGTCTTTTTTAACTGTTTGTCAAGAGTTACACATATTAAATGTGATTTTCTGTGTAAAAAGCATTTTTTTAATGCTAAAGTCATGGAAAAGGGCAATGGCTAGCTTGCTAGGATGCTAATCTATCAATATTATTTGTTCTCCATGTTTTCAGATGTATATTTTTCGTTCCATGCTTGTTTTCCCACCCATTCTCACTCCCAAGGCGTCACCCAACTGACGCCTTGGGAAGCATTTGGACATGCTTCAATATCTGACGCTTTAGGCACCCTTTAGCGTCAGTTAGATGACGCCATAGGATCGCGTGTACCCTACCCCCACCCCACACCTAAACCTAACCGCGTCCTCTAACAGACGCTTTCCTTTAGCGTCAGTTAGATGACGCCGTAGGATCGCGTCATGTAAGTGACGCTAAAGGGCGCCTAAAACGTCAAATATTGAAGCATGGTCAAAGGTGACGCCTTGGGGTGAGAATGCGTTGTGTTTTCAGATTCTGACAAACATTTTTTTTTCTGTGGATTAATTTGCACGGGTTAATTGTTTACCATTAATTATTAGTATTGTACACTAACAAAGTAAATTTAGATTTGAAGCAAACTTTAAGAATCCCCACACTAAATCAGAAACTTAGACACTGTGGAAGCTGATCTTTACGGAACTGTCACCTTTGAGATCAGTTACGAGGCCACTGTCTTGTTCTTTCAGACCTTTAGCTAAGTTTTAGTCTGACTGTGCATGCAAAGAGCTCAGACAGATTGATTGACAAAGAGTGAAAGAGCGTACAAGAGAGACAGAGAGGAGTAGAGCTGACTGAAAATCCTCTCACAAACAAGGCACCAGGTCATTAATCATTGTCTGTTAGGCCACGACCTCAAAAAACCTGCATACTTTCCATAGAACTAGAAGTTAACAGCCTATATCTGCCATTATTTAGAAAGACAACTGTCCTCTCCTGTCCTTCTCAGGTTTGTCCTATTAGGCCTACTAGGAGGATAAGGAAGTACAACCCGATTTCACGACCAAATCGTACGAATTCGACGAATGATTAAGAAGTGGCTAATTCATAACAATTCATACGACCTCACTCTTACGAATTAGTAAGATTTTGCTAAATCGTACATATTTTATGAATTGTCCAATTCGTATGAATTTGTACGAATGACCTACCCCTTACCCCGCCCCTAAACCTACCCATCACATGGGTTTAGACAAATCGTACGAATTCGTAGGAGTGAGGTCGTACTAATTAGTACGAATTAGACACTTTTTAATCATTTGTCGAGTTCGTACGAACTGGTCGTGAGATAGCGTAGGGAAGTACTGTATTTTTGTTCAAAACGAACGATACATCATCAATCCTTCTTCGAAAACGTGTTTTTGTCTTACCCAGACAAAAATATTTTAGACCTGTTGGGATGGTTTTTGTGAGAAATTGCATACAAACTTCACTTGCCTATGCAAGGTTTGTCATATGTGTAATTAGACAAAAATTGCTCTGTCTACTTTGATACGTGTATTATGTGGGGGAATAGGTTGTCACTATGAGTGAGAAAAGTTGACTTAAACCTCTGGTGAATCACCCTCTTGAAAAAACGGCGAACAGAGGAGAGTCTGTTGGAAAAGTGAGAATGCGACAGAGCTCGTAATAAAACTAGAATCAACATGAGCATGGCTTTTTGGAGATGGCAAGAACTAACCGTTTTGAAATGTTGTAAAAGCGACGTTGAAATGTTTTTTTTTTTGTATTACTCAAAAGGTGAGTATGGTATTTAATTGAACATAAATTAAGTAGCTTCATTGTAAAGCATTATCTATTGTGAAGGGTCATATCTGTATGGTTGACGTAGCACTGTGCTGGAATTTATTTTCAATGAAGTAGTCAGGGTTTTGTCGTTGTTTAATGTTTCCTTGTCTTCCTTTTTTTGTGTGTTGGCAATGTGCTCCTCTCAGGCCTCATCCACACGAAGCCAGAGCTTTCCCTATCCGATATTTTTTTTTCCTCGTTCTAAAAAAAAAGTCTGTAAACACGGCGGCGTCTCCAAAAATATCTGCGTCCACACGAAACCACTGAAACCGACTGAAAACGATGTAGTAGACATCCCAGACCAGTATATGGCGCTGTAATTCTGCCATTAAAAATGTGAGAAGAAGACTTAGAGCATTAGAGCATGCGCATAAAACCTTGCGCGCTGTAGGCAGTAAAATAAAAGGCTATGAAATAATATTTCGCACAGTTGCTTATTTTCGTTTTTACCAAGAACTTTATTGAACAACCATAATTTGCCCGGTACAAAATAGGGAGTCACGAAATTCGATTAGTTAGCGAATTTCAATTAGTTAGACTCAGTCAGAAAGCTTGCCACAAAGAACCGGCAAAAGTAACGAAAGTGTCAAATATAGACATTTTAATTGTTTATTAATAAACTAATGTTTCCTGTGTCATTCTTGACTGAAAAGAGGAAGTTGATGATGCTGACTCGCCACTTTGCAGTATTGTGAACGCTCCTATTGAGGCTAATGCACTTCATACAGATTAGGCTATAAGAGAGAGTATCTGTTTCTGTTTGTATTTAATTGTTGTTTGTCGATGTTGTTTAAACATAGACATTTCAAGATTTCTATATATTTCTGAGTTTCGGTTAATTTATGAGACGAGCTCCAGTTCACGAGCGATGCAACTAACTGGTTACTGGTTGATGAAACATTTAATAAAATAAAGATACAAATTATAAAAAAAAATGAAATTCACTTCAAAGAAGGGCTTTATTCAAAACAAAACTTAATGTGGTCAAAATTAGGTCTCCCGATATAGCCTATTGTGCATATGCACGTGGTTCACTTTTCATAATTAACATACATAGATTCAATAAAAAATAACATATTTAAACATGAATATTAAACTAAATACATTGCTTTAATGGATATAACAAGTACAAAATAATCAAATAATTCCCATCGATCGTTGAATATTATTTTTGCTTTAAATCCCCATCCCTATAAAATACAAAATGTCTTTATCAGACAACAGACAAGCAGCATACGAAAGAAAGTATAGGCCTAAAAAAATAAAAACACATTCATAATAAATAAAGGAATACAAGAGGCTCAGAAGTTTCTGCTGCATTATATTATAGTATATTATTATAAAAGCAGTTCGGCAGGTGTTGTCTGACTAGTCGACACGTGGGGTGACGACAGCATTGTTTTACAAAATATACGGATTGGCCGTACACACAAAAATGCAAGGGTGTCGTTTTCAGATTTATCCACCTTGGGACCTGGCTTCAAAAAATAGCGGTTTCACTCTCCCAAAACGCTGGATCCGTGTGGACGAAACGCCAATACGATAAAAAATGTATACGTATACAGTACATCGAAACGTCTTCGTGCGGATGGGGCCTCATCCTGCCTCCATGTTTCCCTTTACCACACCCCCTTGTTTAGTCCTTGTCTGGTCATCATTGGCCTAATTGTGTTCACCTGTTCCTCATCTGCTCTGCTCCCTTATATTGCACACATCACAATCTACGTCACTTATTTTTGGGATCAGCAAACACTGTTCATTTGGCTAATGTGTGTGCTGCTTATAATAGCTGTAACATGACACAAACCTTTGAATAAAAAAAAAAACAACATATTTTTTTACTCTTAGCTACCAACATTTCTTTTAATGATTTTAATATTAAACCAGTTTTTGGCAAAGATAAATTGTGATTGAGGATTACCTGAGCTTATACTGCCTTACCATATTCACAGCGATTTGAAATGCAAATATTAAAACTTTCTCCTATTGTCAAGTCAAGTCAAATATATTTATATAGAGCTTTTCACAATGCAGATTGTATCAAAGCTCAAATTCACAATATCAATCAAGACAACTTAACAGTGTTTGAAAAAAAAAAAAAAAAGACAATCAAGTTTGGAAGAGGTGATCAATGGTATGATGGGTCATTTAATTTGAATATCCCCAACTGAGCAAGCCAAAGGCAACAGTGGCAAGGAACCAAAAAACTCAATCAAGTGACCCGTTGGTGTCCTAAAACTCCATCATATGACCCAATGGAGAAAAAAAAAAACCTTGGGAGAACCCAGACTCGGGGGCCAGTTCTCCTCTGGCGTTTAGAGGCCAAATTTACAGTAACTGTAAGATAAAAAAAAATTATATGAATGCCTGGCTAAATAAATGCGTCTGAATAAATAAGAGCGAGTCTGAGCAACGGACAATATCAGGAAGGCTATTCCAGAGCTTCAGAGCTGAATGTGAAAATGCTCTCCCTCCTTTGGTGGATCTGGGGATCCTAGGAATGACCAGAAGCCTCGAATTTAGTGATCTTAAGGAGCGTGATGGATTGTAGGGCGATGGAAGATCCGTTAAATAGACTGGAGCTAAACCATTTAGAGCTTTATATGTCAAAAGCAATACCTTGTAATTAATACGGAACTTTATAGGTAGCCAATGAAGTGATGATAGAATTGGTGTCATGATCATATTTTTTTGATCTAGTAAGAACTCTAGCGACTGCATTTTGGACTAACTGTAGCTTATTTATTGAGGATGCAGGACAACCAGCGAATAAAGCATTACATCTAGTCTCGAGGTCATGAATGCATGAACTAACTTTTCTGCATCAGAGACAGATAGCATGTTACGTAGCTTAGCAATGTTTCTAAGGTGGAAAAAGGCTGTTTTTGTAACATATGAAATATGCTTTTCAAAAGACAGGTAGCAGTGTAATGTAACACCCAGGTCTTTTACTGTAGCAGATAAAGTAACAGGGCATCCTAATATGTTAAAGTCATGCTGCGAAAGGTTTTTAGAACTGATAAGTATTACCTCTGTCTTGTCTGGATTTAATAAAAGAAAATTACGCGTCATCCAATCTTTTATATCTTTAACACAATCTGTCAATTTGGATAATTTAGCATATTCATCTGGCCGTGATGAAATATATATTTGAGCGTCATCAGCATTTGTGTATAACAAATTGTGTCTATTCCTTATTTAGCCATGATAACTCTGCTGTAAAAATCCTTTCAGTGCTACTAGATGATGGCAATGGTGATTGGCTGATGTAAACTACAAAGTTTTTAGAGTTGTGATGACAAAGACAGCAAACAGGAAAAATGTTGCAACTGAAAACCTGGCTTGCTGTCTGCAGTAGAGGAGCTTGAAGCAGCTTACTCGAGTTAAGATATATCTTGGAAGATGAGTATGGTACCAAGATGCCTAAATTATGATGGTGGAGGTGACTGGCTGCTTATGCTCCGGGAGTCAATTGAAAGATCAGATTCACTCCTTGAAATATAAATATGAATGTAACAATTATTCAGCTGTAATATGCAACCACTTTTAAATGGCTATCAATGGATAAAAATGCAGGGGCAAACTGAAACATGCTAACAAGCTAGACCTTGACACCTCGAATTTGTTGTCATGTACTACTTGAGAGCATTTTCAAAAAACTGATGGTAAATGTTTTGGATAATCTTTATTTTAAGCTGTCTATGCTACAGTGTAATTTTTTTTATATTTATTTTTTTATATTTAGCCTTATTTGCCAGATCCTATTGTTGTTCCTGACAGGTCTTAGAAGAAGAACATGTTATTGGAAAAATCAGTGCAGGATGAGTCATCAATGTCAAATCAACATTTAAGTATATTAGCATTTAGATGGCCTCAAATACTATGCACTTTAAATGTAAGAGGACTATTAGAGAAACTAAAAGCCTATGTCTTTCAAGATACTTCAGAAGGACAACCGTCCTTTGTCTTTCCCAATTTGTCCAAGGTTACCAAGACTATCACTAGAGCAGTCGTGAACTGTCTCCTCATCTTGGGTCACATCTCCAGTGAGATACCTCCCACTCCTCATCATTGTGTCTTTTCCCCTTCTCCTCTCCCTTTAGAGTGATGAATTAATCAGGCTGGAATCGTTACCGGACTAAGTAGATGGTGCATGTTAACAAAATAGCATTGGCTCAGAGCACTTGTGGTAAATTGTTCACTTTTACAGCTCTGAATCATGAAAGAAATCATTTTGTTTGGCTCCAGTGCTCCTGTCATCGCACAAACGTGCAGAAAGAATCACTTTAGACACTGTTGCCAAGTAAAATCTACAAAGTGAACCTCATTGGTTCTTGTAGAAGCTCAAACCTGATGTGTAACACAAGAATGAACCTCATTGGTTCTTGCTGAAGCTCAAACATGCTGCGTGACATGAGAATAAACCTCATTGGTTCTTGCAGAAGGTGCTGTGTAACACAAGAATGAAATTATGGAATGAAAAAAAAATGTTGGACTAATTCACTCAATTCATATGGATGAGTTTTACAATCTCCTTTTTTGACATTTTTGAAGCCTCAAAGTGGTAGTTAATGGAGGGACATTGGAGGTAATGGAGGTACTGTAGTGTTAATGGAGGGACATACAGCTCTCAGATTTCATCAAAATTATCTTAATTTGTGTTCTGAAGATGTACGGTGGGGTTTGAACGTCACAAGGGTGAGTAATTAATTAACCAATTTTAATTTGTGGGTGGATTATCCCATTAACAGCCATTGAAAAAGGGAAGAGTATTCTGAATTAAATATTTAATTATGTTTTAATAGTGTTTTTGTCAGTGATCTCTTTTGGAGGGCTTTAAGAGGGCTGTCAAATGGACTATATGACAGAACAATGGAGAGAGAAATAAAAATAATTGGAGACAGATGAAAGAATGGAAATAATAGTGCTATCACGTTTGACCCCCGTCTCAGTGGATATGTTCCATGTTTTGGCTGTTGATATGGTTTAGACTACTCTATGTCCATCTGGATGATTTTATTATTGAGTTTTTTTATATTACAGTTTAGTGACACAAAGTTGTACTACACAAACTTCCTCTAGCATTAAGCGATGCGCATAGTTACTGACCAAATAACACTATTATTAATGACCGACTCGGCTCTGTGTGTCCTAACCGGTTACTGCAGGGCGCATATTATAAAATAACACATATAAAATCCATTTGGAATAGCCATACTAATTTAGCTTTCATAACTTTAATAAATGCTACGTCTCTTTTAAAAGGGGGGAGGGGGAAAGAAAATTAAAGTGCATTTGAAAATCTGCCCGGCAACCCACAAGGGAGAAACAATGTTGAGTCAATACTGTGACATTTTCCTTGCAAAGGGTAAAGACTGTCAGTAATTGGAGGTGAATTGACTGGGGTCTGACTTTACAAAAAGGCCTTTAATGGGCTGCATTTAAGAGTGAACACACACACGTTCATATTATGCAATCATTCATTAAACACATTCTCAATCTATTGGGGTGATGCTGTAAATTTGTATCCACAAAATGCATGATCTCAAGCCTTTCTGTGGCTTCCATCTCATTAATGGTCTCTCTGATGCCAAACAAAACAAGCTTGTCAAGTTGAGTCCTCGAGAGATGCCATTCTCCCCAAAGCAAAGTCACAGAGCCAAAGCACTGTGTGAACTCTCTCAAAGAGCCACAACCGCATCCATATGGGAGGGGAAGGAGCATGCAGGGATCACCTGCCATTCAAACCAAGGGCCAGATGGACCCCTCTGTGGATGAGGCATTAAAAACCATTACAGTTTCAGATGTACTGTTGATTCTGACAAACACTGATATATAAATATTTTAAAATATATAAATATTAAATATTTAGTGTTTTTTTTTTAATGGTCTTAACCAGGGCATGACATTACCACTCGCCAGGTGGACTTCAGCAGTGGCATGTAGCACAGTCACTCCTACTTACCACTTTGGTGAGTTAAATTTCACATATAATACATACACTTTGCAATTGTAGTCTTTTAAAAATACATCTGAAAAATAAACTAAGTGCAATGTAGTCTTGTCAAAAATATAGATTTTTCAAATGTATATATTTATACTGAAATATCTGAAATGCTTCCAAATCTCATTTCCAACAGAATAGCAGCATTTCTCACTCAGTCATCTCCGACAGCGAGTTGACGCAGAAACCAGACTCCTCTCACTCACTCGTTTCATTTACTCCTTATTAATGTTGTTGCTGTAAGGCTTGAATTTTGGCATGGGATTGCATTGCGCATAATTTTACTCATTCCCACAGATTTTGTGCTCTCACCAAATGTTTTTCTGCTTATTGCAGTTAAACAGTCAAACACACACAAAATAATGTCAAAATGCCAGTCTTGGCGAGAATTCACCTAAACAGAGTCAGTTATGTTTTAACGTAAACAGTTGAAAAAGAAAACGCATGTGTAACAGTATGTTTCAGGTCTTAAATTGACATCAGCCTAATCCACAAGTTTCCTACGCCCCATGAGGCCTTGCGTCAAAAGTGGGCGCGACTTCCGGTTGGAAGTAAACAAAGCGTGATTTGACATGCTTGACACTCGTTTATTCAACAGTTGACAGTCATTCAAGTTATAGCGATCCAAACTAGCTAACGATGTGGGAACACAACCTCAACGAAATTAAAAAGGGTGAAATAACAGTACCTTTACCCTCCGCAGTCGTTGATTGGGAGTATTATAATAACATTATTAATTATCAATACTCATCAAGGCATGGTGACAGACAGATGTGCGAGCTGACAAACAATTCAAATAAAAAAATACACACTTAGTCATTGTGCTTTGGAGTTTATTCAAAATTATAAATGAATGTGTTGCTTGAATACATTAACTGGCACATTTGGTATTCTGTCAACACAGGCTTTGATCCTGAGTTTAGGTGTAACATCAGTAGCGAACAGCCAATCACATGCTGATAGAGTTTATAAAATATAAAGAATTAAAAAAAATGTACACAGGAAGATTCGTCATCTTTTGGGAGGTGATGGAAACTAACGTTACAGTCGTTGGCAGGATCAGAGACGGGCTCTAGCAGGATCACTCGTTTTCAGCTTATGTTCAAAACAATCACGTTTAAGCCACTGAACTAGTTTAGTCCGGTTATACATACAACCGCGAACAGCACATATTGTCCCTGAGCTCCGTAACGACATCTCTCATAAAGATTTGCGTCTTTAAATAGTAAAATAATTCTCCGAACAACAGCTAGCATCTTCGCTAACTAACACACAAAATACCATTGGAATGCTACTTCCGCCGCGTCACCGGAAGTTTCACCCACTTTATTTTTTACAGGAGCGCCCCTCGGAAACTTGTGGATATAATAAAATAAATACGTGGCAGTTTTCCCCCATGGTATCGATGTCAAAATTGTGGCCAGTGAAAATGCTGAGTGGCAAGTAACTTTGGAAAACCCCTGGCCACAGTGGCTGGTGAACAAAAACCTTAATTTCAATCCCTGGTCTTTCCTTTTCTCTCTCTCTCTATCCTCTCTAAAAGAGCTCCTGTCTTTTTAAAGATGCCTCTTCCCTGCCGCTCATGCCGAGCTGCACTCAGCCATGGAGACCACCATGTCATCTGCGTTTCCTGCCTGGGAGAGGAACATGCAGCTCTCACGCTCGCTGACTGCTGCTGCCCTCACTGTGAGCTATATCCCATGTTGCCTCTGAGGACTTGCCTGGCATCCTTCACCAAGCTGTAAAAAGCTCCACTCGCTGGTTCGCCTGCCAGCTTGGGCAGCTTCACTCGGGTCACTCAGTGACGGACAACAGCCACCATCCGCCGCCGCTTCCGCCACCGACAACGATGAGGCAGCTGCATCTATGTAGGAGGCCAGCTGCTCTATCCTGACGTCGGACAGTGAGGAGTGGGCGAGCTCTGTGGACCTCCCCCGCTCTGTCCGCGAGTCGTCAGGCAAATGGGCCAGCATCAAGTCTGCTCTCACAGGCCTCGAGTGGCAGGCGCCCGTGCAGCATCGGCTGGACGGATGTTTCCTGCAAAAGGACAGTGTCCCACCGCCTTTTAGGCCCGTCCCTTTTCTTCCTGAGCTTCATGAAGAAGTTGCGAAGTCTTGGAATGGTCTCTGTCTCAGCAGCATTGTCTGACCAGAGACCACGGTCTCGCTCTGGTCCCAAAGTCCCAAAAGTCAGGTCCCAAAACCTTTACAGGCTGACAGAACACCTCCTGGTCTGGGCTCAGCACAATCTGCGCTCATTGAGATCAGCACATATGCCTGGACACCTACATTTGGGACCAGACAGACTGTCCAGAAATAATGCTCCAGCAGGAGAATGGTCTCTGCACCCACAAACGGTCCTACTGCTGTGGGAGACATTCGGCAGAGTACGGGTAGACGCAGGAAAGACGGATGCGCAGTGCTGCTTGTAGCTCCGCTCTGGAAAAACCAGGCTTGGTTCCCAGTTCTGATGCACTGCCCCATGATAAGCTGATAAGCACTGCCCCATGGCCAATACCGATGAGGAAAGACCTCCTCTCTCAGGCCAAGGGATTGATCTGGGATCCTCGCCCAGAGCTGTGATCCCTGCATGCATTAACACAGTCTCATCCCAAATCGTCATATAACTGACGTTTTGGGACGTATTTTGACCATACGTCAATATCCGCCTTTTTAGGGCCCCCTTAAACGTCGGTAGATGGCGATCCCGGGCCGTCATACAACTGACGCTTTACCTTTAACGTCAGTTAGGTGACGGGTTAGGTTTAGGGTTAAGTTTAGGTATGGGGTAGAGTTAGGATCCCATAACCTCATCTACCGACGTTTAAGGGGGCCCTAAAAAGGCGAATATTGACGTATGGTCAAAAGACGTCCCAAAACGTCAGTTATATGACGATTTGGGATGAGACCGGGTTGCATGCATGAGCCATCAACAGGTACCTGCAAACCTCTCGGAGGGAGTGTTAAACACGATCACGCAGGCAAGAGCGCCATCTTCTAGACAACTTGATTCCTCAAAATGGTCAGTGTTTTCTGGCTGGTGCAAAGCTTTTCACCCCTAGAGTGCGGAGTTATGGAAGTTCTCACCTTCTTTCAAGAACTACTGGAAAAGGGCAGAAACCCATCCATGCTCAAAGTTTACATGGCAACCATTGCAGCGTTTACTAACTGGCCAGTCACTGGGGAAGAATGTTCTGGTCACCCGGTTCCTTAATGGAGCTAAGATACTGAATCCTCCCAGACCCCCTCAGTCCCCATGGTTTTGGAAGCCATGAATGGTGCCCGGTTCGAACCAATACACTTGTTGGACATGAAACATCTGTCATTCAAGTCAGTGTTTCTTATGGCTCTTGCTTTAGTGAAGCAAGATTTTATGGAATTTGGGCCAAATGACTCAAGGCACACTCAAATCAAGACACGGATACGTGCCTAAATCCCTCAACATATCATTCAGGGGTCAGGTTATTTCCTTGTCTACCCTGCCGGTTTACAAGGAGGAAAATCAAGGCAGCTTTCTTTGCCATTCAGGGCATTAAGAGCTTATGTGTCTCGCTCGTCTGTTTTCAGACAGACTGAGCAGCTCTTCGTTTCGTTCAGCGGACATGCTAAGGGACTAGCCACATCGAAACAGAGCCTATCCAGATGGATAGTTGATGCCATAGCGCTGGCATACACGTCTAAAGGCTTGAAGTGTTCTTTTAGGTGTTAAAGCGCAACTTCACAAGAGACATGGCCTCGTCGTGGACTTGGTCTAGTGGGATTACCTTGCAGGATATCCGTATGGTGGCAGGCTGGGCCTCCGCGTCTACATTTATAATGTTTTATTACCTAGAGGTTCCCGCCTTACAGGCTAAACTACTTTCGGTCTAAAATCGGTAATGTCTGCCCCGTTGCTTCAGCTCAGAATACTACAACTGCTTGAGCAGTGCTCTCTGATCGATAAAATTAGAACATATTGTTACACAGTTCACCCTGGCTGTGTGGAACACTGTTGATGTGATTAGCACCCTTACGATGCTAACTTATTGGGAATGATGTTTCTAGCCTCTCTTCTCAGACTCTCTGTGAGTCCCTGGTGATTATGCGTATGAGCGCGAGGCACCTGCCATTGGGACTTTGGTGTTGGATCCACGCACGTTTTACATTAATTCAAAATTAAGGATAATTTTTGGCTTCGATATCTTGAGGAAAAGAGGTTTTTTCCCTAGCGTAAGATTTTACCCAGTAGTCATTCCCTTGAGACAACCGAGGTTACGTTAGTAACCGAGTACGTATAATGTGAGACCAAATATTCGCTATATGGTTCAAATCTGGACTCTGTCTATGCCCAAACATGAGAGCCATCAGGCTTTTTCTAGCCACTTATTGGTTGTCTTTGCAACTTGGGTAGGAGTATTTTTGAAAAATAACATCTGATCATTCCTCTTTAAAAAAACTTTTCATTTGTGGGAAGCAAGCCATTCTGCAATAATTTGCTCAACTCCAAAGCATTAAATGACTTTTCTCCAGTAGCTCTCCAATACCAACAGTGAAAAGCTCGCCACACAATGACACTCTTCCTCAATGCTTCACTAGATGAATTTATTATTATATTTCTCAGCAGATTTTCAGACACCGCTCTGGAGCATCACCATGCAACTCGTGTTTCATTGTGATTCATCGCCCAGGACAAAAAACTTAATTATGTCTTTGAAGTTTTTTCTGAGACAGCAATGGATTTTTAAGTAGTGCATTTGCTTAATTTTTTGCTAATTTCCATACCAATAATTTCTGGTTGAAACAAATGAAAAGCTTATTTAAAAAAAAAAAAAAAACGGTTTATAAAGGACAGATTCGATGACCAGCTGCGGTCCCAGGCCTCCACGACTCACACACTTCCAGAAGCATTATACTCTAAGGCCAGAATAAAACAGCTTTACCCGGGGTATTAACTCAAACAGGAGGTCTAATGCCACGGGATCAAGCGTTCCGCACCATTGACAGGAATGAGGGGAGTCCCACAGGATCATAAACTCTGTCCTGATCTTGTTACGCAGTCAGAGACTACATCTTCTCTCTTACTAAGCCTTTCTGTGCCTGAGAGGGACAGACTTGTAGAAAAAGCCTGGCTTATCATCTGCTGCTCTTCATCCGAGTTTTCTGTGCATGTAGATGAGGATCTAAAGAGAAAAAGGTCTCAATGATGGGAAAGAAAAAGTGTTTTGAAGCATTGCTTTCACAAGACAATTATGATATTCATAGCCAGTGAAAAAAAATGGCAATGTAATGACAAATAAAACTACATTGGTAATGTATGTCAGAATATAAGAAGCATATAAATATGAAATTTAAATTGAATATATATATATATATATATATATATATATATATATATATATGGGAGCATACAGTAAAATAATTCACATTTCATTACAAAAAGCATCTCTTAATGATTATTATTATGAATAGTAATTTATATATATATATATATATTTAACAAAAGTGCTTCACTTCTTAATAATGTTTACATTGTTTAATATAGATTAAATAATAAGAAAATTGATTTAAAAATGACTGAAAATAACGATTAAAGATAGTTTAAAACTAATTTACTTTTTAAATATTAATATTTTATTACGCCTTTAAATTATTATTTTTTCCTTGCATATTGTATAAAAGGTTGACCAATATGAACACAAAGCACATTTACAAAATGTAGATTTGCAATAGTACATTTATTTATAAAAGCACATTTAAACAACAATCAACAATCTGTCATTCATTCAACAATCTGTCTATCAATCTCATTTGCACACTTAACAAAATGTCAAACATTATACAGTTTTTTTTTAGCAATATATTTGTAATTGTTTTGTTGACATACTGCCCAAAACTGATCACAATAAAATGACTGGATAATGTCCAGGTAAGCTGTCTGTACCTTTTCTGTTATTTTATGGATTTATTTTTTTACTGTGATACAGTATGTATACAGTATCTATATAGGCGAGTGCCTATTTTTATGGACAAACTAACTCATTTTTGGGTGGTTTAAGCCTTAATTAGGGGCTCAGAGTCTCCACCAACACCAACAGAAATCACAGCAGGATTCAAAGTAATGATTTCACTACAATTACCGTTCCATTAAGCTT
>NW_024121210.1:25946537-26347703 GCF_016745375.1 Pimephales promelas | reverse complement strand
GGCACCAGGTCATTAATCATTGTCTGTTAGGCCACGACCTCAAAAAACCTGCATACTTTCCATAGAACTAGAAGTTAACAGCCTATATCTGCCATTATTTAGAAAGACAACTGTCCTCTCCTGTCCTTCTCAGGTTTGTCCTATTAGGCCTACTAGGAGGATAAGGAAGTACAACCCGATTTCACGACCAAATCGTACGAATTCGACGAATGATTAAGAAGTGGCTAATTCATAACAATTCATACGACCTCACTCTTACGAATTAGTAAGATTTTGCTAAATCGTACATATTTTATGAATTGTCCAATTCGTATGAATTTGTACGAATGACCTACCCCTTACCCCGCCCCTAAACCTACCCATCACATGGGTTTAGACAAATCGTACGAATTCGTAGGAGTGAGGTCGTACTAATTAGTACGAATTAGACACTTTTTAATCATTTGTCGAGTTCGTACGAACTGGTCGTGAGATAGCGTAGGGAAGTACTGTATTTTTGTTCAAAACGAACGATACATCATCAATCCTTCTTCGAAAACGTGTTTTTGTCTTACCCAGACAAAAATATTTTAGACCTGTTGGGATGGGTTTTGTGAGAAATTGCATACAAACTTCACTTGCCTATGCAAGGTTTGTCATATGTGTAATTAGACAAAAATTGCTCTGTCTACTTTGATACGTGTATTATGTGGGGGAATAGGTTGTCACTATGAGTGAGAAAAGTTGACTTAAACCTCTGGTGAATCACCCTCTTGAAAAAACGGCGAACAGAGGAGAGTCTGTTGGAAAAGTGAGAATGCAACAGAGCTCGTAATAAAACTAGAATCAACATGAGCATGGCTTTTTGGAGATGGCAAGAACTAACCGTTTTGAAATGTTGTAAAAGCGACGTTGAAACGTTTTTTTTTTATTACTCAAAAGGTGAGTATGGTATTTAATTGAACATAAATTAAGTAGCTTCATTGTAAAGCATTATCTATTGTGAAGGGTCATATCTGTATGGTTGACGTAGCACTGTGCTGGAATTTATTTTCAATGAAGTAGTCAGGGTTTTGTCGTTGTTTAATGTTTCCTTGTCTTCCTTTTTTTGTGTGTTGGCAATGTGCTCCTCTCAGGCCTCATTCACATGAAGCCAGAGCTTTCCCTATCCGATATTTTTTTTTCCTCGTTCTAAAAAAAAGTCTGTAAACACGGCGGCGTCTCCAAAAATATCTGCATCCACACGAAACCACTGAAACCGACTGAAAACGATGTAGTAGACATCCCAGACCAGTATATGGCGCTGTAATTCTGCCATTAAAAATGTGAGAAGAAGACTTAGAGCATTAGAGCATGCGCATAAAACCTTGCGCGCTGTAGGCAGTAAAATAAAAGGCTATGAAATAATATTTCGCACAGTTGCTTATTTTCGTTTTTACCAAGAACTTTATTGAACAACCATAATTTGCCCGGTACAAAATAGGGAGTCACGAAATTCAATTAGTTAGCGAATTTCAATTAGTTAGACTCAGAAAGCTTGCCACAAAGAACCGGCAAAAGTAACGAAAGTGTCAAATATAGACATTTTAATTGTTTATTAATAAACTAATGTTTTCTGTGTCATTCTTGACTGAAAAGAGGAAGTTGATGATGCTGACTCGCCACTTTGCAGTATTGTGAACGCTCCTATTGAGGCTAATGCACTTCATACAGATTAGGCTATAAGAGAGAGTATCTGTTTCTGTTTGTATTTAATTGTTGTTTGTCGATGTTGTTTAAACATAGACATTTCAAGATTTCTATATATTTCTGAGTTTCGGTTAATTTATGAGACGAGCTCCAGTTCACGAGCGATGCAACTAACTGGTTACTGGTTGATGAAACATTTAATAAAATAAAGATACAAATTATAAAAAAAATGAAATTCACTTCAAAGAAGGGCTTTATTCAAAACAAAACTTAATGTGGTCAAAATTAGGTCTCCCGATATAGCCTATTGTGCATATGCACGTGGTTCACTTTTCATAATCAACATAGATTCAATAAAAAATAACATATTTAAACATGAATATTAAACTAAATACATTGCTTTAATGGATATAACAAGTACAAAATAATCAAATAATTCCCATCGATCGTTGAATATTATTTTTGCTTTAAATCCCCATCCCTATAAAATACAAAATGTCTTTATCAGACAACAGACAAGCAGCATACGAAAGAAAGTATAGGCCTAAAAAAATAAAAACACATTCATAATAAATAAAGGAATACAAGAGGCTCAGAAGTTTCTGCTGCATTATATTATAGTATATTATTATAAAAGCAGTTCGGCAGTTGTTGTTTGACTAGTCGACACGTGGGGTGACGACAGCATTGTTTTACAAAATATACGGATTGGCCGTACACACAAAAATGCAAGGGTGTCGTTTTCAGATTTATTCACCTTGGGACCTGGCTTCAAAAAATAGCGGTTTCACTCTCCCAAAACGCTGGATCCGTGTGGACGAAACGCCAATACGATAAAAATTGTATACGTATCGAAACGTCTTCGTGCGGATGGGGCCTCATCCTGCCTCCATGTTTCCCTTTACCACACCCCCTTGTTTAGTCCTTGTCTGGTCATCATTGGCCTAATTGTGTTCACCTGTTCCTCATGTGCTCTGCTCCCTTATATTGCACACATCACAATCTACGTCACTTATTTTTGGGATCAGCAAACACTGTTCATTTGGCTAATGTGTGTGCTGCTTATAATAGCTGTAACATGACACAAACCTTTGAATAAAAAAAAATAACATATTTTTTTACTCTTAGCTACCAACATTTCTTTTAATGATATTAATATTAAACCAGTTTTTGGCAAAGATAGATTGTGATTGAGGATTACCTGAGCTTATACTGCCTTACCATATTGACAGCGATTTGAAATGCAAATATTAAAACTTTCTCCTATTGTCAAGTCAAGTCAAATATATTTATATAGAGCTTTTCACAATACAGATTGTATCAAAGCTGCTTCACAATATCAATCAAGACAACTTAACAGTGTTTAAAAAAAAAAAAAAAAGACAATCAAGTTTGGTAGAGGTGATCAATGGTATGATGGGTCATTTAATTTGAATATCCCCAACTGAGCAAGCCAAAGGCAACAGTGGCAAGGAACCAAAAAACTCCATCAAGTGACCCGATGGTGTCCTAAAACTCCATCATATGACCCAATGGAGAAAAAAAAAACCTTGGGAGAACCCAGACTCGGGGGCCAGTTCTCCTCTGGTGTTTAGAGGCCAAATTTACAGTAACTGTAAGATAAAAAAAATTTATATGAATGCCTGGCTAAATAAATGCGTCTTTAGTCTAGCTTTAAACTGAGAGAGCGAGTCTGAGCAACGGACAATATCAGGAAGGCTATTCCAGAGCTTCAGAGCTGAATGTGAAAATGCTCTCCCTCCATTGGTGGATCTGGAGATCCTAGGAATGACCAGAAGCCTCGAATTTAGTGATCTTAAGGAGCATGATGGATTGTAAAACCATTTAGAGCTTTATATGTCAAAAGCAATACCTTGTAATTAATACAGAACTTTATAGGTAGCCAATGAAGTGATGATAGAATGGTGTCATGATCATATTTTCTTGATCTAGTAAGAACTCTAGCGACTGCATTTTGGACTATAACTGTAGCTTATTTATTGAGGATGCAGGACAACCAGCGAATAAAGCATTACATCTAGTCTCGAGGTCATGAATGCATGAACTAACTTTTCTGCATCAGAGACAGATAGCATGTTACGTAGCTTAGCAATGTTTCTAAGGTGGAAAAAGGCTGTTTTTGTAACATATGAAATATGCTTTTCAAAAGACAGGTTGCAGTGTAATGTAACACCCAGGTCTTTTACTGTAGCAGATAAAGTAACAGGGCATCCTAATATGTTAAAGTCATGCTGCGAAAGGTTTTGTGAAGGGTTTTTAGAACTGATAAGTATTACCTCTGTCTTGTCTGGATTTAAATAAAGAAAATTACGCGTCATCCAATCTTTTATATCTTTAACACAATCTGCCAATTTGGATAATTTAGCATATTCATCTGGCCGTGATGAAATATATATTTGAGCGTCATCAGCATTTTTGTATAACAAATTGTGTCTATTCCTTATTTAGCCATGATAACTCTGCTGTAAAAATCCTTTCAGTGCTACTAGATGATGGCAATGATGATTGGCTGATGTAAACTACAAAGTTTTTAGAGTTGTGATGACAAAGACAGCAAACAGGAAAAATGTTGCAACTGAAAACCTGGCTTGCTGTCTGCAGTAGAGGAGCTTGAAGCAGCTTACTCGAGTTAAGATATATCTTGGAAGATGAGTATGGTACCAAGATGCCTAAATTATGATGGTGGAGGTGACTGGCTGCTTATGCTCCGGGAGTCAATTGAAAGATCAGATTCACTCCTTGAAATATAAATATGAATGTAACAATTATTCAGCTGTAATATGCAACCACTTTTAAATGGCTATCAATGGATAAAAATGCAGGGGCAAACTGAAACATGCTAACAAGCTAGACCTTGACACCTCGAATTTGTTGTCATGTACTACTTGAGAGCATTTTCAAAAAACTGATGGTAAATGTTTTGGATAATCTTTATTTTAAGCTGTCTATGCTACAGTGTAATTTTTTTATATTTATTTTTTTATATTTACCCTTATTTGCCAGATCCTATTGTTGTTCCTGACAGGTCTTAGAAGAAGAACATGTTATTGGAAAAATCAGTGCAGGATGAGTCATCAATGTCAAATCAACATTTAAGTATATTAGCATTTAGATGGCCTCAAATACTATGCACTTTAAATGTAAGAGGACTATTAGAGAAACTAAAAGCCTATGTCTTTCAAGATACTTCAGAAGGACAACCGTCCTTTGTCTTTCCCAATTTGTCCAAGGTTACCAAGACTATCACTAGAGCAGTCGTGAACTGTCTCCTCATCTTGGGTCACATCTCCAGTGAGATACCTCCCACTCCTCATCATCGTGTCTTTTCCCCTTCTCCTCTCCCTTTAGAGTGATGAATTAATCAGGCTGGAATAGTTACCGGACTAAGTAGATGGTGCATGTTAACAAAATAGCATTGGCTCAGAGCACTTGTGGTAAATTGTTCACTTTTACAGCTCTGAATCATGAAAGAAATCATTTTGTTTGGCTCCAGTGCTCCTGTCATCGCACAAACGTGCAGAAAGAATCACTTTAGACATTGTTGCCAAGTAAAATCTACAAAGGGAACCTCATTGGTTCTTGTAGAAGCTCAAACCTGATGTGTAACACAAGAATGAACCTCATTGGTTCTTGCTGAAGCTCAAACATGCTGCGTGACTAAACTTCATTTGCAGAAGGTGCTGTGTAACACAAGAATGAAATAATGGAATGAAAAAAATGTTGGACTAATTCACTCAATTCATATGGATGAGTTTTACAATCTCCTTTTTCGACATTTTTGAAGCCTCAAAGTGGTAGTTAATGGAGGGACAGTGGAGGTAATGGAGGTAGTGTTAATGGAGGGACATACAGCTCTCAGATTTCATCAAAATTATCTTCATTTGTGTTCTGAAGATGTACAGTGGGGTTTGAACGTCACAAGGGTGAGTAATTAATTAACCAATTTTAATTTGTGGGTGGATTATCCCATTAACAGCCATTGAAAAAGGGAAGAGTATTCTGAATTAAATATTTAATTATGTTTTAATAGTGTTTTTGTCAGTGATCTCTCTTGGAGGGCTTTAGATGGCTGTCAAATGGACTTTATGACAGAACAATGGAGAGAGAAATACAAATAATTGGAGACAGATGAAAGAAAGGAAATAATAGTGCTATCACGTTTGACCCCCGTCTCAGTGGATATGTTCCATGTTTTGGCTGTTGATATGGTTTAGACTACTCTATGTGCATCTGGATGATTTTATTATTGAGTTTTTTTTTATATTACAGTTTAGTGACACAAAGTTGTACTACACAAACTTCCTCTAGCATTAAGCGATGCGCATAGTTACTGACCAAATAACACTATTATTAATGACCGACTCGGCTCTGTGTGTCCTAACCGGTTACTGCAGGGCGCATATTATAAAATAACACATATAAAATCCATTTGGAATAGCCATACTAATTTAGCTTTCATAACTTTAATAAATGCTACGTGTCTTTTAAAAGGGGGGAGGGGGAAAGAAAAATTAAAGTGCATTTGAAAATCTGCCCGGCAACCCACAAGGGAGAAACAATGTTGAGTCAATACTGTGACATTTTCCTTGCAAAGGGTAAAGACTGTCAGTAATTGGAGGTGAATTGACTGGGGTCTGACTTTACAAAAAGGCCTTTAATGGGCTGCATTTAAGAGTGAACACACACACGTTCATATTATGCAATCATTCATTGAACACATTCTCAATCTATTGGGGTGATGCTGTAAATTCGTTTCCACAAAATGCATGATCTCAAGCCTTTCTGTGGCTTTCATCTCATTAATGGTCTCTCTGATGCCAAACAAAACAAGCTTGTCAAGTTGAGTCCTCGAGAGATGCCATTTTCCCCAAAGCAAAGTCACAGAGCCAAAGCACTGTGTGAACTCTCTCAAAGAGCCACAACCGCATCCATATGGGAGGGGAAGGAGCATGCAGGGATCACCTGCCATTCAAACCAAGGGCCAGATGGACCCCTCTGTGGATGAGGCATTAAAAACCATTACAGTTTCAGATGTACTGTTGATTCTGACAAACACTGATATATAAATATTTTAAAATATATAAATATTAAATATTTAGTGTTTTTTTTTTTAATGGTCTTAACCAGGGCATGACATTACCACTCGCCAGGTGGACTTCAGCAGTGGCATGTAGCACAGTCACTCCTACTTACCACTTTGGTGAGTTAAATTTCACATATAATACATACACTTTGCAATTGTAGTCTTTTAAAAATACATCTGAAAAATAAACTAAGTGCAATGTAGTCTTGTCAAAAATATAGATTTTTCAAATGTATATATTTATACTGAAATATCTGAAATGCTTCCAAATCTCATTTCCAACAGAATAGCAGCATTTCTCACTCAGTCATCTCCGACAGCGAGTTGACGCAGAAACCAGACTCCTCTCACTCACTCGTTTCATTTACTCCTTATTAATGTTGTTGCTGTAAGGCTTGAATTTTGGCATGGGATTGCATTGCGCATAATTTTACTCATTCCCACAGATTTTGTGCTCTCACCAAATGTTTTTCTGCTTATTGCAGTTAAACAGTCAAACACACACAAAATAATGTCAAAATGCCAGTCTTGGCGAGAATTCACCTAAACAGAGTCAGTTATGTTTTAACGTAAACAGTTGAAAAAGAAAACGCATGTGTAACAGTATGTTTCAGGTCTTAAATTGACATCAGCCTAATCCACAAGTTTCCTACGCCCCATGAGGCCTTGCGTCAAAAGTGGGCGCGACTTCCGGTTGGAAGTAAACAAAGCGTGATTTGACATGCTTGACACTCGTTTATTCAACAGTTGACAGTCATTCAAGTTATAGCGATCCAAACTAGCTAACGATGTGGGAACACAACCTCAACGAAATTAAAAAGGGTGAAATAACAGTACCTTTACCCTCCGCAGTCGTTGATTGGGAGTATTATAATAACATTATTAATTATCAATACTCATCAAGGCATGGTGACAGACAGATGTGCGAGCTGACAAACAATTCAAATAAAAAAATACACACTTAGTCATTGTGCTTTGGAGTTTATTCAAAATTATAAATGAATGTGTTGCTTGAATACATTAACTGGCACATTTGGTATTCTGTCAACACAGGCTTTGATCCTGAGTTTAGGTGTAACATCAGTAGCGAACAGCCAATCACATGCTGATAGAGTTTATAAAATATAAAGAATTAAAAAAAATGTACACAGGAAGATTCGTCATCTTTTGGGAGGTGATGGAAACTAACGTTACAGTCGTTGGCAGGATCAGAGACGGGCTCTAGCAGGATCACTCGTTTTCAGCTTATGTTCAAAACAATCACGTTTAAGCCACTGAACTAGTTTAGTCCGGTTATACATACAACCGCGAACAGCACATATTGTCCCTGAGCTCCGTAACGACATCTCTCATAAAGATTTGCGTCTTTAAATAGTAAAATAATTCTCCGAACAACAGCTAGCATCTTCGCTAACTAACACACAAAATACCATTGGAATGCTACTTCCGCCGCGTCACCGGAAGTTTCACCCACTTTATTTTTTACAGGAGCGCCCCTCGGAAACTTGTGGATATAATAAAATAAATACGTGGCAGTTTTCCCCCATGGTATCGATGTCAAAATTGTGGCCAGTGAAAATGCTGAGTGGCAAGTAACTTTGGAAAACCCCTGGCCACAGTGGCTGGTGAACAAAAACCTTAATTTCAATCCCTGGTCTTTCCTTTTCTCTCTCTCTCTATCCTCTCTAAAAGAGCTCCTGTCTTTTTAAAGATGCCTCTTCCCTGCCGCTCATGCCGAGCTGCACTCAGCCATGGAGACCACCATGTCATCTGCGTTTCCTGCCTGGGAGAGGAACATGCAGCTCTCACGCTCGCTGACTGCTGCTGCCCTCACTGTGAGCTATATCCCATGTTGCCTCTGAGGACTTGCCTGGCATCCTTCACCAAGCTGTAAAAAGCTCCACTCGCTGGTTCGCCTGCCAGCTTGGGCAGCTTCACTCGGGTCACTCAGTGACGGACAACAGCCACCATCCGCCGCCGCTTCCGCCACCGACAACGATGAGGCAGCTGCATCTATGTAGGAGGCCAGCTGCTCTATCCTGACGTCGGACAGTGAGGAGTGGGCGAGCTCTGTGGACCTCCCCCGCTCTGTCCGCGAGTCGTCAGGCAAATGGGCCAGCATCAAGTCTGCTCTCACAGGCCTCGAGTGGCAGGCGCCCGTGCAGCATCGGCTGGACGGATGTTTCCTGCAAAAGGACAGTGTCCCACCGCCTTTTAGGCCCGTCCCTTTTCTTCCTGAGCTTCATGAAGAAGTTGCGAAGTCTTGGAATGGTCTCTGTCTCAGCAGCATTGTCTGACCAGAGACCACGGTCTCGCTCTGGTCCCAAAGTCCCAAAAGTCAGGTCCCAAAACCTTTACAGGCTGACAGAACACCTCCTGGTCTGGGCTCAGCACAATCTGCGCTCATTGAGATCAGCACATATGCCTGGACACCTACATTTGGGACCAGACAGACTGTCCAGAAATAATGCTCCAGCAGGAGAATGGTCTCTGCACCCACAAACGGTCCTACTGCTGTGGGAGACATTCGGCAGAGTACGGGTAGACGCAGGAAAGACGGATGCGCAGTGCTGCTTGTAGCTCCGCTCTGGAAAAACCAGGCTTGGTTCCCAGTTCTGATGCACTGCCCCATGATAAGCTGATAAGCACTGCCCCATGGCCAATACCGATGAGGAAAGACCTCCTCTCTCAGGCCAAGGGATTGATCTGGGATCCTCGCCCAGAGCTGTGATCCCTGCATGCATTAACACAGTCTCATCCCAAATCGTCATATAACTGACGTTTTGGGACGTATTTTGACCATACGTCAATATCCGCCTTTTTAGGGCCCCCTTAAACGTCGGTAGATGGCGATCCCGGGCCGTCATACAACTGACGCTTTACCTTTAACGTCAGTTAGGTGACGGGTTAGGTTTAGGGTTAAGTTTAGGTATGGGGTAGAGTTAGGATCCCATAACCTCATCTACCGACGTTTAAGGGGGCCCTAAAAAGGCGAATATTGACGTATGGTCAAAAGACGTCCCAAAACGTCAGTTATATGACGATTTGGGATGAGACCGGGTTGCATGCATGAGCCATCAACAGGTACCTGCAAACCTCTCGGAGGGAGTGTTAAACACGATCACGCAGGCAAGAGCGCCATCTTCTAGACAACTTGATTCCTCAAAATGGTCAGTGTTTTCTGGCTGGTGCAAAGCTTTTCACCCCTAGAGTGCGGAGTTATGGAAGTTCTCACCTTCTTTCAAGAACTACTGGAAAAGGGCAGAAACCCATCCATGCTCAAAGTTTACATGGCAACCATTGCAGCGTTTACTAACTGGCCAGTCACTGGGGAAGAATGTTCTGGTCACCCGGTTCCTTAATGGAGCTAAGATACTGAATCCTCCCAGACCCCCCTCAGTCCCCATGGTTTTGGAAGCCATGAATGGTGCCCGGTTCGAACCAATACACTTGTTGGACATGAAACATCTGTCATTCAAGTCAGTGTTTCTTATGGCTCTTGCTTTAGTGAAGCAAGATTTTATGGAATTTGGGCCAAATGACTCAAGGCACACTCAAATCAAGACACGGATACGTGCCTAAATCCCTCAACATATCATTCAGGGGTCAGGTTATTTCCTTGTCTACCCTGCCGGTTTACAAGGAGGAAAATCAAGGCAGCTTTCTTTGCCCATTCAGGGCATTAAGAGCTTATGTGTCTCGCTCGTCTGTTTTCAGACAGACTGAGCAGCTCTTCGTTTCGTTCAGCGGACATGCTAAGGGACTAGCCACATCGAAACAGAGCCTATCCAGATGGATAGTTGATGCCATAGCGCTGGCATACACGTCTAAAGGCTTGAAGTGTTCTTTTAGGTGTTAAAGCGCAACTTCACAAGAGACATGGCCTCGTCGTGGACTTGGTCTAGTGGGATTACCTTGCAGGATATCCGTATGGTGGCAGGCTGGGCCTCCGCGTCTACATTTATAATGTTTTATTACCTAGAGGTTCCCGCCTTACAGGCTAAACTACTTTCGGTCTAAAATCGGTAATGTCTGCCCCGTTGCTTCAGCTCAGAATACTACAACTGCTTGAGCAGTGCTCTCTGATCGATAAAATTAGAACATATTGTTACACAGTTCACCCTGGCTGTGTGGAACACTGTTGATGTGATTAGCACCCTTACGATGCTAACTTATTGGGAATGATGTTTCTAGCCTCTCTTCTCAGACTCTCTGTGAGTCCCTGGTGATTATGCGTATGAGCGCGAGGCACCTGCCATTGGGACTTTGGTGTTGGATCCACGCACGTTTTACATTAATTCAAAATTAAGGATAATTTTTGGCTTCGATATCTTGAGGAAAAGAGGTTTTTTCCCTAGCGTAAGATTTTACCCAGTAGTCATTCCCTTGAGACAACCGAGGTTACGTTAGTAACCGAGTACGTATAATGTGAGACCAAATATTCGCTATATGGTTCAAATCTGGACTCTGTCTATGCCCAAACATGAGAGCCATCAGGCTTTTTCTAGCCACTTATTGGTTGTCTTTGCAACTTGGGTAGGAGTATTTTTGAAAAATAACATCTGATCATTCCTCTTTAAAAAAACTTTTCATTTGTGGGAAGCAAGCCATTCTGCAATAATTTGCTCAACTCCAAAGCATTAAATGACTTTTCTCCAGTAGCTCTCCAATACCAACAGTGAAAAGCTCGCCACACAATGACACTCTTCCTCAATGCTTCACTAGATGAATTTATTATTATATTTCTCAGCAGATTTTCAGACACCGCTCTGGAGCATCACCATGCAACTCGTGTTTCATTGTGATTCATCGCCCAGGACAAAAAACTTAATTATGTCTTTGAAGTTTTTTCTGAGACAGCAATGGATTTTTAAGTAGTGCATTTGCTTAATTTTTTGCTAATTTCCATACCAATAATTTCTGGTTGAAACAAATGAAAAGCTTATTTAAAAAAAAAAAAAAAACGGTTTATAAAGGACAGATTCGATGACCAGCTGCGGTCCCAGGCCTCCACGACTCACACACTTCCAGAAGCATTATACTCTAAGGCCAGAATAAAACAGCTTTACCCGGGGTATTAACTCAAACAGGAGGTCTAATGCCACGGGATCAAGCGTTCCGCACCATTGACAGGAATGAGGGGAGTCCCACAGGATCATAAACTCTGTCCTGATCTTGTTACGCAGTCAGAGACTACATCTTCTCTCTTACTAAGCCTTTCTGTGCCTGAGAGGGACAGACTTGTAGAAAAAGCCTGGCTTATCATCTGCTGCTCTTCATCCGAGTTTTCTGTGCATGTAGATGAGGATCTAAAGAGAAAAAGGTCTCAATGATGGGAAAGAAAAAGTGTTTTGAAGCATTGCTTTCACAAGACAATTATGATATTCATAGCCAGTGAAAAAAAATGGCAATGTAATGACAAATAAAACTACATTGGTAATGTATGTCAGAATATAAGAAGCATATAAATATGAAATTTAAAATTGAATATATATATATATATATATATATATATATATATATATATATGGGAGCATACAGTAAAATAATTCACATTTCATTACAAAAAGCATCTCTTAATGATTATTATTATGAATAGTAATTATATATATATATATATATTTAACAAAAGTGCTTCACTTCTTAATAATGTTTACATTGTTTAATATAGATTAAATAATAAGAAAATTGATTTAAAAATGACTGAAAATAACGATTAAAGATAGTTAAAACTAATTTACTTTTTAAATATTAATATTTTATTACGCCTTTAAATTATTATTTTTTCCTTGCATATTGTATAAAAGGTTGACCAATATGAACACAAAGCACATTTACAAAATGTAGATTTGCAATAGTACATTTATTTAAAAAGCACATTTAAACAACAATCAACAATCTGTCATTCATTCAACAATCTGTCTATCAATCTCATTTGCACACTTAACAAAATGTCAAACATTATACAGTTTTTTTAGCAATATATTTGTAATTGTTTTGTTGACATACTGCCCAAAACTGATCACAATAAAATGACTGGATAATGTCCAGGTAAGCTGTCTGTACCTTTTCTGTTATTTTATGGATTTATTTTTTACTGTGATACAGTATGTATACAGTATCTATATAGGCGAGTGCCTATTTTTATGGACAAACTAACTCATTTTTGGGTGGTTTAAGCCTTAATTAGGGGCTCAGAGTCTCCACCAACACCAACAGAAATCACAGCAGGATTCAAAGTAATGATTTCACTACAATTACCGTTCCATTAAGCTTGGAGGCTGAAAAGAACTATTAGTAAGATTCCATGTGGTGGTGTTGGAGGTTTCACCAAAGTTAGCACTTTCAGATTGGTGGTTAGCATTGGAAATGTAAATGGTGCAGCTTTAGCAGGCACTTCACATAGCCTCTCTGTCACCTCTCGATATTAGCCGCCCACTCTCCGTCTGCGTGACCGGCTAGCATGGATGCTTGGAGTGGCAGGTGTGGGGGCTGCCACATGATGCTAATAATGGTGGTCATTAAAAGGGCTTTATGAAAACCCAGCTAGCTAACTCTCAATCTCAGATGAACAGTGGCTACAAACACATCCTGTCCCACCACTTTCCTTCACTTGTGTCTTCTCGCCCAAACACCTCGACATGGTCTCCCATATTCCTCTTAAGAGCTTTCCAGGTTTGGTGAATCAATTTGATGGCAATGACACTGTTTTTGTGTCACTTTGCCCAAGCTCCCTTGAATAGAGTGCTATTGTCTGATAGTTCCGCCTGGTGGATGACGAGATGGAGATTTGATGGCGGGTTCCCATAGCAGAACAATCTGAATTCTGTTCTATGTAGCAAGCAGGATGGGATTCAAACAAGAGAGGAGGGGGGAGGAAAGAGGAGGGAGCGAATTGAACGGTGGAACATCTTAAATGAATGATGATCAGATAGCGTAACGCTATTCTGCTCATCATATAATGCAGCGCCTCAAACAAAGGGATAGCGAGGCAGGTGGGTCTTTGAAAATGGATGAAAACATTGTCAGGCATACAACAAATAAATCAACCATTAAGTCATCTTACAGTTCAAATCCCCTCAAGCAGTTAATAGCCTCGCTATTTTAAACGGAGGGATTCATTTGGGGCCAAGGGGTTTGTTTTTGTGAGTATGGATTTTTTTTTTTATTACATTATTTTTTTTGGCTCAGAAGTGAGCTTTCATGTTTGTGGTTAAAGATAATTGGTTAAGAGATTCTATGGCATGTAATCATTCATGAATAAATAAAATGAAACTGCAAAATAATAATAAAAAAATTACAAATGTGCAAACTGAGTTGACATAATAATGGTACATAATAACACTGTTACATGTGAAAAACTAAAACAACATGGAAACAAGTATCAGGTGAATCATGGAAAGACACAGACTTAGATTTTGCCTGATTTCATAAATGTTCTCATGAATATTTGTCACTATTGAAAAAATATATTTTAATTATATATATATATATATATATATATATATATATATATATATATATATATATATATATATATGTGTGTATATATGTGTGTGTGTGTGTGTGTGTGTGTGTGTGTAAAGACTCTGTTTGGGTCTGATCAAGGGGGGATTTGCATATCATAATTAATAATTGATAATTAATAATTATTCATACAGATTTGGATCAGACCAGTCTTACATGTTAATAAATCTCCCATTGAGGGAAGCTTTGTCAATTTTACCCGCATGCATGCATGTGCATCTCTGCAATTAATTTATTGTAATTAATTACACAGACCACATTTTACAAGACAGGTAAAATTAATCAGCTCAATTAGTTATAGAGTTTATGAAAAGTAATTCTGTGGCCACAAGAATTAGTTTTCCTGCTCTATAAATAGATACCCTTTTAGGTATCTTTAGTTCTGTAAAGCTTGCAGCTTTTGATCGGCATATCAGGGACTGGCATAATGAGCAGACAGTAAATCAATCAGAAATGAATGTATATTGCATTTAATAAGGCAGAACTACTTAAACATTCACTACGTTACAATGATACATATTTGGTCTGTGTGTGTCGCGGGCTCCTTACGCGGATGGAGGTGCATGTTGGATGGAGGTGTATGTTGGATGGAGTTTCCTGCGTGCGTGGGTCACGTGGAGCGCGGTCGCGGCGTTCTTGCATGGCCTGTCCCGGCGCGTGCATGTTTTAGCAGCGTGCGTGGTTCCTTTGTTCCGAGGGGAGTTATGATGCTTTTCTTCATCATCCAATTACGTGTTCCAAGTATTATCCTTTTTTTTTTTAAACCTGCTAATGTGTGTATATCGCCAGGCAGCAAAAATAATATACACAATCACATGCAGCGCATATCAGCAGCCAACTCTGAGACCCAACTTACATTTTTTTTGTGTTCATAGATTGCTATTAGTATGAACTGCAACCTTGTAATTTTCAGTCAGCTAACAGGTCTTAATAGCTGAGGTCATATAAATCACACATACTCCTACCTGAACAATTGTCAGGCATACAACAAATAAAGTTGTATGTTTAAAGCAACAGAATATTCCCCATGGGGGCCATATACTGTAAAAAATAGAAAGGGGCACATACATTCACATTAAAGGAGTAGTTAAAAAAAAAAAAAAAAAAAAAACTTCTGCCGAAAATTTACTCACCCCCATGACATCAAAGATGTCCATGTCTTTCTTTCTTCAGTTGAAAAGAAATTAAGGTTTTTGATGAAAACATTCCAGGATTTTTCTCCATATAATGCACTTTACTGGTAACCAAACGGTTCAAGGTCCAAAGGACAGTTTCAGTGCAAACTGCAAACTGAAACGAACTTAGATAGATAGATAGATAGATAGATAGATAGATAGATAGATAGATAGATAGATAGATAGATAGATAGATAGATAGATAGATAGATATAACTTGCTGTGTACTTTGACAGTTCCTCATGTAAACTTAGGCTACAGTTTGGATGACAGTTACTGCATTGAAAATTCACAAAGCTGCAATATGGCATATATCAATTTCAACAGTACTATTTAGATATTACAGTATGTGGGTGTTATTGATTGAAAAGACTGCACAGGATTTTGTTTTGGCTTATGCAAATTGCAATGAACTAATGCCTAGATGTTTTCAACATACCATTATGTTGAAATAGGGTAAGACTATTCAACATACCATTTACTATATTTTGTTCAACATGATATGAGCAATTGAAAATGTGGAACAAAAACTGACACTTGTACATTATCAATTGCAATATTTACAAATGCAATTTCAATTTGTTCAACTGAATAAGAAATTGCTAATGATGTGCACAAGTGACAAGATAATTTGTAATTTATAGACAACGCATTCTCACCCCAAGGCGTCACCTTTGACCATGCTTCAATATTTGACGTTTTAGGCGCCCTTTAGCGTCACTTACATGACGCTATCCTACGGCGTCATCTAACTGACGCTAAAGGAAAGCGTCAGTTAGAGGACGCGGTTAGGTTTAGGTGTGGGGTGGGGGTAGGGTACACGCGATCCTAGGGCATCATCTAACTGACGCTAAAGGGCGCCTAAAGCGTCAGATATTGAAGCATGTCCAAATGCTTCGCAAGGTGTCAGTTAGGTGACGCCTTGGGGGTGAGAATGGGCTGTTATAGAAGTAGTATTAAGAATTGCACTTTTGATCTAAGAAATGCACCAAAGCGACTGAGAAAAACTGTAAACCTTTTACATTACCTCGTTTGATTTTGCCTTTCTGTAACATCTCTTCAAGGACCTGCTGTTGTGTGCCCTGAGGCGTTATTAAAAAGCATATTCAAAACATAAGCCTAGATAAGATGCAGCGATGGTAAGAAGTAACCTAGCGAGTGGATGGTTCTGCAATCAATGTTATTTGTGCACTGAAAGATTTGTTTTTATCCCTAAAAGCTTGTTGTAAGACTTTGTGTTGGAGCTGTCGAAGCGATGTGTGGGGATGTGGCTTGTCTGAGGGGATTGGAAGTGACAGGTGGGATTTAAGAGAGGTGTCTGGCCGCTATCTTACAGTGTCAAACGCACTAGGTTCGGCCCCTCTGGATGTCCCCAGGAACTCTTGTCGCACACCCCCAGCGGACCCTGAGCGGACGCAGCTGTGGGACCAAGAGTCACTGTGTGATTAATCACCACTCGTTATAACACAATGACACACACACATATAGAACGCACAGCACCACTGCAACAGTAGTCTCAGCCAAGAGGGCGACAGAGGGCACGTCCCTCGACATGCGATGCTCGTGCCAGGCTTGCGTGGATTCCTCGCACATTCCAGGAGAGATATAAGACATAACTTAAAGTTACTGATCAAAGCACAATTGTTATGTCTAGAAACTTATTCTACAGATTTATCGAGGGAAAAATCAAAAGCAACTGGAGGGAGTCGTTTCGAGTTGATACAACAGTGATTTCAATTTCACCACGCTCTCATCAGATTCTTATTTTTTTCAAGAGCACAGCTTCCTTGCATACTTTGAGTGGGAGTTGCAAGGCATTGCTAGTCAGACAGGAGGTCTTTTAAATGAGCCCAGCAAAAATGGACGCAGTTCAAAAGACAGTGAATACTTCCAAATCTCTTGTCGATCCAAGGTCCTTTAGAGCTTTGGCGTTGCTTAAGCCTGGCTGTCTAATGAGCTTGCGTTAGCTTAATTAAACCTTGCCCATCAAGATCCTTGTCAATTCATTTGGGTTTGTTGGAGAGGATGACGGCATAATTGGGAAAATGGCCCCAGGTCTAAAGCGGAGAAGTGCATTTTTGACGGCGTCCCCAGATCTTTCCTGCAAAGCTTTCATGTTTTTCTTTCCCCTGCTTAGTCTCTATTTTGAGCGCTTGAAATCTAATCATCATAGCAACACAAACTATCACTTTAAAGTCCTTTATCTGGCAATGTGAGAAGAAAGGTTACATTTGGAGACAAAAAACCCGGCTGCCATGGTGATTGGTAACACGCTTACAAAAGCGGCTATGGCCGTGTGCATTTAGACGAGCATAAAGCACAATGGCTGGAGTTCGAGGTGTTATTCGGACTTTATTCTTAGAATAACTCTTGCATTCTCAAGATATTAATACGATCACAGGTGCATTAAACAACAGGGCTCTCGGCTACACAACAAGTAGCCAACTGTGAAGATAGCCAGGACTTTAACTGAGAACATGGTGTCCCATTATTGGGTCAAATAAATTAGGTAAATGAAAACCCGGAGCTCTGGTGAGTGAAAAAACAATATTAGACTGAAGCCGGGCCGTCGATTATTTTGGTCTGGACCAAAAAAAAAAAAAGAATGATTTATGATATAAATGATAATGATAAGAAACCGAACTTAAAGCTACAAAACAAAAGGCATAAGGACAAGGTTGCACAACCTGGACTGTGTGTGCTCATTGTATTTTTATATGATGGTATTTTTACCAGTTGAGAACTCACAAGGAGCTCATAAAATATGCAAAGGAATCTGCTGCCTGTACCGAACTGTAATGGGCAACTTATCTCCTATGACAAGAATATGACCAGGCAACCCGGTCTCACCCCAAGACGTCATATAACTGACGTTTTGGGACGTCTTTTGATCATACGTCAATATTTCCCTTTTTAGGGCCCCCTTAAACGTCGGTAGATGAGGTTATGGGATCCTAACTCTACCCCATACCTAAACCTAACCCTAAACCTAACCCATCACCTAACTGACGTTAAAGGTAAAGCGTCAGTTGTATGACGGCCCGGGATCGCCATCTACCGACGTTTAAGGGGGCCCTAAAAAGGCTGATATTGACGTATGGTCAAAATACGTCCCAAAACGTCAGTTATATGACTTTTTGGGATGAGACTGTGTTAGACCAGGTATGCTTGAGCATTCTGTCCTGTTTTTGGTTTATTTAGATGTCTTAAAGGGATAGTTCACCCCAAAATAAAAATTCTGTCAGTTATTACCCTCATTCAGATATGTTTGATTAAATCTGAGAGCTGGATCACTCCTCCATAGGCTTCTAAGGGATCGGAACTTGCTGGCCCAGAAAAGTTAAAGACATTGTTAAAATAGTCCAAGTGACCACAGCAGTTTATCAAGCGACAAGAATACTTTTTTGTGTACAACGTCTTTTATTAAACTCTTCATTTCCTTCTCTGTGGGCCTTGATATTTCGCGTAGCGTTTTAATGCTTCTGTGGCTCATTACTGGCTGACACTGGTCATGATACGTGTGTGTGATGCGTTTCCAAGCTGCACAGCAATAATGACTTTATGAACTTCTTTACTTACAAGATTGATAATATTAGAGAAAAAATTAATGCAACCATCAACTACAGTGTCATATCAGGAAAAATTCCATTCATTCATTGCTATAAATTTATTAAATCATCTAAATCGACAACATGTACTGTATGTAGGCTATCATTAATTCATTTGTCATTGACTGAGTTTAGTAAACCAAGGAACAAATGGAAAGACTAACATCAGCGTAGATGCCATTCTTTTTATGATGTAACGAGTACATCGGGTGTTATAGGCAGTGTCCCCGGTTCTGACTGACCTAATCTATGCAGCCTAATAATCATTTAACTGATTTGAAGAATAGAAATGTATAATATTCTATGTTAATGCCAGGTAAAATACATGTTTTTTTAGTCTACACAAACTCAGACTTGTTTTGGTTGTGAACAACTTAATATTTTGTACAAATCAGTCAAGTGAATAACTCAATGACTCACTTGTGCAGAACTGTGGCATACAAATGTCAGCACTTACTGGCAAAACATTGTAACCTGTCGAAAGGGTCAGTGAATGAATTTAAAGACCCTTTCACACAGCGCGTTGATCCCAGGAAATATCCAAGAAATTACTTTTACTAACACTTTTATGTGAATGCAAACATGATTTGGGATTGATGCTGGGTTTGGGACTTAGTAACTTTACCAAGTTCAGTCCTGAACACGCACTGTGTGAACAAATCCCGTAATCAATGCCATGTCATAATGAATTGCTAAAGTGAAGTGAAAGCAGGCTAGTGAAACGATATGAAATGTGCTAGTTTATGATCGAATCAGAGAAAAAAATGCACAAGCGTGGTTTCTCGAGAGAAATTAGCTGTTCAATTAGCTGAATTTGAGATGTGGCATTGCACTCTAAAAATAAATACGAGTTTGCAGTAGGTTGTGGAATGACAGGGTCAAAGCGCACTAAATGACTGGAGAGAAGTGTGCGGTTTTCATCTGAAGACCCAGTTTTGACATTTTGATTATACACAAGGTCCAAAAAAAAAAAAAGAAAGAAAGAAAAGAAAATGTAAATTTTATTGATAATTGATATATCATGCTCATATTGTATGCATTTAGAAAATATATAGGGTGAATTTTAATGTCATGCTGAAATGCATTTATTTTACATAAAGGTTGTGTTTATATTTCTGCTATCTAAATAAGGCATATCTGCTACAGGAAAAGGGTCTAAAATGAGCATTTCATTTAAGACACACTTCTATTTTAAGCACCGCTCAATTGTATTTAAAAGAAACATAGACAGCTGATTTTATCAGTGCAACAAATACAAACAGGCTACATATATAGATCATTTTGCTGCATACCCACACTCAAAGGTTTTTGATTTAAACTCTGCAGACAGATGAACAATAGCAGCTGGCACGTTATGTAAAGCAGACTTCCTTTAACAAATCTCTGAACCAACAATAACTTAAAGAGAATCAATGACACAAATGTGCATGCCAACACTGAAGCGAACAAACAAGAGGGAGCTCTCTGGCTCCACTTAGTTACACCGCTAAAATAATTAGGATATAATGTGTAAAGGACACTGTGGAAAACATGGCAGTGTTGAGTGTAGAACATAAGAAACATACAAATTGTCCAGCATCTGACGTGGAGAGCAGAGAGGTAATACGAGTGGGTGGAGATTACAGGACACTTCACATGTTGTTGCTTCAATATGAACAGAATGAATGATTACAAAGAACATTGTCCACATACTCTGTAAAAAAGCTGGAAAAAATTATTGTCCTGCTCACAAATAAAAATGTTCTCCCATATGGACATTTAAAAATTTAATAAATCTATGGTCAGATACACACATACAATCAAAGGTCTTCACTACAAACGTTTTAACTTGAATACAGTTTGACAGAAATATATTACTACTGTACAGTAGAATGCACTTCTCAAAGTTAGAGTAGTAATAATTATAACAATAACAGAGTTTATTAAAACATGATTTTGAAGGAATACCACACAATTTTGCCAATATTTGGCAATACATTATATGATATTTAAAAATATATATATTTGCTCCCTTTCCTTTTTTAAGCTATTGGATTTCGAATGTTAATCTGGCAGATGAAAAATCAGGTGGGAAAAAGTCATTAAAAAGGAATCAGACGGATCATATTTTAGCATTTGAATGTCAGAGAGAATTGTGGGTCTCTTTTCTTTCAGGTCAACAATTCAGTTACATCCTATAGCGATGCAATAGCAAACAAAACACCCTTTACCTCTTCAGAAAGTCATGTCTGCAATAAATGGCAATAGGTGTGCGTTTAATTCTGCCAGCTAACAAGTGTTTCTGGGATCACATTAAGTACTCAATTTTTCAGGTCAAACTCAATATAGCTTCAATCTCTGCAGTGAATTTCAGTCAAATTCTTAATCCAAACTAGCAGGTGCATGTGCACAAGGGTCTTCAACCTAAAACAAATTGCAACAAAAGCACGTCCCAGATCTGATTATCTGGTCGCAGAGACAGGCCGCCAGATTGACTATAAATACTTTTTCAATTTGGCCGATTAAAAGGGGAATCACTCTGAAGAGCTCGAGAGCTTTTGGGCCACGGCAGGTAATCCCTTTTTCCGCTAAAAGCTAAATACCAGGAGGAGAGATCCATATCTATTCCCCTGTGTCTGGAGCAAAGTCTTCCAGCATCACCAAAGAAAGACTTGTTGTGTTAATACCACAAAAGAGAAGATTGGTGTATCGTCGTCAAAATGAAATTAAGGCATGGACCAGTGAACTCTTTTTTTTATTATGTATCTGGACAATTAGACATCTACATCATTTGTATGCATCTGAAGGAGCTTCCCTTATTATCAGTGCACCACGTGACCTCATGGATTTTAGGATTAAACTGAGAATCATTGGTGACCAATCATGATTTGTCCACAGATAAGTGAAGGCGCATGTCACATATGAGAATGAGATTCATTGATAACGCTATCGGATCATTTCTCATTATGCTAGTGAAATTACCCAGAATTCAGCTGCCCGTTTTAAAACTGCACACAGGTTTGTCTTCATGCTTGAGACACAAAGAATATGACATGCTTTCAGAAATGGCAGCGTGAACAAATTGAAGATTACAAGAATAGCCACATAATTTGATGGTCCGGGGCGAACCCTCACCGTGAACTGCATGTCAAGTAGCATCTGCGTAAAAATACCATCCAGGCTCATAAAACGTATGTTCCTCAGCGCTTCCTCGGTTGTCATCTCTAGATAAATGGCCGTAAGCTGATCTCCTTCACCAAGTCGTTGTTATTATTAATGATCTTTTTTGGCAATGTCACTCTCAGTTTCTTTCTTTATGGGGACAAAGAAAACAGATGAATTTCATGGCTGTTTTCTGTTCTGTCAACAGACCGGAGCGTTTCAAATGTTTTGCTAATCACCTGCGAGCCGTCCAATCAGAATGGAAGGACCTTGTTGACTTTTAATCAGTGTGGCTTGTGACCCAATCCTCACTCTTGCTGTAGCGTTCTATATGCCAACTGAAAAAAAAATTTTATTGTTTTTTTTCCTTCATGGCACCAAATAATTAATCCAGCAACAAGGAGCAAAAAAGAAATGGAAATGTTCAAATTCTTATTCTTTCAGTCAAATAAGTGTTGTGGTCCTGCAAACATATAATCATTGTATCAAATATAATCTGCCGTTGTTTGTTGTAACTCCATGAGTTATTCTTGGAACACAGCTTCGGAATGTTTGGAAGATGGAAAAGAGATGAGGAGGCTGTGAAACCAATTAAAACCAATCATGGCTTATCACTTTGATAAATGCTTGAATTAATTCCATATTGCTGCACTAATGTGGAACGCATGTTTCCACAACCCTGTAATTAAAAGACTTGCATCACTGGAAGTCTTTGTTAACCAATACTTTGCACTGGTGATTAATTATTTTCATGTCGAAATAATAGCAAAAAAGGTCACTGGGTTTCGTAATTGTTTTATTTATTTTCATAATACCAATCCAGGTATAAATTTAATTAAATAAAACAATTCATTTTTGAAACAAATGATACTGAAGACCTGATACAGTACTACACAAATTAAATGCAATTATTAATAACACATGCCAATATTCAGTGAGAAAATGCAAAATTCATGCAAAATTCACTTTTACATGGTGTTTGAACACTGATGTAAACAACCAGCCTATAAAAATCCACCCACTCACTTTTTTTATATAAATAATCCCCATGAATCAGAAGCAGTGTCTAAAAATACGCTGTTCCAGATTTCCCCCTACAGTGATGATACAGTAGGGCCAAGCCACACCCACATCCCGCCCTGAGTGAGCGCACAGTCCGTCATGTTTATATCCTCGCTATAACACCTATTGATATAATGTCTGCACCGCGATGTCTAATGTCTGTAATGATTGGCAAAAGTTGATTATGAAATATGGGTCGATACCAACGTCCTACTAGAGTTCCTACATGAGCACCGGTACAACAATTTATAGATAATCATGACAGAACATGCTAATCGATAAGATGAATAAACTCCAAAGTAACTACATGGATTCATCAGCTAACCTTTCAGAAACGTAATTTCTTCCTGAGTCTCTCCACATGTGTCTGTTTTGAATCTGCATGCAACAGTTTTAGAAACTGTGGTGAAAAAAAGAACTAAAACCCCCTAAAAAGATCTAAAATCAAAGCTTGTCTCATCAGGACTTGCTTATACTGTCAATCAATGACTAATTTCTATTGAAGGCCCCCTGAATAAAAAGCTCCAGGGATAAAAGAGTGCTCCTGACAGGCAAATGGCTTCACAAAAGCAAAAAGGAGCCTGTGTGGTGCATTGACCTATCGGGTTTAATAATCTGAACACTGATTTCAGAAGCCAAAGCTTTAAAGTCTTTTAGTCACTGTAAAGAAACAGAACACCCACGTCATCTGACAGGACTTAAATGATCTTTCAATGTCAATGAACTTTGTACTGATTAGTGCATTGTAGAGTGCAATTTAACAAGCAAATAAGATAGTGAGCTCTTCAAATCTACAACAGAAACGCCCGCGGCTCATTCAAGCACCAGAGGCAACTTTATGTCTGCTGACAACTTGATTTAACATCACTTCCGCTATTTATGTGTTCTTTTATTCCAGCAGCATGCAGATCTGTGGCCATCACAGAGGAACTTATTGCTTTGGAGTTCATAAAGCAAAGGAAAATATATCCAAATTGGATATATTTAACCTCAGCCATCTTGCTAAACTTGACTTCTACCTTTCACTTTTTGTAAAGAGGTGCTCAGGTACAAGACACCAGAACAAATGACCTCTAGCAGTGGATCTTATCAACTTATCCTCTTTAGTTTATTCATGTGAAGTTTCTTGCAAGACCAAAGCAGATGATTACTGAGACTGGAAATACAGCAGCTTCCTGTCACCGGCAAACTCGGAGTGGAGTGTTCCCTCCAGAGGGGTCTTTTCTAGGCCCTCAGAGAGGCTGTACTGCACTAGACTGCCAATGAGGGAGAGAAGGAGAAAGTTGGTGGACCTAACAACTCCCAGGTTTTAATTAAGACACATGTCTTTGGGGGCAGCGTTGCAGAAAGTTCACTGCGGCCTACTTCTGGCTGGGTATGGAGGGCCTTCGGGGGTTTCTCCTCAGTGGAACATTCAATTGATTACGACACCTCACAGCCGGGCTGGCAAAGAAGACCTCCTCCAACACTTTGCTTTCATGCTGTGCAGACTTGTGATGTTTCCAGCGTGTCTTCGGCTGACTTTAATGATTTTTCTTCTTTTATTTTCTCTTAATTTTGAGGTTGTCCTGTGTGTGTAAGGGGGAAATATAGCGCATTACCTTTAGAAAGAACTTCTTAATAAAGGAAGGAGAGTTTGGGGAATATAGAGAACTTTAAAAAAGATCATTTTGGTCTTGAATGCTAAATGGTAAATACCAAGGTCACATTTTCAAGTATTATGCTGTTATTAAGTCACATTACCATTGATTTTCCCAGGGTTGCTTTTACAGAGGAGACCCCTGCACAAGTACTCAACATAGTGCTCTATATTAAACACATGTTGGCATTTTTTTTGCTCCAATTTTGACAATTAGACGTTGTTACAGAAAATGGAATTGCATTAATGTATTTTCTCATTGGGAATAATTACTGGCATCAATTGTATTATAACATTTATTCATTTTTAGAAGTGTTTCCATGATATAATGTCAAATAACACAATTGATATATGAATTTCTTCTTTTAAGACAAAACTGAACATGTTTTAGGGTAATGGCAAGGAGAGCGCACACATAGCTTTTCCCATTGACAACAGTGAGAAAGTTTGCTTCAGGAAAAATATGATATTTCACTCAATTTTGTAGCTCTACAGTACACCAAATAATTAAAGGGGAAAAAAATTTCAATTATATTGAATTATACCATGGTCTGTCTGGATATTCGATTCATATTGGCCTGAAGGTGTCCATTAAAACCGTTTAATGCACAGGTAGTTTAATCAGTCAGTGTAATCACTGTTCTATATTAATGCTTTCATTGAAGCACAGAGAGAGAGAGAGAGAGAGAGAGAGAGAGAGATAGTGAACATTAACAGTAAGGAGCACAGAAACTTAGTTTATATAGTTTATATAGTACATAGTTTATACATAGTTTATTTAAAGCTGCTGTCCACAGTTTTTCCTCTTTTCCGCCATCTCTGTTCAAAATCTGCAATTGCAGCTATACGCGTAATATCAACTTTACGGGGGTTGTGCCTCGGCACGGCAGAGCACGGATGAATCCGATGTTTTGAGGAGCAAGCAAGTAACACTTGTAAGGAAAAAGTAAGTAACATCCAGTTTTTTATGACAAACTAAGGAAAAAAATAAACAAAAACATTGCAGTAAATCATGCCGTTTAAATCTAACGATCACTAATCAAATCACATAAATACGTATAAAGAATACTTTGTTTTGCGTGATTGCATTTAATGCCCTTCTGATATTTATCCTTGTTTTCGCATGGGTCTGGTTGCAGTCTCTTTTTTCTGTAGCCACTCCGAAGTCCGAACAAAGTCTTTTGCATTTTACAACGGGTGAATCTGTTGTCACTGTTTTCTGGATCCTCCATCAAATTGATACATTTAATTATATCAAGTTATGTGAAAAAAGGCTATAAATCTCCACCTCCAGCATCCTCACTCGCAATATAGCCTATAGCATATAGCCTCCTTCTTTATGTGTACAGATGTGACGTAATGGCTCAAAGACATGCTCGAAAGCGAAATCCACACGGAAATCCACCAGTACCACTGGAATTAAAAACAAGCTTACCGTTTTGAATCGAGCTAAGGCAAGCAGACAGTTTTGAACGCTGGTTCAAAACTGTTATTTAATAGCAGTTTTGAACCAGCTAAATGCTATTTAACTGCTATTTACTTGCTATTTAATTTATTTTGGATAATTTTTGGTGTTAAAAATAATCCAAAATAAATTATTGAGCAAGTACATAACCAGGTGCATAATCATTTTTTTTTTTTTAATTTAAATTATTAGAGATATTTTGTAAAAATACATACAACATAATTCTTGTCACAGGGTTAAAGAAAGAACATAATCATGTTTGGTACAAAATGTCCTGTGCGTTTTTACATTTTGCTGCCCCATATCAGCTAAGATATTTTAAAAAATCAGCATTCAGACAGTAATTAACCAGGTGCATAATTATTTTTTTTTTATTTAAATTATTAGAGATATTTTGTAAAAATACATTCAACATAATTATTGTCACAGGGTTAAAGAAAGAACATAATCATGTTTGGTACAAAATGTCCTGTGCGTTTTTACATTTTGCTGCCCCATATCAGCTAAAATATTTTAAAAATCAACATTCAGACAGTAATCATACAGCAAACCTGTTGGGAAAAAAAAAGTCATAAAGAATAAGCTCTGAAAAATTTGCCCCCCTTAAATGTCAGGGACACTTGAGGAAAGAAAAATGACGGAGAGATAAAATAAGGAAACAGGTTTGAAAAGCTTCTATGGTTACTTCTGTGCCTTCAAGTAGATACTGTATGATAAATACAAGGACCAGCAAGAAAATTTTAAAAGAAAAACAAAGACTGAAAACAAAAGCGGAAAGGTTGCAAAGGACCAAGGACGAATAAAGACATCTAAATCCCCCAAAGTTTATGTGTGAATTTCCAGACAATTAGGAAATTGAATACAATATAGAGTTGTTATATATTTAACCAAGGTGACAAACTAGTTGCGGATAACAGAGAACATAAGACAACTAACTAGCAGGCAAAATAGTAAAGGAATACAATGAAGATGAAACCGTGTTGCATGTCTTTTGACCATTGTGCTTGTGTTTTGCCTTTGGCAACAACTCATGCATACCATTCTGAAAACATTCCACAAGTAAAACATTTTTTTCCCAAGTCCACCATCCAGCATCTCACATTTTAAAGGAAAAACGTTCTGTGTGATGGCCCCTTACACCGCCTGTGAGAAATTGAAAATTAAAAGTAATACAAGTCCAACCTTCCAGCCAAAGGGAATGCTAATCATCATAATGGTGACATCAAATGAAACACAGTAATGAAATATGGTCAATTTTTATAGTAATTACTTGTCTTATGACAGAAAATGATCTGGCCTGAACTGATTTTGCATTTATATTGTATGCCGAATACAGAATTTTAACTAACTAGTTACAGTTAAATCAAATCCTGGAAATATTTTATACTGAGTTTATGACTGTGCAAAACACCTCACACATGGTAGTGCAGAATTATGTATCACTGCATTACATATAAGGAGCAGTCTTCAAACAACCTTCTTCACCTGAGAAAAAAATGTATGAAGCCTAACGTGAAAAACATCAAGCTTAAAGAAAGATCTGAATGAACCGATAAAAGCGCAGTTGTAACATACAGGAAGAGTGTTGTAATGTAGAGCACTTACAGTAGTTGTGAAAAAACAGTCGGAATCTGCTCTGTATGTATAGAATGACAGCATTAAACGAAGACTAAGCTAAAGAAAGCTGTTCATTATGGTAATTTGAGGTGAGAGACTGCGGTCACATGCATGTGGCCTGGCTGAGACAGAGGGTAAGGATGGCATTAGGCTGTAGAAGTAGTTGTGAATGTGCGTAAAAAGCGCCCGTGTCACAGGCCTGGCCCGCATTTCCTCAGTTAGCGGTAATCTCTCTGTGTCCAACCACTCTGATGATCTGGGAACCGTGCCACCCTGAGCTGGATTAGTGGAGAGCTAACAGGATCCTCCCGTTTGTCGGGTGGAAATGGCGCGGGGAGGATCGCGGATGGGGCATTACATTAATTACAACCTTTAGAAAGTAGGACGGCTATTTCATGCACTGCTTTAGGGATTGAGATGTGTGCGTGTGTGTGTCTTTGTTTTGCATGCACCATTCTCCCACGGTTTCCCTCACTTTCTAATTCATACAAAGGTGGTGGGTGCTTTGACATCACATTACCTTCTTTAAACACTTGTAGCGGAAATTGAGAAAGAAAAATCCCTTTATACCACAACTGAATTCCTGCTTATGTTGTTGCATGTTTGGCTTAAAGATGTGTCTGACCCTTATTCCAAGGGTTTCTAAAATATAATGATCTTCTTATATGGTATTTGGCTCATCCTCAGAACAAAAACACACTCCAAAACATAAAAAAAATACAGAAAAAACCCTGACAAACAGCCAATGGTCAATACAGCATAGATTATAACAGTTGTTGTATCAATACAAATAAAATGTGTTAATAAAAATGTAAAACTTGTAAAAAAATTAAGAGCTTTGTACTCATATATGAATGGGCAAAATATACATATTTAAATTAATTTTGTAAGGTCCCCCCCCAGAATGTATGTGACGTGGTCTATTTGTGGCTTCAATAAGTTTATTTCCCAGTTTCATGATTCTGGGTGGAAATGCAATCCTGTGCTTTCTCTCTGAGTAAGAGAGCCATATAAAGCCCCTTCACCTCTGAGACCAAAGAAAAGCCAACAACCTCTGTGAGGTTAACACATCTTGACAGACAGTGGCCTCCTCTGGGCTAGAGAATTTCGGCCAACTCTCTCTGTTTCTGCTCGGCAAGGGGACGATGTCTAGTAGAGATCAGGGCCAGCCCGTGGCATAGGCGATATAGGCAAATGCTAGGGGCACCACCACTCAATAGGGGTGCCAAAAATGAGTGAAGGAGTGATTTATTATTAGTTTTTTTATATATAATACTATTTTAAAACCATTCATTCAAAATACTTAACCAAGTCCCCCGATTTTGTGAATTATGGTGTTTTGTTGGGGTGCAAAGAAAATAGAACTGAGTATCATCAGCATAACAGTGAAAACTAATGTCATGCTTCCTAATGAAATCTCCCAAGGGTATGTACAGAGTGAACAGCAACGGTCCTAGTACTGAGCCTTGTGGTACTCCTGAACTTTTGACCGAAGTACGATTTTAAAACCATGCTAGTGCAATTCCACTAATGTCAACATAATTTTCGAGTCTATTCAAAAGAATGATGTGGTTGATTGTACTAAGGTCGGGTAAAACTAATATAAAGATATAACCACGATCGGATGATAAGAGCAAATCATTAGTGACTCTAATGATAGCAGTCTCTGTTCTATGGTACGGTCTAAATCCTGACTGGAAATCCTGGCAGATACCATTTCTTTCTAACAAAGGAACATACTGTAGTTGTGAGGATACTGCCTTTTCTAGTGATTTTGACAGAAAATTTTGACAAGTGAGTTGTCAAAAACAGAATAAATCACATGGCATCACATTCAAAACTGTAATCGACTTTGACTGAATAACAACAAAAGTCATGTTTCATATTGATGCAAAAATAATCAGCCTGTCAGTTTAGAATTTAGAATTAAAATATCAAAAAATGCATTCATCAAAATGTTTAAAACATTAAATGCATAGCAACATTATTGAAACACAATACAATTCATTCTTCTCTTTTCGCAAGATATGCTTCTCTTGCAGCCGGATCATTTTGAATGCACTCGTGTTGTGCAGAGTTCTCAGTCTCAATTTATATTAAGTGTATTTAACTACTATGTACTATAACATGTATATCAAAATAATCTGATACAATGCACTTATTGTGTATGTAAATACTATGTACTTATTTTAGTAACTACAATTACTGGGTAATAACTAGTATAACCCTGAACCTACCCCTAAACCTACCCCTGTTCTATTTACTTACCTTATATTAGCCAGTGCTTTCTAGGTAAGTACACTGTAAGTACTGTACTGTAAAAGGAAGTGTAACCAAAATGCCTGCATATTAAATTTATAATTCAATTCTATAATGACATCTATAAATACAGTTGACCTTTTCCTTACCCCTTAATCCCTTAACCCACATTTAAACCTATCCGTATTACCAAATCTGTTCCTAACCTTACCTTTATCCCACATCAATAGCAGAAAAAGTGTTTTGCAAAGCAACATGAACAAGTATATTGTACCTAAGCATTTTTATGTGAGTACACAGTATTAAAGACACCAAAAAAAAGTGTTTTCTTTTCTTTTTACTTTTCTTTTGTGGAACCATTGCACAACTTCATTCAACTTCATTACTTCATTACTTTCAGTTGAATAAATGATTCAATGACTCACTCATTAAGACTTGTGCCATCTATTGACAGTATCAGTACTAAATATATGATATTCTATATTTTAAGAAAACTTAACTTAATTTTTACACTGTTTTACATTTGTATATTCAAAATGTTATATTTAAAACAATCTCAGAATTTATGTAATTACTACTGCATTGTAAATGTATTCATGCTACTGTACATCTGAGATGCATTAAAAATGTGAGTGAAGTTATTTAACCTTAATGTAACATAAAACAATGACACAATTATAAAACAAGGTTAATTAAAAATGTAAATGACTGTATACATACATGCATTTATGTTTAGGTACATGTTTATTTAATTTGATTTATTCAATTAAATTTGAATCAGTTGGAACAAAGGTACAGTGCAATAAAGGAATTAGATGTGAATACATAATCCAGAGGGCAGTACTGAGTTTATGAATAAACGGGAACATGAGAGCTGTTTACCAAATGAGGCTAGAATATGTTAAGCCAAAACATTCAGCTGACACAATCACTTGAGGAAAGATAGTAACATAAGCAAAAATGCAGGAAATTGTTATAAGTTCATTATCATATGTGCATTTTTCCTGAGCAGACTTAAATTATGGATGTCATTAAACTTGTGTCATTGTATTCCAAATGACACCAGTTTGTTTCTGATGTAGGCAAAATCTGCCATGAGAGTCTTTCCCTCAACTGGCTTGTCTCAAAAGGAAAAAAAAAAAAAAAGAGCCACTAAAAGCTGAGCTTTAGCAAGAGTTGGCCCTGGCATGTCCCACTGAAAAACAGCCTTTCCAGGAATTTCTGTACTTGTGATGTAGGGTAATGCCATTTGGAGTAACACAGTGTTTGAGAAGAGGGTGAGCTTACTGCCGCCGCACTAGAGGGACGACAGCCCTTTTTTAAGGATTTATGGGAGCTTGGATAGAACAAATTATAATTAATAATTTGTTACATTTATACAGCGGTTTTCTGTTTTCGGTTTTCTACTCAAAGCGCTTTACATGGAAGGGGGAATCTCCTCAACCCCCACCAGTGTGCAGCATTCAACTGTCATCGTCAAGAATTGATGTTTTTTACTACTACTACATTTACATTTAACTGAGCTTTTATCCAAAGCGTCTTACAATTGCTATATATGTCAGAGGTTGCACTCCTCTGAAGCACTGGGGTTAAGTGTCTTGCTCAGGGACCCGAACCCGGGTATCTCACACCAAAGGCATGTGACAGTCTTATCCACAACCCAAATTTGCCCCTACTATTTGTTATATGGTTAAAACATTAAATCTTTTACAAACCTTCATTTTTTTTATTTAAAGTTTATTTATTTAAAGTTTTTACTCTTATCCCAGACCCAGATTTTCATGAAATATGAAAGTCCATCATAAAAATTCTGTAATATACATGCCATACATCCATATCTGAGTATACATGTGTGTAGGCTAATACACCCATATGTATTTATATAAATAATACTAACCGTATTCATAATAATACTATAATTTTTATAAAATAAAATTGCAATTTTAAAGCACAAATTTGAGTGATTAATGTTTGTTGTAATGTTTCATCTAAAAAAGGTAATTTAATTTAAATAAGAAGTGTCTTATTTAACAGCAATCAGTTGCACTATAAATGTTGCATCTCATGCATTTTATACGCCTGTCCAAATCAAACTTGGGTCTAATTTAATTTAATAATACAGAGGTATCAACTTTATTCAAACTTCTGTACTGGAATGCTGGGCACTGGAAATCAACAGGAAAGTACCTAAAGTGCCATTTATTTTGTGTCTGGTGCACATTAGACACCTTATTAGTCACTCATTAGTCACATTATTCTTGTCAACACAAACCACGTAATGTAGCCTAAATGTAATGCTAATTAGAATGAAGTGTAAAAGAAAGAAGAAGAAAGGATTTAGAGTATAAATTTGGTTAGCAAGTGTGGCAGTTATAGCCCAGCAATTTTATATGAAGATATCGTATAAGATATCTTAGCTTTCAGAAAACTGTATTCAACATTCAAAACAAATAAGTAATTCACGTTTAGAGATGTTCCTGGATCTAGAATGCCAACAAGTCCAAAAACAGGTCAATAAAGCCAACTTAATTCGACAGGACAGCAACCCGAGTCAGCTCACTTACCATGGACTACAGTCATACAGCGTTCAACTGCGAGGTTAAAGTGTGCTCTGTGTTGTTAGCGGGGCTAGAGTTCTCTACTCGTTTGTTTAGGCTCATTAGGTCAGTAATGAAGTATAGCCGAAGGGGAAGTTCATGAGTAACATCCCATATTTGTACTAAAGTGACAGCCTGCGTCGGCTTTCCCTTAGTTCTGGACCGAATGCACATTTAGCTGAGACATATGGAAAACTTTCCAAAGTCTGCAGCCGCTGAACCTAATGTGTGTTGTCATTTCAGTTAAGCTTATTATCTGCGTTCTTCCACTACCCCTACTGAAGCAAAACACAAGCAGACATCTGCCGAGATAGATTGCGGGCAATGTTTTGATATCTTCAGCGTGATATTTAGCGACAGTAAGTGTGTTTTGGAGATGGATTCGATTGACCTTACACTGACATGCTTTCCTCAGAGCCTTAATCTTCTGCACAGGAATTGCCGCCTGACAGAAACTACTAGGGTCACATCTGGAGTGCTATAGATTGTTTAATCCTAAACAAGTGTCCACTGTGAGAAAGATCCATTTACTCCTCTTTTGTAGCTTTGGCATTTGATGAAAATAAAGGACCCCTGCGAGGTGAGATCATTAAAGTGCACACTATAATAGCTGTGAAGGCTTTGGAGGGGAGAGGGGGTGGATTAATTGAAAGAATTGTGGCTGCTAAATTTTCTTTTTCTTTTGAAACATCGTCTTTGGAATTTTAGCGACAAAACGTAATTTGCACGCTACAATTCCCATACGTGAATTTCTGAGTTCTAGATTGTGGAGACTACTGCAATCTGACAGACTTTACAGTTGTTGTGTAATAATCGACACAAGCAACATTTTTTTTCCCCTCAAATGAATTTTAACTTTACACTTTAAAAACGTTAAAATCTCCAATTCCGATTCACGTTTTTGTTTACATGTACAATTAATGTTCAAATCAGAGAAAGCCACCGAAAGTAAGGTTGAATACTTCTTTTTGCGCTTGGTGTACAATTACAGTTGCCAACTGTGTGATGTATTTTGCCTCTCAAAACAAATTCTCCCTGGCTGTCATGCAATTTGAGGAAAGTGTAATTCCAAGAGACCAATTTTTACCAAAAAAAAAAAAAAAAAAAGACAGCCAGTTTTAAAGAGTTAGTTCACCCAAAAAATGAAAATTAAGTCATTAATTACTCACCCCCATGCTGTACCAACCCCGTAAGACCTTCGTTCATCTTCGGAACACAAATGAAGATATTTTGGATTAAATTTGAGAGCTGTATAACTACCACATTGGCTCCTAAGGGACTAGCACTTGACGGCCCAGAAAGTCAATGAAGAAAATGTTTAAATATTCCAAGTGACTACCGTGGCTCAACTATAAGTTTATCAAGCGACGAGAATACTTTTTGTGCGAAAAAACAAACAAAAATAACGACTTTATTCGACTATTCATTTTCTTCCTTGTTGGCCTGAAACGAGACTTCCTTAGATTTCCACGACGCATGCGCGAGAATTGAACTGAAGTAGCTGTAGGAGATCGCAATTCTCGCGCATGCGTCGTGGAAATCTAAGGAAGTCTCGTTTCAGGCCAACAAGGAAGAAAAGGAATAGTCGAATAAAGTCGTTATTTTTGATTGTTTTTTCGCACAAAAAATATTCTCGTCACTTGATAAACTTATAGTTGAGCCACTGTAGTCACATGGAATATTTAAACATTTTCTTCAATGACTTTCTGGGCCGTCAAGAGCCAGTCCCTTAGGAGCCAATGTAGTAGTTATACAGCTCTCAAATTTAATCAAAAATATCTTCATTTGTGTTCCGAAGATGAACGAAGGTCTTACGGGGTTGGTACAGCATGGGGGTGAGTAATTAATTAATGACTTGATTTTCATTTTTGGGTGAACTAACCCTTTAAGTTAATCATTCTTCAGACCACTCTCCTTTTCTCCATCTATCGGTCTCTCTGGGTCACTCTATTGTGCTCTTTCCCCCCATGTCTAAGTCCATTCTGCTTTACCTTATTCGGAGGCTAAAGCATTCCATCACCGGATAACAGTAAAAACACTTTCTGCCGAGAAAAAGGCCAAGGCTATACTTTTGTGAAGGTCAGCTGTCATGTTGGCATGTCTGAGGGAAAGGACTAACCTGATTGAAAAAACCCAGCAGCCCAAGGGGTGAAGCCGCTTCCTAGGTGAAGGTGCAGTGGGTGTCCTTAGGCAAGGTGAGGGGTTACAAGGGCTTTTAGATTGAATTGTTAGCCATGAGAAGAATGTCAAAGAAGTAAACAACAGAGGATGCAGACTGCACCGTAAACAGATGTTGTTCGCTTTGGGTTTATCTCGCCTTCTACCTGGCAAACAACGTAATCTGACTCTGGAATTCTCTGGAATTGATATATTTGTCAACCAAATCCTTCAGCGCATAAGACGCATTTGAGGCAAGGCTCGAGACTCAAGAGATAAAATCCCATCCGTAGCATATGCTAAAAGATAATAAACTCCCTTCATGAAGATTATGTCAGGAATATGAATGCTGTATAATAGTAATTTTCTTAAACAAGCAATTGATTGTGTAGTTTAATTAATGTGAGTGATGAGCTTTGACCATGGCCTGAATCTGTGCCAATACACGAAGCTAAATCATAATCGTGTCAGAGTGTGGCACAGAAACCATTACAGAAAATCAATTTCTCTCTCTCTTCCCCTTTCTCTATATTCTTGTTTGGAGTGATCCCCACCTCTCTCCCAGGTATCTCCTTTGAAGCATTTATTTATTGATTGTCTAACCCCCTCTACTTTGTTGTGCTTTTGCTTTTGCTCATCCTCCTTTGCTTTTGTCAGGGATGGTTTTTGCAAATTTCCCAGCGGGCATGTTAAAGACACTTAAGAATTGTTCTGAACAGCTGTGAGCGGGGGGCTGTGTAGATGTCTGTTCCTTTTTGAAACTCTGAAGATTTTGAACTTTGTTTTGATGAAAGATTTGCCGGCACAACAGGCTTCACAGAGAACACTTGTCTTTTAAAGTCAGAAGGAGGCTTGGGTTATAGTAGGTAACAGTTTGACAGAAAATCTTAAATCGTTTTATAGGCAGCACAAGCTATTCGAATTTGAATGTATTCATTTAGCTTTTTCTGCTATGGAAAATATAAATCAATCTGGAATTTGAAAGGAGTTATTATAATCAAGAAACCTTGAAAAGGTAAATTTACACTAAGTGGGCCACCCCTTTCACCACACCAATGACAGCCCTGAATGCAACTAAAAATGCCATGGTATTACAAAATAGTGGTGAACAACAGAAGCTATCAAATCAAAGAAGAAATCTAACATGAATAAAAAATGTATATGCCACACAGAAACTATGAGCAAATAAATCAGCTGTTTTTTTGAAATTATTAATTTACATTAACTAACTCAGTCTAAAATAGGCAAAAGCATTCACCAAGAACCCTTTTGAAACTTTGGACTGATTTAGACTTTATGGACGCAAATACCGTTTTCAAATGTTTGCGTTTTAGGCACCCAAAAAGTTTTTGTCATGTAAATGAACTGCCAATAGTCTATAAACTGCCAAAAATGTCTATAGGGTTGCCTTATAATCTGCTCCTCCTCCTTTCCACCTGTATTTCCTTTGGCATTGTTGCCTCTAACACATTCGGGTGGTAACAACAACGTGCGTTTGAAGCATAGACAGGTTGAAGAGAGTCCAATACAGAAAGTCCTGAAGTTATTACATATATATATACATATATATATATATATATATATATATATATATATAACCTTTAAAACGTGTATTGTAAAATGTATTGCCCATCAATGATTTCTTTAATATAGCCTCTAGCCTCCAATTCTTTTGAACTTTTGGGGTTGTTTAATGGAGCTTGCACATTATTGGCTGGCACGTCTAAAAACATCTATTTGTTTTCAAGAGGACCCAACTTAAAACTTTAACCTAAAGATGATCAATCACAATGTAGTTTTTTCATTTCACCATCAGAGACCGCTGCTCTTAATCTTATTTTAGCTTTATGGATAAAACTAATAATAGGAAAACTAATTATTGTATTATTGTAGATATTGTTAGTGAGGATAAACTTTTGGCTTTACTTTTAACCCCACCATCATTGTCTTGTACCAGCCAACACCATCTTTCATGGAATTGCAATTTTTTAACAACTAGATTTTTGGGAGTGTTGTAAATTTCTCTCTCAAAGTCAAATTATATTTATAGGCTCTCATAACTTACAATATAGCAAGGTCATCATTAATGTTAATGTGCTTTTTTCTTATTTTTTTATATTACTGGGCAACTAAGACCTGTGCAATAGAACTGTACTGACATTTGCATTCTGATAGTGATCTCTGCCACAAGAAAGCTGAGAGGACAGCCAGATATGGCCTCGTTGTTCCGGAATCCTTCTAGATTTTCCCCCAGAATCATGCTTCTCAGCATTAGTGTCAGCTCAACCATTTCACTGATACTTGTAATGCTACCCAGGACTTTCTGAAGTTTAGAACAGTTTTGATACTGACTCCACAGAGCAAATACAGGTCATCGAATTTAAAGGGACAACCGAGATCTGGCCAGAACAAATGTTGAGTTTTAAATACAAAGTTCATCCAAGAATTAACTTGTAACAAAATTAACATAATTTATTCACTTTCATGTCATTCCAAACTTGTTTGTCGTTCTTTAATCTGTGAAACACACAAAAAAAAGATGTTTGGAAGAATGTCAGTGCTGCTCTTTTCCATAAAACAACAGTGTATGTGATATTGCCAGTATCTTACAAGTAGCATGTTGACGCCAGTTTAGACATTTTGAGAAAAGAGCAACTTGGATATTTTTCCCAAACATCTCATTTTGTGATTCGTGAATGAAGAATTCGAGAAAAAGAAAGGTAAATGGAGTTGAAATTACATGATTTTGGGTAAACAACAAATTTGCTATATTTTCATGATTAGAACTACCAGTAAATGTTTGCCTTTTTGGCCTTTGTGTTGGCTGCTTAATGTCAGACAAAATGATAAAATTGAATACAAATATTTAACAATGACTTGCAAACAGCACCAAAGCTGCTTATTTGCACACAAAACCCTGATTACCTTGAATTTGAAGGCAGCTTGGCAACAGTGAAAAATGTTGGTCTTGTGTGGCCTTCATTAATCACAGAACGAGTTCATACAGTGCACATTCAATTAATCACGCCCCCGATGAGGAATGTAAGGGCACTCTAATTAAATAAATGGGGTTTGGGTTGTGGGGTCTAATACTAAAATCAATAAAAATACAAGAAGTGTGTACACAGTAAACAGACTGCCATCGAGCTATGGCACAGCACTGATCTTCACCGGGTGAGAATATCTATTCCTGTGCCATGGGAAACAATATATTTAAAAATGGCTGTTTATTTTAACTACGTGGTTTGGAGGCACAATATCATGCGCCTTAAATGTTAAATGACCCAAACTAAAAGCAAAGATCTTTAATGCATTTGGATGTTTCTTACATATGTTTCTTATACCTATGCTTGCACAGTGACACGGTCAAGACATTTCATCTCATGCATTGCAATAACACATTCGAATACTTACAAAGACAAATGATTAGGTTAATTTAGGTCATAAAAAAGCATTTTACCAAGATACACCTGTCATACATTTATAGAAAAGAAAAGCAACATCCTCATAAAATAGATTTTTAGACATATCTGCTTGGCAGAATATAAAACTGTGTGATAATAATATGCTGAAATTTATTTTTTCATGAACAAATTTGAATAAAATAAAAAATAAATAAATAAATAAATAAATAATTGCAAATCAGTGGCCAGATGAGCATACCGGAGTTTCTTCTTCTCATATGCCTCCATCTACCACATCCTCCCATGGCGCTGTTAACTCTATCAATTGAACAATGCATGCTGATCCAGACCACAAAACAATATTTGGTCGGAGGTTAGTGGTAGCAATCTCATGTGCAAAAAATAAGCCATTGATCAAGATCAGCCAGCATTTTCCAGTCCCTAGCAGCTTCCAGTTGTCCTGGGCGAGAATTGGTTTTAACACCTTTTCTTGGTGGTTGCTCGCCTGGGCGGAGGGATATTGTCGTGTAATGTTTTGCTAGAACAGGTGGCAACTTATTGGTCATGTTACGCTTGCCTTCCAATGCTAAAGCCAAACATTGCAGTACTTGGTCATGGCGTCAAGTAAAACGACCTTGGCTAAGCTGTCAAAATGTGCCTTAATGTGGCAGGTGATGAACACAAAGGACAAGAGGAATCAGTGTTGTAGTACTCGAGACTCGGACTCGTCTCGGACTCGGTCTCGAGACCATATTTTAATGGTCTTGGTCTTGTCATGGACTCGTGTCCATTTGCACTCGGAATTGACTCATACTCGAAATTTTTTTTTTTTTAGGACTCGGAATTATTCCCGAGTCCACTCGAGTTCAATTAAAAATATTTTTCATGATTATTAATGTATGTTAATAAAATGTTTCTTTAAATTGATTGACACGCCCAGTGATTGGTGATTTTCTAGTGCGCAACTGCGCATGACAAATTGTAATAAAATTACTTTTAACACCACCTACTATGTGGCCTTTTTACCCTAAACTGATCATATTTTTTAAACTCTAAGTAAATTCAGTAAAAAAAAAAGAAAAAAAAAAAAAGGATTTCTCCAAGTAAATAAAAGTAAATTAGGAAATCAACCCTCACTCGTCTCGGTCTCGACTCGGACTCGACTCGGACTCGACTCTCTATGGACTCGGTCTTGAGTCGGACTCGACTCTCTCTGGTCTCGGTGTCGACTTGGACTCGAGTGAGGTGGTCTCGACTACAACACTGAGAGGAGTCTTCTCCTACTTAGATGTTAAGGTTCTGTGGTGATGGGAGAACATCATATATAACGGGACAATACAAATAATACTTGGCTTGAGCCATTTAAATTTCTTCTTGAATAGTTAACCAAATTATGGAACGTATGCTATGCTAATGAGCCTGAGTGTAGTTGACAGGACAAGGAAAAATACAAGACAATAGGAGGGAGAAAGAGAGACAGAGAAAAAGCATTTGTTCTTCACAACCTCCCAGAGGGTAAGAGCAAACATATGAATGCCAGCATGATGAAATGGAGGTACAATTGTCCCTTCTCCTTTTTCTTTTGTGGATTTAATGCTGTGGAAGCATCTTTCCATTCGCATAAAACTCATAATGGTATCTTGCTTAGAGATTAGTCTTTACATCTCTTTGTTCTGTACCACTCAATTGTTGGATAAGTCCATGATTGTGTGAAGTACATGCTATGAAGAATATTCTAAGAGCATAATAGATTAAGGCAAATATACTACAAGAATAGCAGTATATAATTCCCCCTGTTGTAGAATCAGGATTATCTTCTAGAAGAGCAGCAGTGATTTTGTTCTCGTTACATAAGAAACTGGCCTGCTGCATCTTAAACAAGATCAAGCTTTGCAAAGTGTCATTAATCAGAATGGCTTTATTTTTTTGAAATTCTGCCAAATTGTATTCAGAGGATTAGACACACCTTGGTTTTTTTAATCACACACTTGATGTCCACAGTATACTTTTTGGTTTAAATTGTTTTTATTTATACACAAGGGTTGAATATTGAATTTTATTTAGCATTGATCAGTTGTTACACAAGGTGGCAACACTGGCCATTTGTTTCTTTATATCTTTGGATCTATCACGGCAGCGGACGCAAAGTTACCTTTTGATACAGCCAGCCTTTGTGTGTACATAAATCTCTGACCCATCGTCTTCTTCCTTTTAATTTTCTGTCGCTCTACATACGTCATCTGGTATAATTGGGCCGATTGGCTATGGCGCATTTGATAGACATTCGTGACCAATATACGCGTGACTAATATAATAAAGTTTTTGTGTCTGTATGTTAATATATTAGGTCAAAACAGACTGTTTTCGATATAATTAGTAATGCTGCTGTATGATATATTAATTTTTTTTTTAATTCGGTTCGGTTAAGACTGATATATCTTTCTACAACAGACAAATCTAAGTGCATAGCCAGGAGGTCAGACATAGAGCGCTCACTTGCACACACACACACCCAAGATTGTAATGGATTTTTCTCACTAATCCCTGTATGTCCCTTTCCCATCCATATTTACCTCTGGATTTACACTTCAATGATGGGGATGCACACCATGATAATGCCCCATACACCTGCCCGGATGAGACTGACTCCTGCAACCGTATATGTGAAGGTGTTTTTATTCTTTTATAAACTACATTCATGATTATTTGCATGCAGCACCCTTTTTTCTATTTCTTTCTTTCTTTTTGGACAGTTTTCAGCCCAAATTTGCTTCAGTGGCTAAAAACAAGTTGGGGCTGAGGTTAGTATTACCGAAAGGCTTATATTCCAACAAAAATATTTCGCAAGAGGAATTAGATCCGGAAGGAGCCGGTTCCAAACACATTCTCTCAGGTTTGATTCCACAGGGAGGACAATCTCCATTTCCAATTGAAATGAAATATGAACCAGTCCAATTTACATGACAATATGCTCTGAAAATAACCATCAAGCGCGTCTTTAACATGAAACCTATTCACCTTTCCTTTACAGCTATCACCTTTACCATGTAATCCCCTTTATCATCCCCAACGCTTTTCCCATCCCCCTCCCTTTCTAGGTCGACCGCACCTCCTTATCAAATACGGTTTATTGGAACACTCCAACTAAAGCCTCAATAAATCCTTAAGCCAATGAAGATGACAGTAGAGGGAATATATGATGCTGAGATTCGGATGCATATGATAGTGTGTGTGTGTGTGTGTACTGTAAGTTTGTGGCTGGGGAATGGCTCATACCTTGCTTTCTCCTTGTCATCCTGCCAGGCGCATGACCAGTGGTGCATGAGTGTGTGTATATGTGTGGTCTGACAATACAGCTTGTCCTCCACTGTGTCCCGAAGGCGTCTCCAAGAAAACGAGAGAGACAGAAAGAGACAACTAACTACTTACGACACATGGGGCTTCAATTTCCTGAGTAAAAGGTGAAGTGTGTAATTTTTTCGATAGTTAAATTCTTTCTCCTATATCTGTGTAATGTGCTGAGACAACTATAAGTAAGTCGTTCTTGGGTGAACTTCACTGTGGCATCAACACAACATGCCATTTTGTTCAAATAGGACATACTCCGAGTACATTTTTGAGAATATGTCTGCAAAATACATAATAATAATTTAAAAAATATATAATAACAAAAAACTATCAATTTTCACCCCCATTTTTGAGCATATATCTGAAAATAAATGTTTGTAGTTCAATGCTCAGTACAATTTCTAAGGTTGGTCTCTAATTAATTCATTAGTAAAGGATCTGTATACTGTACGTTTATTGTAAAGCATTGAACTATAAATTACAGACTGAACACTGAACTCATGGGACGTTTAATCGGTGTATGACTAATCATAACACTTTTCTATAAGGTTCCATTTATTACATAAATTACATAAAAAGTACAGTTTGCTGAGATTTATTGATAAAATCTTATCAATTCCCATCCCTACTTGGGACCAAAGAATAATCTGATGCGCCAGTCTGTACAGAGGGCACGATCTGAGTCCCCCTTGTCAGTTCAGATAAGCTACCAATGATGTATATGGTAAACCTTGACGTCTGGAAGGAAGCTCCTCAGAGCCCTGAAAACAGCCAACATCTCTAGACAATTTATGTGCCAAGAATGATGATGGTCCTGCCACAGACCCCTGGCAAAGCGGCCGTCCATGACTGCGCCCCAGCCAGTGAGGGAGGCGTCTGTTGAAGCGGTTTTCCGGCGACATGACGCTCCCAACACTGGCCCTTGGGACATGTTTCTTCCATATTAGTAGAGAATGAAGGCATCTGCACGTTTCTCTGATCATACGAAACGGATTCCCCTAGGGGCTTGGCTTTCAGCCACCACTGAAGGGGTCTCACGTGTAGAAGGCCCAATGGTGTAATGTTGGGAGCCACTGCCATGAGACCCAGCAGTCTTTGCGGTGATGGCCTGGCCTAGCTTTAACCGTGACACCATCACCAGAATGGACTCGATATGTGCAGGAGACATGCATGCCTGCATCGTAATCGAGTTCCACACAATGCCCAAAAACGTTGTGCACTGGGATGGTTCTTACACACCCTTTTTTGTGTTAAGTCTCTACCCCAATTTTCGAATGTGGCCAAGGACGACATCTCAATGCCGAACCTCCATTTCTCGAGACTGGGTCAGAATGAGCCAGTCATCGATATAATTCAGTATGTGGATGCCCAGAAGTCTCAGTGGAGCAAGTGCTGCATCCATACATTTGGTGAATGTGTGGGAAGAGAGTGCTAGGCCAAACGGAAGAACCCAATATTGGTAAGCTTCGCCCCCGAAAGTGAAGCTCAGGAACCTCGTGTGACATGGAAGGATGGATACATGAAAATAGGCGTCTTTTAGATCTATCGTGACAAACCAGTCCTCGGATCTGATCTGACTCACGATGACAGGAATAGTAAGCATTTTGAACCTGAACATTTGATTAAGCATTTGATTTTGAACCCATCTCCTCAGAGACCGGTTCAAAACTCTGAGATCTAGAATCGGCCTCAACCCCCCATCCTTCTTTGGAACTATATAGTACCGGCTGTAAAACCCGGACTACCTGTCTGAATGAGGAACATGTTCTATGGGCTCCTTTAGCAGCAGAGATTGCACTTCTTGTTCCATCACCTTAGCCTGCTCTGGAACCACTGTAGTGTGGGGTGCACACACCTCTTAAACTGTTTGCTGGCCAAAATAAACTTGAATCAGACAAATAACACCAAATAAGACAGACAGTCGTAACATAGAGCGCTTGCTGAAGAGCGAAAGCTGATGTGTGATCATCTGATCATTTTTATGCATCCGGTTATGTCACCGTCACCTTACGTCACGACGCAACACCAATCAGGATTGGACAAGTTTCATTCATACTTCAGAAGCGCACACTTAGAGAGCGTCCCCATAGAGTTGTTTTCAATGACGCAGTGTTAAGTTCCCTCGAAAGGGAATATCACATAATGGGTGTAAAATAGGTAGCAACTGCCAAACATCTTAACATTTTAATTAAAATACAAATGGGAACCGGAGTGGAGAGAGCAATGTCTTGTTTGTCTGTTGCGTGTTTTTGATAAACAGAGCTGCTTTTTAGAGTGTGAATGAGAGGTCTGTATTGATTTGAAGTTCCTTACGATGCCCCTAAGGCAGATGCAGCAGAGACTGGAAGAATAAAACATAATAAATTGTTGATTATGCATTTCTCTCTGTCTCTCTCCATCTTGTCTCCCACACAGATCAGTCTGACTTCCCACCATCTGCTGACAAACCTAAGAGATGTACAGCGGGCCTCCTTGTCTGGTCACCATCTGACTACAGCAGTCAAATAATGATTTGCATGTTATTTAAATATCACACTGCTGACCCCGCCCCCACAGTAGCTGAGCTGCTCTAAAACATTCTATGCTTCTTTATAATAATATATAAAAAAGTTTTTTGTTTGTTATAAAGTGTTATGTCTATAAAGCTTCACAATAATTACATCACAACTTTTATGTTTACTGACAATTTTCACATTTGAATGCAGTCCAATCAGAACTTATAGTTGGAACCTGTTGTCTGTTGTTTTATAAAGGGGGATTAAGTGTTTCTGTTTCGTAAAATTCCTCTTAACCTACTGACCTATCTTTTTTCTGTGAATAAACCACATAAGGATTTGAGTGTGTGGGTGTGAGAGAGGGAGGGGTAGGGCATAACATTTTTTAAGCATTAAAAATCCCTATTCACATAATGGCTTTTTATGTGATTAATACCACCATTGACAAAATAGGCAAATGGATTTTTTTTGTACTGCCTGTGCAATATCCATTTGGATTCTTCTGTGATTATAACCCGGGCAGATCCTAGCCTAATCCTGATGCCCCTGTCTGGATCTGCTCTCAGAGGTGAGGGCTTTGTGCGCAGGATTGGGCTTAACTCTGACATATTTCAGAAATCTTCACAGTTTCTGCGACAGGACAACATGGTGTGAAAGACTTCAGTGAAGTATTAGATGAATATTATATTTTATTAAAGTGAAAGAGTATTACCTGCCTCAAATCCCAATCCACAAAGTAAGTTATCATTAGGAAGTTATTAATTAATAACAGACTAAAATAAGCAGACCTAAAATGTGCAGTAATATAAAAAAACAAAAAGAACCCGGGTCTCTCACACCAAAGGTATGTGTCTTATCCACTGCACCATCACCACCCCATTAGACCAAAGGTTCCAAACTCCAACCGGAGTTCTCCTTTAAGGGGCCAGGCAGGCCAATTGAGTTTAAAAGGAATTACAATTCATGTATAGAGAATCTTAACAGAATCACTTATACGCCCAAGCAAATGGCTCGTTTTGAATACTCAAAGTCGATAGGCTTTCTTAGCGAAACCCCATTCATAACTATTCGACGGAACGTCTCTGTTCCCTACTCAGGGAACGTGGGTTACATCCGTAACCGAGACGTTCTGCGTCTGTAATTATGTTTGAACGAATCACCAGGAAGATTTGGTTCGCCCTCAATTCCTACATATTGTACATTTCAATATGTATTAAATAAACCAGCCTAAAAAGGAAATGCCCTCATCATTAACATCTTGCAATTTAGAAAAATACTTTTCCACCTTGAATTCTATTGAATCTGTCCGTTATTCCTGGCCTCTATTTTCAGTGCCTGCTGATATCCTCTCAGTGTTCAAACATGGCTGTGTGGGCGTTTAGCCATTCGTTGTGCTCCACTGACTGCTCAGATTATCGCCATCCATCATTTGTTTACACTTTCATTTGGAAAATCGAGCTGTTTTACCCCCTGAAATTATAATTTGTCCCCAAGGCCACGTAAGGTGAACATCAGCTGTGTTTTGTTGTTTTTTGTACTCTTAAGATGCTTTCTCAAGTTGGAATCGACCTCCCCGATCTGTGGTGCGCTTCACGTGTTATGCTGACGGTCGTTCTTTGTTTTTCCTTTGTTTTGCTCCTTGTCTTTACTTGTTTGCAAAGATGTGAAGGTGAAAGGGAGATGCCAGAATAGCTGGCGACTTACGTCAGTGTAAGAACACGGTGGGATTGATGCTACAGACCAAGGCTTTTGATGTCGCTGGCGACCTTTGTCATTGAAAACGTTCTCTACACAAGCTTAGGTTCATGAATGATAATACAACCTAAAGAAAGTCTCTTGAGCCAACTTGTACAAAAGCATCACATGCTTCAGAAAACTCTAGCAGCAGAGCGTTGTAATACTGCACATACTGCTGATGAAAATAAAATATAAAAAAGTAAATAAAAATAAAATTACATTAAAAATAAAATAAAACAAAATAAATTAAATATTAAAAAGTTAAAACAAAATAAAAATATAAAAGGACATGAACTGAAATGAACCATAATATATAATTAAAATAATTCGTATATTAAATAAAGAAAATTAAATAAATACATTTATAAAGAACCGGGGTGTCATCACTCTTGATTGTGTATGATTGTGTGTTAATTCAAATAACACAGTCTGACTGTTTAATGAATTTAATTTGATTTATATTTGACTGACCGACCGTAATAACAACAATAATAATAACAATAATAATTATATAAAATAATAGTGGTAGTAGTCAGTAGTAGTTTTATAACAATAATAATAATTTTGGGTCAAGGATTGATTTGATGAACCAAAAATAAATAATAGCTCCAGTCAGCATATCATAGAACTATTTAATTAAATTACTATTAATCAATTGATTTTTATTTGTGTGATTTTTAGTTGTTTTATAAATAGTTATATTATTATTAGTATAAAAATGACAGAAACAGACCTTGAGGATTTTGGGTCAAGGTTTGATTTGATCATACATTGCCTATCGCCTAGACGGAATATCACTTTTTCTGCAGATTTTTGGGGAAGATATATGGAATGGATTTTTTTTTTTTTTTTTTTTAATGATTGCCTAATGTGGTGTCAGAAAGTATAATAAAATTAGCCAAAATATTTAACGAACGAACACACAAGGGAACTTTGTAAAATACGAAAATGGAATTCTACAGGCGCATATTCCTTGCAGGCCTGCTTATACGACATTACATTTGAAGGTGGAACACACATGCATGGGAAAATATGACCTATCTATGCATGATTTATGGGGCACTCGAGAATTATTGGTATCTGGTCTTGCTCTTTTAGAGATAACACAGACAGAAGCTTGTATCACTGATGGTGTTGGTAAGACACGCTGACCTACAAGTTCTGCTCATGCGTGAAACCTCAGGGACTTCTCAACAAGAGCCACTGTCTGTGCTTGCTGATTCCACTCGCTTGGGCCAAAAATGGAGGAAACTCAAGGGACAGCTTTATTTTTGAAGACATGGGATCATAGAATGCCATAAATCTACCATGTCCTGCCATCATAGGCCATCCATGCATGGACTGTTGCATGTCTGGAGAACATGTTACACAGATAGAGTAGATTCTCTGTTCCTTTGAAATTCTTTCTAAACTGGCCTGTTTTGTTGTATTTAGAGTGAAACTGAACTAGACATAGTGTCCAAATACTACATATCCTATTTTGTATGACACCATCTGAAATTTTATCAGGCTTTTATCAGCCTTTGTAAAAATATAAGACTTTAAAAAAAGGGAAAATAGATAGAAAGAAAGAGAAAAGAAAGAAAGGCTTTTGAATTTAGATGCCATTCTGACTCCAGCACTTTAATAATTCATTGTTGCGTTCATTGCTCATTATTCGCAGTCTCTTAAAAGATATCCACAAACCACCAAAGAAAATGTTTAATATCCCGAATATTTTGTAGAAAAACAATTTGAAACATTTTAGGTTATTATTTTTTAGATTTAAGCTTAAGATTTCAAAAGTAATTGGACTGAACAAAATGTGTTATCGATTGGACTCTGGTGTGACATTTAGCATGCACACATGAATGATGTGTACTGAGACATATTAATTATGCCTATAATATGTCTGTTTCTCTCATCAAAGTTCTCTTTATTCCTGTCTTATTTGTGTTCTTTGATGTTCTTCATAATTATTATGTTCCTTTCATCTCATTTCCAATAATTTATCTTAACTTCTGAATTACAGTGATGGGCATATGGCCCACAATAAAAATGTTTAGAAGTTTCTTACCTATTAAAGGGTTAGTTCACCCAAAAATGAAAATTATGTCATTAATGACTTAACCTCATGTTGTCCCAAGCATGTAAGACCCCGTTCGGAACACAGTTTGAGATATTTTAGATTTAGTCTGAGAGCTGAAAGATAGATCAGATAGATAGATCTATAGATTTCTGTCCCTCCTTTGAAAATGTATGTACGATATACTGTCCTTGTCCAAAAGGAAAGGAAAGGAAATAAAGACATTCCGCTTCAGTGACATATTGGCAGACACGACGATGGGTTATTTTGTGTAAAAACACAAATGCTATTACTTGTCTCAACTACAAATTATTGGTCAGGAAATAAGCCAAATTTAAGCAAATGCACTGCTTACAAATCCATTGCTGTCTCAAAAAAAAAAAACATCAAAGACAGAATACATTTTTTTTGTGCTGGGCGATGAATCACAATGAAACATGAGCTGCATGGTGATGCTCCAGAGCTGTGTCTGAAAATCTGCTGAGAAATATAATAATAAATGCATCTCTACAGTGAAGCATTGAGGAAGAGTGTCATTGTGTGGGGAGCTTTTAACTGCTGGTATTGGAGAGCTACTTCACTGAGAAAAGTCATTTAATACTTTGGAGTTGAGCAGATGATTGCAGAATGGCTTGCATCCCATAAATGAAAAGTTGTTTTCTAAAGAGGAAAGATCAGATGTTATTTTTCAACAAGACAATACTCCTGTCCAAGTTGCAAAGACAACCAAGAAGTGGCTTGAGAACAAGTTTTGTCATCTGTCAAAGTCCAGATTTGAACCGTATAGTGAATATTTGGTCTCACACTAATACTGTAAAGCTGCTTGCTTTTAAACAATCTATTAAAAAGTGATATATGAATAAAGGGGAAAACAACCACATCCAATGACATCCACATCACTGTGATCAGATGCTTTCATAACTACTGTTTTCTCATCGCTGTCATATTTGTTGTCTTATTTCCTTCTCTGGAGTGGCTAAAAAAAGAGACAACAACCATGTGAAAACAAGGATAAATATGCATCGATTACAGATCAGTGTGTTTGTTTTTCAAAGAGTACCAGTTCCAAGGAACATCAATTTGTTGGTATGACAATTAGAAATTTGACTGCAAATAAATAAAATCTGAACTATATCCCTAAATGCTGTCACGCAATGTTGATTTTGTCAACATTAACATTTTCTGGTGAAAATTCTTATGTTCGCAATCTATAGCCATGTTTACATCCACTTGTCAATCGAATTATCTGAAATTCGGTTAAAAAACTCATGCTAGTGAAAGTGTGTTTCCATCCAACGGCTTTAAAGCGAATAAAAACCTGTACGTAATGACGTCACATGCTGTTTTGCGATCAAATTGGTATATCGAATTGATTTGAGACATTTTAAGGTGTTTCCATTTATTTTCGCACTGAATCGAACAACATTCAAGCAAACTTTTGCGAACAAAGTTTGGTTAGACAAAACGGATCGCGCCATCTACCAAAAAATGATCAATATTTCACAAGTTGAAGGCTAATAATGCTTATGTGCCAGCTGATAGCGACATATGAATGGGATAATGTATGCGAGGTTGTTGTATTCGCCTACCAACCGCCTCCCCAGATAGCAAACTGACATTGAATCAACGTGGAAATATGACATCGAAACAACGTTGATCTGACATTGTTTTGCTCATCGAATTAACGTTGAACCAACGTCAGATGCGTCATTCTTTCAAAACTAACGGAAAATCAACTTGAAATCAACGCGTTGTTTCAACGTTATGAAAGCAAACCAATTTTCGATTTCATTTAGCTTTGAAGAATGCCGCGTCTGACGTTGGTTCAACGTTAATTCGATGAGCAAATCAACGTTGTTTCAATGTCATGAGAGACGTCGTTTCCACGTTGATTCAATGTCAGTTTGCTATCTGGGTCGCTATATATTATCCTGCTTATTACATATAAATCAACCAAATAAATAAATAAATCAATCATTTGACACAAAATATTGACTTAAAAACGAGTTTATTGATTTAAAAACGAGTATTGCTTCTGCTAAAGAAAATAGTCTGTTCCGTCTCTGAACTGCGTCCATGGCAACGGTGTGTTATACTAGCAGCGCCGCAGTCTGTTAATTAGAAATAACAGACCACATTCTACATTAGAATTCAACCAAGCCACGTAAAAACAAGCAAAACTAACCCGAGAAAACAACGACGCTATAAACATTGCTATGATGATGCGATGCCGATGCACGTATGCCCGACGACAGCGGAGGTGATGACTGTGGTTTGGGAACGAGCGCTCAATCAGTTCTGGGAGATCGTGGTTCACGGAAACCCTTTGGTTGAAGCATCTTTTTGCTTTGTCCACTTACATCTGTCTTTGTTGACATCCGCCATGTGTGCGCAAACAGACTGGCCGGAAATGAACTCGTCTTCTGACGTGTTGCAACCATAAAAGGGCATAAAACTTAATCGCAATTCATTATTTATTCGGCAAATAACGTTTCCATCAGCTTTTATCGCATTAGCCGTATATCGATCAAGAGAAAATTCGATGAGACCGAACGGATTTCATTTGAGTCGATTTTCATGAAATTTCATCGAATTTTACTGTTTCCATAAGGCTTTTTTCATTCGATATCACTTAATTCGGATAAAAACGTGTCGATGAAAACATGGCTTATGATTCCGAATGACAGGATCCACACCGGCGCAGTGACTGACAGTTGCACATTCTCCACAAAACATTGGATTCATCCGTTCTGTGCTGCGCCGAGACACAACCCACATAAAGTTGATAATTCCGCAAATTGTTCTGTAATTCTGCAATTGCAGATTTCGAACACAGAAAAGCAATAGTAAAGAAATAGTAACATGACAAATATTATGCAGTTTGCTAGATTATCCACCGACACATCTTACCCTAAGCTCCCCCATGTAGTCTGATCTGTCCTTAGGGGCTGCGCTGTATTAAAATAATAAGGGATTTATTTCATCATTTCAATGACTGTGGACAGAATCAGAGCTGGAGTCTGTGTGGATCGCTTACTGTCATAGCCTAACAGCTGGCTTATTAAAAGCCATCCTGCCTGCTGGAAGAATCCTTTTTTTTTTTTTTTTTCGGAAGTTGCTGAAAATAAACTGATTATACAGACATAAATGTTAGTCATATGCTATGCACGCTCAGCCTGGTCTGAGAAGCACAGCAGGACAGATTTTCGCCAATTTGACAGTATTTTTATGTTTTTCAGTAGGGCATGAAGCTTTTAGCTTTTGCCTGTTTAAAAACAATACGGATAATTGGATTTAATTAGTCAGCTAGTGTCGCAACCAGTGTCGTAAAATGAAATAAGAGACTATCTACAGTGGGTTCTTAAAGGCGCCTATAGTGAGAAGAACGTAAATTCCCTGAGTGGTAATTGTTGCTGTGTGTCACGGGTTGGTTCAGAGAAGACAGACGAGGAATGTAGTAAACCTGTTCTTTAAGGTAAATACTTAGGATACACAAGAACATGTGAGACATGGTTTCAAACACAATCAGTGTCAAAGGTAACAGATTGAGGCGGGAAACACAGACAGGGGAACACACGTGACCAATCAAAACAAAGTGAAAGTCAAAAGAGCCTTGTGGTAACACTGTGGCTGTGATGTGAAAAGTTCGGTTTATAAGTTCAGTCCTAGTATATGCTGATTAAAATGAGACTTTGAACGTGGAACATTTCTCTTAAAATATGAATGATGAACCTGACTGACCCAGTTCTTTGATCATGTTTCTGAGCAAAAAAAAAAAAAAAAAAAAAAAAACCTGGATCCCCGAGGAACATAACCAACATAGGATCATAGTTGGGGAAGTCTGAAATGATGCTTTGAATATTCTGGAGTCAAAGTTTTTTCAGCTGAGGCTACAAAATCGGCATCATTATTACAGCACAGAGGGATTAAATGTGAAGAAATCCACTCTGAAAAAAACAAAAAACAAAACTCATTTGCTTTTAATTGCACGCTTTGAACAATAAAATGTGTTATTCATCCATACTACAAGTCTTAATGGCTGAAAGCTCTGCAAAATTGACTTTTGATTACAAATTGAGATTTTTAGATCCCAAATCAAGATATATTTGACTAAAAGTAGTATCTAATTCAGTCATGAAACTCGAAACGGCATAGGCTAATAGGTCCTTTACATGCAGTCTTCAAGCAATCACATCATTGCCACATGGAACAAGCCAATGAAATTGTTTGCTCAACATTTAAATAGTCTGGTTCAGTGTTTGTTGTAGGCTAGTCCTGAAGCACGCGAGTTCCTCTGAAAACCTCCACCTACATCTGCTTTGGGATTTATATATGTCTATACATTCAGCAATAGCCTTATATGCTCATAGCAGCATGTCCGTGTATCAATTGGCAGTAGCAAGTCCATACTTGCTCTCCAGCAGCAGCAGCAGAATCCGTAGGAGAACAATGCCAGATTCATTAACATAGTAAAACACTGATGAAAAAGATAAAATAAGTAAATACTATAGGTATGCAAGGACAATGTGCCAATGGACGTGGCTCTTGCACCCCTGAAACTTCGGAGCATCCAGGTTTTGACTACTTGGACAATTGGCTGATTCTATAGCTTGATCAAACTTGGAGCTAATAGAACACAGGACCATATTACTCGAATATCTCGAGAATTTAGGTCTCAAAGTCAATTGGGCAAAAAGTTCGCTGTCTTCCAGTCAGAGAATATCACTGCAGTTACGTGAGTGCCGCCTCCGGTCTGTTTTCACCTCAAGGTCGATTAGAAATGAGTCACAGCTCTTAAACCTTGGAGAGAAATCGACTGATACCAGTCAGGTGTAAACCTGGGGACTTCCTTGAGTGTGAAGGTGGTGTCCATGGATGCCTCCACCTTGGGATGGGGAGCACTGCTTGAGGGCAGATCGCTCTTTGGTCAGTGGTAAGAACGGGAAAAGCTCCTACACATAAACTGTCTAGAAATGATGGCAGTTAACAACACACTGAGGCGCTTTTGTTCGGAAATAAAAGGTCACCACGTCTTGGTCCGTTCGGACAACATGTCAGTGTTTGCCTACATAAATCTGCACTCATTGAGAGCAGCACATGTGCCTGGTCACCTGAATTTGGGACCAGACAGACTGTCCAGAAGCAATGTTACTCCATGGACAAGAGTAAGACCCATAGCGTTACACAGTTCAGGCCGAACAATTTCATCTTGACTGTGTGGAACACTGTTGACTTATTGGGAATGACGCTTCACAGAGGGTGGAGCTTCAAGAGCTTGTGTGTGTTCGCAGATCAGATCACCCCACGCAGACAAGCACTAAAATCTCAGAAACTGTTCTGCCTTTTATGTTTAAACTGGAATCTGACAATAATTGAGAGACTCAAGAAGAAGTGACAATGGCACATGGGCACATTCACTGCACTGAAAACACCATCAGCCTGAGCTGACTGTAACGTAAGGTGTGTTGGTTTATTTTGACAGAAACCGTGGGACGTGTGTGTGTAGTGTTTGTGGGTACTACTGAGTCGTGGGCACGTTCATTTAATGTAACGTTACATTTGACATGAGTCGATTTTATTAGTGTGAACCCTCCACTGAGGGAGGCTGTGTTTGTGTGTAAAAATGAACACTGGGCTGTGGGCATTTTATGGCTGTGGCCGGAATACCAGAAAATACTACACTACTTATATGAATTTATCTGAGTTACCTTGGAAACGGCATTTGTGTGCAGGCAAGCGTCAGCATCGGTCGAGCACCCTTCCGCTCACGCCAGTGAGCGAAGCGAAAGCTGACTTTTAATTTGTCACTCTCCCATTTTCTTTTTTTTAGTTTCATCTGATAAAACCATTGCCTTCTTCCTTGTAGCTGTTGTTCGGCCATGGAATGCGAGTTGAGCACTAACGTCAGAATCTGAGGAATTTGGGGTGGTGGGGGAAGTGACGTATGCCGGAAAGCTGTCATATTTTGTAGCTCTTTTTGTGCTCGGGTTCCTACCCAAAACCCGAAATTAGAAAGAGCTAGTAAAAGCGATACAGGCAACTTCAGCCTAGCCGTCATTCAACCTATTGTAAGTCAATGTACCATCTCAATGGGTTTTGGTAATATATTTAACACAGTCTCATCCCAAGTCGTCATATAACTGACGTCTTAGGACGTGACCATACGTCAACATCCGCCTTTTTAGGGTACCCTTAAACGTCGGTTAGTTGACGATCCCGGGCCGTCATACAACTGACGCTTTACCTTTAACGTCAGTTAAGTTTAGGGGTAGGTTTAGGTCTGGGGTAGGGTCAGGATCCGATAACGTCATCTAACCGACGTTTAAGGGTACCCTAAAAAGGCGGATGTTGACGTATAGTCAAAAGACGTCCCAAGACGTCCGTTATATGACGTTTTGGGATAAGACTGCGCTGTTATATTATATGGGTTGAATTGAGTTCCACAGTGTGGCTTTAAATTATGTTCCTGATACAACCTGCCTCATCTGCAGGAGAAAATTACAGGTGTCATTACTGCATAAGTGGATACAGTTTGTTTTTCCGGGGCAACAGTGCAGTGTAGCAACTAAGTGCGATTTTTTGGTCTGGTCATTTCAGTGATGAAAGGTTAAGAAGGTTAACAAGGTGTTCCCAGTGATAAAAGACACTATTCATGTAAGTACAACTGGATCATAATTCTGTCTTTTGCTGGAAATCAGCACATAAATGAATATATGTTAATGGAAAAACCCAAAACATAAGTATTATTTAGTCAAGCTCCCGCTTGACTCTAGTTCCGCCCACAGCATGCCTCCATGTGCTCGGCTTTTTCCGGAGAGTATAGGAAAGCTGTGTTTTTTTATTTATTTATAAAAATGATAAACTAAAGACCTTTTGATGATATGAAGGATGGACTACTACTCTATAGGTACTCAAGATTAACTTGAGATTATGTGAAACAGTGTATATTAGGTACCCTTTAAAATTCATGGTCTATAAATGATTCCTTTTTTGTGACTATAAAACTGGCCACTGCTACTGACCCTCAGGTAATTTGAATTTGAGACTCCTGAATTATTTGATGGCAGTTTATGCATTTATAGATTTTGAGTGAAGACAAAATCAATTTAGCATTTTAGCATTTGCTTTTCACTAATGTGAGCTTAAGTATTTCCCTTTGAAAAGTAAAAGCCCAATGTTTAACTTCCCGCCGCCGCAGGTACTCTAATGAATTTACAGAGCCCCTCGTGTGCAGGGAGATACTGTAGATTATTTCTGAACATCTGCTTAATTAAACATGAAATAGGTGTCATTTACTGTCTTAATCTGTCAACATTATTTATTTATCAATAGTACATTTAACTTTTAATTAGCTAAATGAATCATGTTGATTCTGTCTAATTAAACATTACAGCATAAGCTGCCCTGACCAAAAACGGTACGCTATGAGAAGGGCTACAATTGATCTCGTGCTTTCAGGGTCCAACTATATGGCGATGAGGAGATGGTGCCAAGTTTCACCAGGCTCCAACAAACAGGCCTGTTAGTTAGCGGTAAAGTTTTATTACTTGACTAATTTAGTAGAACTTTGAAATCAAGAACTAATTCCTTATGCTACATGGGGGAAAAATGAGATGATTAATTGAGAAATGGACTTGAACACATGAGCAAACCGGTTAAATTCTAGTCAAAATGTTTCAAATTGATGTTGTAAACAAATTTAGATCCAAACAGAGACTTTTGGAGACCTTTTTTTCTGGACGGGGCATACATACTTGTTAGCACAGCTAATATTCAGTGCCATATTAGCCAAGAGCATTCACATTGGATGTAATCATTCACTTGCATAGATGATATAAGGATTCTTCTGAGGAGCCATTATCATCGGAGCCCATCATCACCCTAAAACAACTTTAATCAGTGATAGATAAGCCGTTCTGTTTATACTGGCCATGTTGATATGCAGGACATACCTGCATCCATTAACTCTGCTTCTGACCCAAAAAAGATGATATAGTATATCTTAAGAGTGGTGTGTCACGAATCAAGACATGAATATTGATGAGTTCTTGCTTTGATTGCATCTTTGATTGCAGCTATGTAAATGAAAAGGAGAAGGTCATTTATATAGGAAAGCATGTCTTTGCAAGAGTCACAACCGAAACTATATCAATCAATGGCCATGATGGTTTTAATTCAGTTTCCTCTAGAGAAGAAATGCTAATTTCTTTTTAGCATTAGCATTGCAAATTTATTTATTTATTTATTTATTTGTGCCCACATACCAAATGCAATGTGAAGTTGGCGCTTAGCGTAATTTCCCAGAGCTGAATCTGAAAGGTCTACTGCAATGCTTTTATTGCTCAAAGGTCCTTCAGGCATTATTGCATGCTTTTTAATTTCTGGTGTCGCGCCACATCCACTCAAGCTTTTAACATATCCGAACCAAAGTGACGGCACACGACACGAGACCTTAATTTCTTTTGTCAAGAGTCACCGATGGAATGTCCACAGGTTGCCAACATGCAGTAAGAATAAATGGCAGAAGCGTATACCTGCTGACACTCTTATATATCATTTGTAGTTTCTGTAGGTGCAAGAAGCATTACAGCAGTATTTTTGCTTAAGCTGGCAGCTTTCATTTTTTAAATTAAATCCACGATAATAACATGGGAAAAGAACAATTTAAATTCAGGTCTCTGTACATCAGATGTACACACACACACATACATTTAATGTTCAAGATGTTATTTTTGATATATATATATTTACAGAATATCCAAGATACTCTGTAAATACTTTTTTTTTTACAAAAGTGACTATTATATATATATAATATATATATAGCCTATATATATAGCCTATATATATAGTATATATATATATATATATGCATTACTACTGTCACTATATCTATGTCACTATACATCACTACTGTCTACTTCTATTATATCTATATCTATTATATACTATATACATATCAGTATATATACTCTATTGTCCCAGCGAAGACAAAAATCTAAAATATAACATGTATAACATGTATAGCAGTAAAATGTAATTGAAACTATTTCTATATTTATAACATAAATACAATTCAGATTATTCAGATCAGCACTTATAATAAATGTAATACATTTTGAAGATTACAAAAGCTTTAACAGGATCTATCTATGTCAACGTTGCATGAATATGTCCCTACAGCAATATATTTCCCTTATAAGATTAGCCTAAAATGTAGGCTCAAAATTCATCTGGAACCCTTATAAATTTACAAATAAATGATTTGAGTCAGGAAGGGAGTGATTATCTGTACTTGCCAGAGCTGCTTACCCTATTCAAGTCTCAATATAACGCATGCAACACTTATGCACCCAATCTGTGGAATGCAAGCTTACATCCATCATGCATTAAAAAAAAGCCCTGTTTCCACAATTATTTAAATAACTTGGCGAGAGAAGGAAACCTTGCACGGTGGATCAAAGGGTGCAAGGAGACATCATAGGGTTTTTTCTTTCGTTATTACACTATACAGAAGAGACCATGCAACTTTCAAATGGTACGGTTCCTTTCAACTCAACGTTTCTGCAATACAGTGCAACAATGATCAACTACTTTTTCAGTAGTCTTGGCTCTGGAAATAGTTTCCCCATTCATTTTCTCCACAGGGATTCGAAATAATTCTTCAATAAAGAGTTATAGTCGGGAAAAAAAGCCAACCAGCTCTGAGATGAATTGCACCATTGAACTCTTCGATTAGAAGCAAAAAGAATATGAAAATTTAAAGAAAAAGTAATATACTACGTGATTCAGTGCAAATGATGTTATTAAAACCATAAAACGATGGTATGATATAAAACGAATGACTTATAATCATTGATTTTTAGTATAAATCAATACATTTGATTTATATATATATAATTATATAGATAATTAGTTTGTCTATGAGAAAAATAAAAGGTATTTCTATTAGAACCAATGCTGTTGCACTCTATACTGACGTCTCACTGTCTCTACTGTACGTTTTCTGCCTCAATTAATTCTGCAGAAATTGATTGACAGATAATCTTTCTGGTTCCCCTTTTCTCCCCTCTCGTTATCTTTCCTTCCTCTCACCATTTCCATTATCATCTTTTAAATTTAATAAACATCTCTCTTCATAAATGACCGCATATCTCTCCAGCTTCATCTATCGCCTGGCAACTGGAGTTCTCGTGGCACAGACCGCACACATCACACTTTTTAGTCCAAGAGAAAAAGACATTCTTGTCCAACACTCAGTTAATTTACTCTCTCAGTGAGATTTATCGATAAGGAAATGTGGTTGAAATGCTGTTATTATCACGCTCTGCAGTTTATATTTACGTAGTTTAGACAAACACTTATCTCTATTATGCAGCTAATGATGCTAACATGGTAATATGCATGCAGATCATGCATTTGAATTCCACAATGGCTGTCCAAAAAAAAAAAAAAAAAAAAATCAGTCGCACAGCACAGGGGGATAACACTCAGTAGTTATGAAAGTGTAGCAGAGGGCTAAACAGTGGGCTGAACATGTTTCAGCCATTATCATGAAGGCACTTATCAGTGTACTTTCAAATGTCGAAAGATTTGGTTTCTGAAAGTACAGCGCGAGAGTCATTCATATGGAAATGACATCCCTTTCCTCTTTGTTGCTCTCTGTTTTCATGCTGAGTTGATATATGCGGGTATTCTAACGTCCCACTATATATTTTGCATAGCCGTATGGTGCACCATGGAAAAAAAATAGTTTTATTTTATTCGTGTTTTTTTTTTTTACTCAGTGCTTGTAATTCAAGCTTTTTTTATTTTTTCCCCCAATGCAAATACTTGTATTATTGTTGTTGTCATTATGAATGCATATACTGTAAATTGGTCTATTTTTGAGGAACTTCCTGATGTTAATTACGAGCTATGGGTTGAGAATGCTGCAATGGTAAAACATACAGACACATTATGTAAGTTATTGCAATTTCACTAAAGGGCTCTTTATTCAACAGTGATGTGTTCTTTGAAATATGCAGTCTTGATTATGTCATGAGTCATGATGCGTAGCATTCACCACTTAAATGATCTACAAGTGCTGTATGAGATCTCTGGCTATCAGTAATCTGACATGCTAATTAGGCAGCAATACTTCATTCAAATTCAAGGAATGCTTTTAAAGTACTGTAGTACATAACACACATATAGTAAACAAAACATACTGTTGGCTGATAAGAATGACCTCCAGTGAGCTTGAACATATTTCAAACAATGTAATTTATCTCCTTATTTAATTCAAGTAGCCTATTTAAAAAAAAAAAATGTAATGTATAATCTGTATGTATTCATTTTGTAATTCCAAAAATCATTATACTCTTAATTTAATAAAATTTTATACAATCTGTTGGGTTTTAATGCTTATACTAACACTAGCATATGCCTCCAGTCCCCCTTTTTTAAAGGGACACTCCACCCATTTGCATTAAGCTTTCCATTGTTAGAAACCCAGTTATACTATTGAATGGTCGTGCAACAATTTCTCATTTTCCAATGAGATGAGAAAAATCTGCTATTTACCTTTTCACTTCATCCTACAATGACGCAAAAATCGTCATTTTACGTCATTGTAGGAGGAAGTGTAAAAGGGGGATTTTTCTGTAAAGACTACAAGCTCTAGATTTCTCCCTTTCAAACCTGCCCATAGGGGGTTGGGCCTAATGCGCTAACAGACCAATAACAGATCAGTGCCAGTGTGTTTGATTTCACCGGCAGAACAACGCATTCTCACCCCAAGGCGTCACCTTTGACCATGCTTCAATATTTGACGTTTTAGGCGCCCTTTAGCGTCACTTACATGACGCGACCCTACGGCGTCATCTAACTGACGCTAAAGGAAAGTTCAGTTAGAGGACGCGGTTAGGTTTAGTTGTGGGGTGGGGGTAGGGCACACGCGATCCTAGGGCGTCATCTTACTGACGCTAAAGGGCGCCTAAAGCGTCAGATATTGAAGAATGTCCAAATGCTTCCCAAGGCGTCAGTTAAGTGACGCCTTGGGGGTGAGAATGGGCTGGGCAGAAACGTTTTGAAAATATGGACGAAGGCACTAAATACGCATATGGATGCATTATGGAGGATTAGGTTTACACATAGTGTCAGCCATCTTTTTTGGAAGCTAAGCTAGTAGGCTCTTGTCCTGTGTAGAAAGCTGAGTAGTAACTTTAGGGGTTACCGTCCTCTTTTTCCCAGACATGTCCGGCCGTCGATGTCCGGGATTCAGCTTTTGCTTTCTGCGGTCGCCATTCATTGTTTACATGCACAGCTTTTGTTTCAGTCTAACTGAATTCATTCTGATTGGTGAATCTGAATGTAGTGTTTACATGAACGCTAAAAAAGTGATCGGTTGATGTGCATTTTAACATTGCTAAGAAAATTCCGGCTCCTCCGTGAGAGATACGAGACCGGTAACTTACGTCTCACAGGTGTGGCTCATCGGTAATCACGCCACCGGCCTCACGCCATTTTCCACACGGCCCTAGCCTCGTCCTGACGACTGTAGAACACAAAAGCCGAATCACGAACATTTTGGGCAATCTCGAAACATTTTCGGGGAGACTCACAGAGACTCACGGTTTACCTACTGCATTGTTACCGGTAGGCGCGGCCTCCAAGGGCAGCGAAGCAAGTGCATTCTGGAAGTTGTTGTCTTTCATCCACATAAGACAAAAATACATTTTCTGGCTTTTCTCAGTCAAAGCTCCAAATTCAAAAATAATTTCACTTTTCTTCCACAAAAAGTACCCATTTTAAACACACATTCTTCTTTCCAGAGGTGGAGTGACCCTTAAAGAGAAAAAGATATTAATCATGTAGGATTTTGTTTTTGTTTGTTTAATCTTCCACCAAGCAAAATCATAAATCTGTTTGCTTGGAAACAAATAGTAAAGCTTTTCTTAAATAAGACGGATATAATTGGTATCATTCACGTTTGTAGGACTTATGTTTAACATTTTGAAAAACACCTTCCCGTTGGAGCCGTAATGTTTGAAATACTAATGCTTGCCTAAGCAAGCACTGCTAATGATTAAAAATGAAGTCTTGACCTCTGAGTTGTCTCAGAGTTAAAAGAACATCTGGCATGCTAACTCTAAAAGCATTATTAAATACAATGGAATAAAAACCATAACTCCCCCTCAACAAACATTTTTAACACATTGACAAAATAAGCAGCGGCAGGTTGTTCTGGCAGTCTGGGTAAATAGCCTATTACTACAGTATTTCTATGCACAAATAGCATAAAAAAATGTAATGCATTTTTTTTTTTTGTTCAATTCAAGATTCTGATAAAACCCACCGCAAATACACACAAATTTCCTCTAATAATGAGAGTAAAAGCATCTTCACCTGAAGCCAGTCATTTCGTAGATAATTGTACATCAACATAATCACATGCTTTGTGTGCACACAGCTGTCTCTTAGGACTTCTCTGCAAAACACTCTTTAGAGCCACATTGCTGCCTCTTGACTCAATACGCCTGGCATTTTTTTTTTTTACTTCAGAAACATGATTGATTCCAAAACAATACTTGGTCTTGATACATTGATTGATTATTGTGAAAAGAAACAATGGCAGCTGTCAGAAAATCGTTTCTTTATGACCCAAAAAACTGGTTGATATGGGAGTGTTAAGGCTGCAATGGACAATTTTACATTAGTCCCCCTAACGCCATGGCAACAAGGAAAGATGATTAGAGGATATCTTTCTTAGATATCGTAACAGGTTATCTGTGTTTGTTTCTGTTTTAGGTGGCTTTGTCGAGGAAAATCCATGCTGCATCAGATGTTGACCCTATGGGAACGCCTCTGCTTGATTGGGTCTCTAAACAGTCTAACACTCTTGATTGGGTCTCTCTAAATCACTTAACTGACGCCTTGGGAAGCATTTGGACATGCTTCAATATCTGACGCTTTAGGCGCCCTTTAGCGTCAGTTAGATGACGCCCTAGGATCGCGTGTACCCTACCCCCACCCCACACCTAAACCTAACCGCGTCCTCTAACTGACGCTTTCCTTTAGCGTCAGTTAGATGACGCCGTAGGATCGCGTCATGTAAGTGACGCTAAAGGGCGCCTAAAACGTCAAATATTGAAGCATGGTCAAAGGTGACGCCTTGGGGTGAGAATGCGTTGAATATTTAAGTACTAGTATTTTCTTGTAAAGCATAATCCAATAATCTTTGTTTTTACAACTTTTTACATTTCCCTATGTCATTGTGGCGCCTTACGAAGGGTAACTGTAGTCGTTTATGAAAAATACATCCCAAAGTATATATTCTTCATACAAATGCTGCTTCATTCCAATTTGGTGAAATGTAATGGACTTGCACAATATTACTAACAGCTTGATGCAGTCTAAAGACTAAATTTAGTGAAGAAAATGGATTTACTGTATATGTGTAGGGCTGGCTCTCTTCTTGAGTGACTTGTGTAATGGACACTTTACAACAGTCAAGCCTTGAGAGACTATCTTGGAAACTTAAATGCTGCCTTTTATGTAACTCAAGATATAGATTGTGTTCGTAGTGCACAAAGGGATCTATTGTGACACACACTTCAGGTAATGAGCCCAAAGAACTGTAATTTCATCGGCTGATTACAGATGGTAATTAAGACACTGATCCTGCAATTATTCTAAGGCAGATATTGCATGCCTGGAATACTGTTCTTTATGAAACATCCTGCTCTAGAGGCTGATCGGATGAGCTGCATTGTAGAATAGCTTATAAACGCACATCTGTGACAACCACATTACAAAAGAGATCACTTCAATATCACATTTGCTTCCCCAAGACATAAAAAAAGATTAAATGGAGAGTGAGTGGAGTTTTTGCTCTATGGTTTCAGATGTGAGTGTGTAAACTATGTGCTACAACAATGCAGACAACATGCATAATTAAATAGTATCAGGAGGCACAATTGTAGTTTTACTTTTACTTCTGCTTATCCTTAATTCAAGTTTAATGGTGTAACTCAATTGTATTATTTAGTTAGTTATGTCACACCTGGCTGAGTAATTTATGTCCGGTTGGTGCAACTTGCCCCTGTTGGATAAACAATTACTGAAATCTACCCACATGCGGGGGTCATCTTCTCGCTGTGTAATCTAAGCCTAACACAAACACCTCTAAATGAATATCTAGACAGACAGCTGTTTCAGGAGATGAGTAACTACACATTCTCTTTATGAAACACTATCACTCATTGGCACAATTGCATTTTCCACCCCACTTTGGGCTTTTCATGCAGCGACCACTCACGTTTGGAGCAATCTTGTGCATGCACCTGCAAATGCAACAGCATATTTGCTATTGTAGTCGTTATGAAGTGCGTTGATTGCAATGAAAGTTCATTGTTTATTGCATACTGAATCCTTTTATTTGAAGAGAAACGCAATACAAAACATGCTTCTAATGGAAGTTATCAATGGAACCAGCAACAACAACTCATTTAAAAACACTGTTGTTGAAAAGATGTTGTTGCTAACACTCCCTTTAAGTTATGAAATAATTATTTCTGAATGCAAACAACAATTTGGTCATATGAATATTATACGTCATACATTTGATAATTTTGCAAATATTATGGGAATGTTACTTGTGAATGTTAACGGAAGTGATAACGGAAAGGGACGATCTGTTTATAATGTTGACAAAATCTTGTCAGAACTTTGGATAAAGTGCTGATAATTCATGCTGAAGTCATTTTGAATTTATAAAAAAGATTATAGTGGCCCATTATGACCTCTTTTTCAGGTAATTAAGAGTATTTGATTAATGTGCTTAAATATGGAATTTTATTCACTATCTGATGGAAAGGTAAAGGTCTTTTGTTTGTAACACATCTGCATATTAAATGTGAAGACATGGTGGTAAAGAATAACTAAAAAAATGCCTTGCAAATATAAAATCACATACTGTATCCAAGAACTCTTTTTTTTAAGGATAAAGCACAGTCTTTACATGTATTAAGCCTAAAGAAAAGGAACCATGTGTGTACTAAATTATCTTAATAATTAAAATACCTTAAACAAAGATCACAATCATGTAGAGTAAGTTTCAATACAATTCAAATTAAATTACATTTTGTTATATGATATTTTAATGCTAAGAGAGAGAGAGAGAGAGAGAGAGAGAGAGAGAGAGAGAGAGAGAGAGAGAGAGAGAGAGAGAGAGAGAGAGAGAGAGAGAAAGAAAACAGATTCCCAATAGAACATGTTTTACTTATTTCAAGATAATTCCCAATTCAAGACAGTTTTTCCATGCACCAACCAAACAAACTGAACCCTAAACATCACATTGACTCAGTTCACCAGTTTTATCAAACCAACACAATTCCTGTTAACCTTAGATGCCCTCTATGAAACAAACATAAATGCCCATAGGAGCGAGATACTGTTGTTCACTACTGATGATATACTTCCCTGCGCAGAGTTACAGCATCATGTTGTAAAAGATCTAAATTTATCCAAAGAAAAATCTTACGTTTTAGTCTGTTCAGACACAAAGCAGTTATATCAGTTCAGAGGATGTGCCACAAACTGCTCAAGTCAATTCAATTAAGGTAAGTTTTTATGTTTATTTCATAGTGTTTAGCCCTGACAAAAGCTCTGGTTCCAATTCCTTTTTTAGCAGAAAAGAACTAAGGGTTTGGAATGTACAATGAGAGTAAATGAAATAATTGAATTGTTTTAGGTGAACTGTTACTTTTGGAGTAAAAAGGAAACATAAATCAAGAAGCAAAGATAATCAAAAGCATTTTTTTCCTTAAAGCTGCAGTCTGCAGTTTTTCCTCTTTGTCACTATCTCTGGTTGAAATCTGCAATTCATTCGCGGAATTATCGATGAGTTTAACACCCTCGACACAACACAGCCTGGATGAACACAATGTTTGAGGAGAGTGTGAGGCTGTCTTTGAATCAAGCTAAGGCAAGCAGATAGTTTTGAACAGTGCTATAGTGACAGTATGTATTTTCTCAAATATGTATTTTGGATAATGTTTATCCCCCCTACAAAAACTAAGGACTGCAGCTTTAATATTTTAATATTTTAACATTTGCTTTGCTCATTCAAATGACAGTGAGCACTGTGAGAATGATAAATAAGTCTTATTGAGACAAAGTGAAATGGATAAATCATGCTGTTTGGCTCTATCTTTTCTTTTGTGATATCTCAGGGAGAAACAGATTGGAATCTGGGATTCATGCAAAGCTCTCTCCGCTGTCACAGTGCCTTCACTTAAAAGACACTCCCAGCTTTGAAGTTAACAAGTTTGCACTGAAAACAGTATGTTGCAATACAATTTCAGTGATAACAAAACAAGGAATTTCACCCCTTTTATCTGCTATAAAAGTGAAGAACTCTTCAGGTCGGCTTCTGTTTTTTTTTTTCCCCCTTCAGTGTCAAAGCGGACACGATCCTAGCAATCCTGGCAATTTTTCTCCATTGTATATTTATTTGAAAATTTGAACCCTGGGGGAACTGAATCACAATTACAAATGCATCTGTAGAAGGTGAGTAATATTAGGCTGATTGCCAGTAATAGCAGGATGTGTTGGCTGGAAAAGAATCTGACAATTAGAATTCTGATGAGTGGACTTTCAAAGCAACACGAAATAATCATGTGTCTCCGAGGTTAAATTGCTGGTGCAATTGCAGGTCCATTGGTCACCAAAACCAGAAATGATTTGACATATCAAGAGGAATGGTATCATAAAATGGCAAGTCGTGGTTATTGGCAACTGTATTGGCAAAAAGCGACAACAATCGTAAACAATAGACAGATGGCCACATAGTGTTGAAGTGTTAATGGGCTATATGCACGCATGAGTTCCGCATTTGACGCAAGCTGCTCGTCCATTTCCGATTGTGGAGATTAAAGCGGAGGGAAACCGAGGAAAACGGGATTATGGCAGAGTCTTCAAAATTTACTGTCCTCCCGTCTTTGAAACGAAACGTACATACGTTTAGATGTAATTTTATATAGTTATGTTTATTTAATATAATTTTAAAAAGAAGCATAAAGGAGGGGTGTCTGTTTTGTCTGTTTTTGTGACTAACGTTTCTTTATTATAACCATGGAGTATAAAATTCAATATAAATTCTCAGTATTGCATTGGACTCTACGATCGGCGGAAGTTATCGAGCATCCTTACACCTTCACCGGAAATACCGCCGTACCCATTGGCTGTAAAAAAAAAAAAAAAAAAAAAAAAAAAAAGTGCTTTGAAAAATGATCGTTTTGAAACAGGATGATTATCCAATATTTGAAGCTTTACAGAGCTTTCATTTATTTCAGACCAGACATTTGAAAACTGTACCCAATGCATTCAAATAAACACAATAACCTGATGCGAGTTGCATCAGAAAAAGTAAAGCAGTTAGCAATTTTTTCAAGTCCTCTTTATAGCTTTACATCATCAAAAATACGTTTAGCTCAAAACTTTATTGCAAACTGTTTCTAGCACATGGGTGGAATTAGTTTTTATGCTTATATTAGGCTACTGCCAAGAAATATGAACCCATTTTGCAGGCTAGCATTTTGAAACATATACTCCATATTGTTCCCATACACTGAAATTATAATGCCAATAATTCCATTATGGCACGTTTGGCAGTACATTTGGCAATGTAGATTTTCACATTTCGAATAGAACACACCCCTTGTGAAAACTTTAGGGTTCCCTAGAACGCGGTGGGAACGCTCTGCGTGATTACGTCGTGAAGCACATGTAAAATCAGTCCAATGGAAGCCCGAAACGTCAAGGCGAGTGACGTCATAGACCAGGAAACTATAAAGCACCCCTGAAGTCAGACCGCGTCAGCTTCTGTCCCTTCAGCAAGCGCTCTCTTTGAAATTATGTCCTTGTCTATTTATTGTTGTTTGTCAAAGCCCAATATATATATATATATATATAACTATCTATGGCTAGCAAGCAAGATAGATGTTGTGTTGTTCCCTGCCCTCGTTACTTCACGGGTGGGGACACACATCAGCTATCGTGTTGGTTGCTGTTTGGGAGTGGAGCATGCCATGCAGCAGTGAGCTCTCGAGGGAGCTGACTGTGAGCATTGCGAGAAGCTGTCCGCGAGAACGCTCCACTCCCGCCGGGCGTTCTTTGAGGGGGACTGTTCGGTTCGCGTTCCCCGCGCGGGTTTCTGTTGCCGAGGCTCGGAGACGACTCGCATTTCGGGGTTGGAAGACGGATCTGACAGCGGGGGTTGGGTTGACTCTGCCCTTTCTCAGCTTTCTCATGCCAGATCTAGCGATTTCCAGTTCTGAGGAATTGGTATCGTTAGTGTTTTGTTTAAAAAGAAAAGAGTACAAAACAAATAAAAATATTAAGAAAAAGACAGATGTTTGAGATTTCAATGAATGAATAAATAAGTCAGAATATATCTTCGCTGTGCTGTTGCCAGTTAAATATTTATTTACTGTCCAGCTGAACATTATAAGATTGGAAATAAAGAAGAGTGTTTTTTTTTTAATCTTTTTTTTTTTTTTTTTTTTTTTAGAAGAAACGTATCTTAAAACAGAAAAAGACTCTATCTCAGCCTCCTCGTCGGGGACTGCGGTTTTTTCCTTATCTCCACTGAGGTGTCGAGATTGTGGAATAAACTGGTTTGTATTTTGTGTTTAACCCCCAGATGTCTAACTATAATGTTTGGGTATTCAGTATAATAGTGCCTCGGGTTCAGTGTTGGGTGTAACTACTTAATTAGTAATTAGTAACTGTAATTTAATTACTTTTCCCTTGAAAATGTAAAGTAAGGGATTACTCTTAATTTTTCTGTAATTTAGCCTAATTACTTTACTTCTGATGTAGGCTAATTGAGGTAAATGATGTGTATAGATCAATCCGATCTCACAGCGATTCGTATGCATTTGAGGTGTCTAAATCGTACCACCACACTCGTACAAATTCGTATGAATTAGTCATCTTATGTATGAAAAAAGTGTAAAGTGTCATGAAATCAGACATAAAACAATAGTGGGTTTAACATCAAAATGTTAAAAAGTATGTTTTTTTTTATAATGTAACCTTCTCCACCTTGGTCAGTTTAAGGATAATTCATGTAATTGTATAGTATTTGAAAGAATTAAAACAGATTCATGTCTATCCTTGTATTATTCAGCTGGTTGAGATTGATATGGGACTTTGAAAGTAATTAGTAATTAAAAGTAATTAAATACTTTTTGAGAGAGTAATTAATTACACTGTTGAAGAGGTAATTAGTAACTAATTAATTACTTTTTTAGAGTAATTTACCCAACACTGCTTGGGTTAAAGTGACGCTTGCAAGCTTTCTCTCTCCCGAGTCAGTGTCATCGTTATTAAACCCCGACGTTACCCACATAAATAATGAATGCATTTTTATTAGGCGGTACTTAGACGGTTTTATTTGTGGCGGTACTGTTTGCAATGGAAAACGGAGCAAAAAGCAAACTGAGTTTGAGGCAAGCTGAGTCGATGCGAGCTGAGGCGAGTCGAGTCGAGCTGGTACTGGTAATGGAAAAGTGCCATTATTGGCCATCAGGTTGAGGGAATGCGAGTCTAAGGCATTTATCAGTGCAATAAAATATTCAGATGATCAGGTCACCACGAATCCTGTGAAAATTTATGATATATTTCAGGATTTTTACACAAATTTATACAAAGCTGAAACCGATTTGGATGAGTTAAACTGCAAAGAGTATCTAGGAACATTAGAACTGCCTCGGATCTCACAGAGGGATAAAGACTCTTTGGAGGCCCCATTAAATTTGGAGAAGCTCCACGAATCACTAAAATGTCTTCAAAGGGGCAAGTCACCAGGCCTAGATGGATCCCTCCTGAATTGTATTTATAAATATGAGACTTGGTAGGGACTCTCATGCTTGATTAATTTAATCATGCAATTGAGCATGGGGCATTTCATAGAGATCAAAAAACATCTTTGATATCATTGCTTCTTAAAAAGGGAAAATTTAAGCTAGATTGCTCTAACTAGTCTATAGACCAATATCATTCATCTCATGCAATTTAAAAGTTTATGCTAAAGTTCTTGCCTCTAGCATGGAGAAAGTAATCCATAGCTTTAGGAGGACCAAACCGATTTTATTAAGGGACATCACGCATCCGATAATATGCGTCGACCTTTTCATGTTCTGGATTTTGCAGACACCCATCTGAGCCCTTGTGCGTTTTTTTTTTTTTTTTTCATTGGACGCAGAAAAGGCCTTTGACAGGCTAGAGCGGAGATATGTGTGGGTAGTTCTTCAATGTTTTCGCTTTGGTGAACATTACATCTCTATGATTAAGACACTTTACCACTCACCTGAGGCATCAGTCTTAACTGGTAATATTATGAGGCAGGGATGTCCACTTTCCCCATTATTGTATTGTTTATCCCTTGAACCACAAGCACAAGCCATTAGTAAAACTGAAGTAACACCAATTAAGATTCATGACCATAATCATATTATTTCGTTGTATCCAGATGACATAATTTTATATTTAGATCACTTTGATATGTCAATAACCGGTATAATTAAGAAATTTGATCTCTTTAGTAGTTTATTGGGTTACAAGATGTAAATCTACTTTAATGCCAATTAACAATGCTAAGGTAAATTGTCCTATCCCCTCATTCATTCTTATTAAAGATTCTTTCATCTATTTGGGTGTTACCATAAAAACCTCCATAAGATTGCCAGGGACAACTTTAACAACGTTTTAGGCAAGATCAAGAGTGATGCTCAAAGAATAAATAATCTTGAAGTCTCTCCTCAAGGCCGAATCTCCACAGTGAAAATTAATTTGTCACCTCGGTTTAATTTTCTATTAAATAAAATTTTTAACTTTAAGAAAATTTAACATTATTTTCTGATAATGTAAACTTGGTTCTATCCTTCTTTACTACAAATTGATTACTTGTCTAATACAGGTTTGTCTTCTCAATGACGATTCTGACTCCTGTATAAGTTATTTGCAAAAAAGAATGTTGTTTGCTGGGTTTACAGATGCGAAGAAGACTATAATACAGAACTGGTTTACTCCGCACGTGTGCAAAAACATATTGAATTCATAGTCTCCACAAAATAGTGACTTTTGAATGTAGGCTACAACAGCACAAATTAACAAGGCTAAACCTAGTACCATTCATTGTAAACAAAGTATGTTCACTGCAAAGTTTATTTATTTCATTTTTAAGGATTTGTTTACTGTATGTGATTTATTTAATGGAAAGCACATTCACTACCAGTTATCTTGCTGTTAATTTTAAATAAATGTACCAATTAGCTAATCAGTGTCCCCCAAGTAGCAAGTAAGCCTAAAAGTAGCCTATTATTGTAATGTTGCAGTGGGAGTTTACATGAGTTTTTGGCATGTTGTGTGGCGCTTTCTCCATGAGTGCTCGCTCTTGTGTTCGAGCACGCGCAAGAGCATGAGCGCTCTGGTAAAAATTGGTTGCAATCTGAAACATCACAGATGCCGCTAAATAATACATATAGCACCTTTAAATACAATGGCAATACAGTATAACTCGCTCTAATGCTTAATTAAGCACCCAAGAGTGTCAGAAGATATTTTCAAGAATAGCTCAGTGTTTTTTGTTCATACAATGAAAGTCAATGTTGTTTTTTTTTTTTTTTTTTTTTTTTTTTTTTGAGTGTTTTACAGAGTAAAGATAGTCATACCAGTTTGGAACAGCCTGAGAATAAGTTTTTATTTATTTATTTTTTATTTATTTTTCTCTTAAAGCATAATATAGAAAAATAAGTCTTCTATATTTGAACCACAGATATTATAATTGACATGTGAAGTGGTAGCATATTCTTAAAAGAAATTGCTCTCTCAAACTCCTCTGTTTTTCCAGTACTTCACCCAAAGAAAAGAGATCTCTTCTCTCAGTGCTTGAGACTCCTCTTCAGACAGCCGACAACATCTATGACCAATGGTGCAAGGGACTGGAGCCTCCCAATGGCCGTCTGCATGCTGCGTTGGTGATTATTTTTTTCCCTGAGTCATTAGACCCCTACCACTGAAGTCCATGCCCTGCTGGGACCAATGTGTCTTGATAAATTTGCCCTATTATGCTGATAAATTAGTCCATCTCCAGAGCATTCAGGGGCTTTCTGCAGCTGTGACTGGGGGCAATGCTTCTGTCATTACACTCTTTTAAATGTCATTCTATTATCTTCCCAGAGCTCAGGAAAAAAAACGAAACGAGGCAGAATGGAGATGAGAGAATAAAAGCGGTGTTACTCTCAGTTATGCTGAGTTCACATTAAATCTAAATACAAGTTTGTATACAGTGGCCCCAAAAAGTCAAATTTCACTTTGTGTTTATGAATGTTGTTACATTGTGTAACAAAATATCAAAGTAAATGGCACTTCCTTAGATAAAGATAGCACAAACACTCTTTTTAAGCTAGATGTTACATGGAAATATTAAAAAAATACCATGGGCAAACCAGGAAAAAAAAAAGATACTTAGATGATTAATGTGGTTCATAAAACACAATATTTTGAGTTTCTATTGCATTAATTTTTAAATTCTTAAATTCAATGAACTCAATTTTAAGGCAACCAGGTAACTTACATTTTTAAGTTAAACCAACAATGTTTTTAGCAGTGTAATCCAAATGTCAATATATTTTGTAACACATGTTATTGTTTTTATAGTTGGAATACATTTACATTTAATTGTTAAATGTTGCATAAAGTATATTTACAGTCAATCAGTGTTTATACTGCAACGGTGGAACAGAAGATGCATACTGTATCTTTGATATTCAATCAGCCAGATAACACTCAAGATAAAACAACAAAGCAGGTGTTGATACACAACGCATTCTCACCCCAAGGCGTCACCTTTGACCATGCTTCGATATTTGACGTTTTAGGCGCCCTTTAGCGTCACTTACATGACGCGATCCTACGGCGTCATCTAACTGACGCTAAAGGAAAGCGTCAGTTAGAGGACGCGGTTAGGTTTAGGTGTGGGGTGGGGGTAGGGTACACGCGATCCTAGGGCGTCATCTAACTGACGCTAAAGGGCGCCTAAAGCGTCAGATATTGAAGCATGTCCAAATGCTTCACAAGGCGTCAGTTAGGTGACGCCTTGGGAGTGAGAATGGGCTGTGATACAGCATGACTTCACACATAATGTGAAATGGAAATCACATTTTATCTGTGGAGAAAGTCTACCTTTTTAACTTGATAAAAGCCGTGAATCGTCGATATTCTAATGTCCTCTTTTATATCAAAAGTGAGTGGCTCCACCTGTATTGCTATTGAAATCCTAATCTATTAGAATGTTAAGAGCTCATGCTGGTAGGAATAAATAAATGCATTATTTACCACAACAAATTCTCAAGGGATACTATGAAATGCATGTTTACTTTGGGTAAACATTACGCAAGGAGAGAGAGAGAGATATAGCCTCTAATAACAGCAGAAAAAAAAAAAAAAAAAAAAAAAACTTTCCCAGAATGCCTCTACTCCTCTTCACTATAAAAGTTCACAAAAAGGTCATTTTGGCTTTCAAACACCCTCTTCTTCTGGTGCTCCGGGCTGTTAAATAAAGCTCCTCTGTCCTGCTTTCTACTCGCAACCATTATTAAGTTTAACAACTATGTATGTTTCTAACAGAAAATCGGTAGCGGGGCATCAGAAAATGTTGGCCTCTGGATTCCTCCTTGACAGTGTCTGTTTTCACAGTCATTCGCTATCAGATGGCCTCTATTACACAAAACCTTTAGAAGAATCTGGCAACGGTGCAGCTTTAAAGGGCATGAGTGAAAACACACACAGAATAATTATGAAGCCGCTGACCTCTTTCTCGCGCAGCATACACCATTGGCAAACATCTGTAGCAGAGTACAGGAGACTGAGTTTAGTATTTCTGCAGTGTTTCAGGTATTGGATTCTATTCTACAACTTCAGAGGAACCTGATTTCAGGCCAAATTTATTATCGATACCTCTTAAAGGATTCGAGTTAGGCTACATTAAAATGCAAGATTTAAATTCCTTTGTTGGGAAATCCAAACAAATGTAGCTCTTGAAGGTAGCTGACAAAAAGGAACACTGTTTATGGGAGCATGAGAGCAGCAGCTGTTTGTAAAACTGTAGCTTTTCCAGTAAATAGCTGTTTTATCTTAAGCAGCAGTGATTTATTTATTGATTTTGGTCCCACTTTAATTCTTTTCCGACATGCAAAATGGAATGGTAATAAAATGTGGTCTCATAGAATATGTAGAATAAAGAATAATTTGCAAAATGCCCAAATGATGCACTTGATGTGGACTTGACGTCACACTTCCGGCTCTTGGTTTTTCATCTTATGATTCCGAAAGATACCCCGTTCACTATGCCCAATCACTAAGTTTTCACTGTGAAATCTGATTTAGTTGATTGAATCTCGTCATTCAGATGGTTCATTTAAATTAGTTCAAAAGGATTCATCTAAATCCTTGCATCTTCTTTTTTTAGTGATCACACAATGTTTCTACTTGTTTATATAATTTTTTTGTGTGTGTGCTACTATCATGGAATTAGGAAATCTGATTCTGAGGGGTGGTGATGGCGCAGTGGATTAGACACATGCCTTTGGTGTGAGAGACCTGGGTTCGAATCCACTGTGAGACACCAATGTGTCCCTGAGCAAGACACTGAACTCCTAGTTGCTCCAGAGTCGTGTGACCTCTGACATATATAGCAATTGTAAGTCGCTTTGGATAAAAGAGTCAGCTAAATGAATAAATGTAATGTAAATGATTCATTTGGGCGAATCTGTTTATTTAGATGGGTTTTTTTTAAACCATTTCATGTTCTTTTTTTAAATATTGAACACTGTTTTCTCCTTTTTTTTGCTTGTTTATTACTCTCATAGAACTGAGAAATCGTATTTGAGTGAATCTGTTCTATAAAAATGCTAAAAACACAAAAAAAATTGTACAGTAAAATTTATGGACTTTTTTTTTATTAGTAAACCGAACAAGTTAACTTATAATTCACGGTGAACTGACATTCCAAGATTTCCCCGTGTGAAACTTCACATGTAAAAGTATGTTCTCTTTGTTTTTGTCATGTAATATTATCAGTTATGCACATTTGTGGGCTGTTGCATCTTCTTTGGTTTAATGAATGTTTATTGCCTGCTGCCATGGTGTTTTGTGCTTGTGTGAATGACTGCACCTTATTCTAAACCTTGGATTTTTTGTATGTATGATTCGTTTAAATTGATGGCTTCAAAAAGATTGACATTTTTGTAAGTCTCACAGTATGTAGTGTTGCTAAGTACATAGGTAGCTAGTTGCAAAAGTAGATTTAAAGAATCTTCCACCAGACTGCAGCGCAAGTCAGTGGTTTCATACGTTAACAAGAAACAATATCATTTATTGTAGTGCTGATTGAGCTAATGGAGCGAAAGGATAAGAAATGCTCTATAAGCAGCTTAAAGCTTCTCTCGGGCCCAGTTCATGTTTAAATGCCCCAGTAGGGTGCCTAACCTTTTAGCTGAAGAGGTTTTCTACTGGATTTTCTTGGCCCCACAAGATGGACGTTAAATGTCTCATCCCACCATTTTTAGTACAAGACAGATGATATCTAGAATGAGACCTTTCTTCTTTGAAGGTGACAGAATCTGAAGGACTGATCAAGAGAACAGTTTCTTGACCTCTGATACTGGACCACTTTTGCACCTCACTGGCCCACCATGTAAAATTAGAGGACACTGTGATGCTGGAAATTGAAAAATTGCATCAACGAGATGGGTGGCACATATTCTTCCTTTATTAAGTGGCACCGGACACCAATTCCACTGAATCGTTCTTCTTCAGGGTATTGACTTTTCACCACCTAACAAGCCCAACATTAAGTTCCTCACCATAGAAAGGCATCTCTTTTTAAAATAATTTTAGTGAAATGATTTGACCAAAAGAGAACCAATGCATTAAAGGGATTCAGAAACCCTTGTTATTAGTGACACCGGTGCTCGTGCTTGCGCTTGACATACAGTACAAGAGACTGAATGTGATTGAAGGCCCCAATATACCCCCTGGTGAAGTTCTTTTTCTTTTCTTGTTTCTTTCTTTCTTTCTTTTTTTTACTTATAAGTTGGAAATACCTTGGTCAAGATATACCTGTAACAAGGATCCAGATGCAATCCACACATTGCTGAGAGCAATGGTTAGAATGGTTATTGAAATAATATCTTCTGCACACTTTCCTTTCAGTAACAAAATAAACATGCATCAAAAAGCAGTTAAAGCATCTGGTCATAGTGATGTGGATATATATATATATATATGATGGAATGGATGTGAAGGCGGTGTGTAAATTGAGTTACCGTGTTTTACTGAGATTTCTTTTCTCATGTGAATTGGCCATTAATATTACAGATGCCCTGTGGTAAAGTTACATTATTCCATCTACCCTTGTAAAAGCAATCCCTTCTGAATAGGGCTATAGTATGGAAGAGAGGTTCACTGGAACACACATGCATGTCAGATCCTTTTGATTTTCCTGGAAAAAAATGTCCCCAGTTCTTCATGTAAAAATCAGTCAACAGCATGCTTTCATAGAAAACCTAGGAAGTTGGGAAAGGCTTCGTTTTTTTAAGTTCTGTTGCAAGCTGTTTTGGCAATAAAACACTGAATAAAACATGAAAATTCGTACATATAGCTGCTTTAATATAATTGTATTATTTACTATTAATTATTATTTTAAGGAAAGTGATTAATTAATATAAATTTAAAGCTACAGTCCATAGATTTTCCTCTTTGTCGCAATCTGTGTTCAAAATCTGCAATTGCAGTTATTCGCAGAATTATCAACTTTACTTAAGTTGTGCCTCGGCACAGCATGGACGAATCCAATGTTTTGAGAAGAATGTGCGGCTGTCAGTCGGCAGGATCCGTTTCTGGATCCGTCATCAAATTGATAAGTTTAATTATAACAAGTGCTGTGAGAAAAGGCTATAAATCTCCACCTCCAACATCCTCACTCGCAAAATAGCCTACTAGCCGAGACTCCTTCATGTGTACAGATGTGACGTACTGACGCAAAGACATGCTCAAATTTCCCACGGAAATCCGATAGTACCACTGGAATTAAAAAAAAAAAAAGGTTATTACAAGCTTACCGTTTTGAATCGAGCTACGGCAAGCAGACATTTTTGAACACTGGCTAAATGTACTTGCTCAATTCATTTAGGATATTTTTTTAACCCAAAAAGGTTATGGACTGCAGCTTTAATATAAAGTGATTAGATATTAACATTTTTCAAAGTACCATAGCTCATTTTTTATATTTCACTATTGATCACTATAATTCAGACCAGTTGCAATAAGATCTGAACTTCTCAGTTTCTAGAAATCACATAGAACAAAATAAATGAATAATCAATAAGTGAATGTGTTAATTTTGATAATTTTTCCAGAAACAAACATGCATTCAAATGACATTCAAAATGACCAAAACATACTAGTACATTAGATCGTTAAATTACTTTATTTCTGATCTCATCAAAATTTTTACAAAACATTTTTTTCTGACAATAATATACTCAAAGAAGAGCCACATTTTTGCATTTGGAGCAGGTCTTCACAAAACTGTTTTCAATCTGCGTACAGATGAAAACAAAAGAAAACAACAGATAAGGGTTATAACAATGCATATTTACATCCCACAGAAAAACAATAACCCATAGCCCGAGACCAGGCAAAGCCAGAGAAACATGATTTTCATGGAAGTTAATGGGCCTACGGAGGATGAAGTGGAAGGTTAAAACACAGGGATAGAATACAAATGAGAGACAATATTGCTTTTCATTGTGTTTTTGCCCTATGTAATCCATTAATAGATTGAGTGGGGGGAAATGAATCAGAACCAAAAAGCTCAAATTTTCTTCAAGCGTTAGTTTTTCTCCATAAATCACAGCGCAGATCGTTGATGTCTACACATATTAGCAACTTTTTTTACAGCACATATTTCAATTCAAAGGACGGTGTTTGAGGTCTTGCCTGAACATCGGTTTCTTTCATACAAAGCGCCTCTGCTTTACAAATGGAACAAAATATCCGACTTGAGATGTTATGCTGTGGAACCTTGAACATGCTTGATGGGTTTGCAGACAGCTTAACAGACGTCATTTTAACAAAATCTTTTTTTGCTATTGAAACATCAAGCACTCGGGTAACAGTGAAAACAGATACTTTGGAGCTACTGTGACAAGTAGGCCTACTCTATAGCAGTCAAAATACAAAATCAAAAGTGTGCCTTTTCCTGCAGATGACACTTAAACATGATAGACCGACAACTCAAAATCAGCATAAAAACACATTAAAGCAATAGTTTAAGTCATTGTTGAAGAAATACTGAAACTGTCACGAACAAAAACAAGGCTGTATGGAATGAAAGTAGTCAATTCAAGAGTTGGAGTGTTTTCAACAGGACTGCATTATGACCATTTTTATATTAGCAATCTCAGAGGAAATTGAGTCTCTGTTCCAAAACCTAGCGTGCGGCCCAAGGCACACTGGTGGTGTGGCGTGAGCATGGCGTTTCAGTAGCGTGTCAGTTGCGTGGCGGCCGTGTCACGTTTTCTGTCTTTGTACACTAGAAACCTGTCTGACACGGCGCTGCTGCTAGGTGAAGTACAGGCAGAAAGACATATGGGAGAGAGTTGTGGAAGACCTATACTTCATGTTAAGCACAAATATAAAGCCTACTGATAAAGACACTGTCAGTAGTATTGACAGCAAAATAGACTGCAGAATATTTCATTCTGTATTGACAGGTAGTGATGTATGTCTCGAGACCACTTTTACGTGGTTTCGGTCTTGTCACGGCCTTGACGGTCTTTGGTCTTGGTCTTGGTCCTCTCGGTTTTGTCTAGGTCTTGCTGTCTCAGACCGACATAGTGGTCGGGGGATTTAGCAATACAATACTACTATATCCACGACGATATCCGCAACGGATTGAAGCGCGCTTCCGAGCCACACGAGAAAACACAGTATCCGCGCCACTGATCGCAGCAGGAACGAGCACTTTGATCACTTGATTTAAAAAAAAAAAAACACATATCATGTACAGTTATTGATGTATTAATATTTAGTAAAACACATATCAGTGACATGATGGGTTTTAACTTCATTCAGGAGATTTTGGGTAACTGCACAACTGAAAGATGACTGAGTGCACCGCCAACAGTGTATGTGTGTGTGTAACCATAGCGACAAAACAACCAACTTTCAGATCCTGCACTTAAGCTTCTAATTTAGTTTTTAAATGTATTTAAAAGTTGCAGAATGGATTCATTTGGAGACTTCGAAATCAGAAGGCAATGCAAAACAAAATCCTACAAGTTATTGCTTAGCTTCAACAACACTAGTCTGTTTTTGGTCTCGTCTTGGTCTTGGTCTCGGTTTAGGCGGTCTTGACTACAAGTCTATTGACAGGTGCAGTATTTGAAAATTGATCATTATTTATTTATGTTGAAATTATATATTTATATCTGAATTTGCCAAAACCTAGACTTTCAACCATAAAATGCAATTTATTCATATGTATTTGTGTACAAAATAACCTATAAACATCTTTTCCTTTTCTATTTTGCCTGGAAACACTTCCAACAAGCTTGCCGCGTGAGAAAAAAAAAGGCGTCGGTTCTATTTCTAGCATGCACGCGTTTTCCACGTGGCTCACGCAGGCAGTGTGCAAGCTCTAATCGGTTAACATGGGAGCCGAAATAAAAACGGACACGCCACGCAGCTGAGACGCTTACGCCACGCAGCCAGTTTGTCTCCGGCCTAAGTAAGCAAGATATTAAGGCATTATTGGCATGTTCACGGCATAAAATCTGTTCCAAAAGGTATGATTAAGCTGCCTTCTAAAATACATAGCTAGTTCAAAGGCATCCCCACACTTTGTGGAGAAGGCAATCCCATAATGCATTGTGGTGAGCAGTGAGGGAAAAAATCCATTACATAAAATCCTTTGTTATAGACATTTTCATCGCTATCGTATCGTTGGGAATGGTGATTTATTTGAGGGATTCACTTTAGATTAATTTAAATCTGTCTGACGAAATCGAAAAGTCCGGTTACGATTTATGGCCAGTTGATTGGTGCATCTCCTGTAGTCTTATCTAGTCAATGTTTTATATTTAGTAGCTTCAAGAGCAATTGCTACTTTCATAGACAATTTTCCCACAACTTAGTGTGCTTTGTTTTTATGCTTTCCTAAAATATTAGCTTAGCGGTATGCTAACACTCACATAGAAGGTGGATTTTTCTATGTAAAGCATTTGAAATAACTCTTCCGGTGTTTTGTGATGGTTAGGTTGTGGTCTATGTAGGTGGTGATGCACTTGCTAGATTTTGGAACAGATCTTTCATACAAATTTCATCCGGCCATTCTGTCCAACGTTTAGTTGCTAAACTACGACACTCGATGTTTAGATAGTTTGTGGGCTGAGGCGCTGGTTGAATGTGGCTGATTTAGTCGACAGAGAATAAGTATGGTGACAGGGCCAAGTCCACAATAGCAGCAGATGTTAGCCCCATGGGCCAACCCCCGCACTGACAACAGTGCTACCTCTCAGCCATGTGCAAGCCTAGAGATAAGCGATGTTTTTTTTTTCACCTCCAATTTCTGCACAGATGAGCTGATGAATGCGTTAGTGTGTGCGTGTTGCAAATCGCTCCTTTTACCAAGACTTTTGCACCAATGCTTACATGTCTGCGCAGCAGAGAAGAAAACGTCCAGCGAGCCTTTCTTTCTTTCCTTTCTCTCTCTCTCTCAGGGCTCTTCCTGTCCTTCTGGCTATTTGCATCAGACACTCATTTGAGAGTCGAAGCAGAAAGTCTTCTGTTACTTTAAATCCTACCCTTGAGGAGAAATGTGTTCCCAGAAGACACTGGGACCCAAATCACAAGGGGAAAATAAAAGAACAAGACTAAAACAAACGAACGGGAGGGGGAAACTCTGTGAAGATGCGATTGTATTTAGCTGGAACTCAAACTGAATTTCTTTTAAATTTATGGTTGCGTATATATCAGGGGCCAAATTTGACAACATGCAGTCATTTTTTTTTAGTCATTTAAATCATAATATTTATTTTCTAAAAGCAATTTGAAAATGTCAAATTATGTTTGAATATTTGTTACAACGTTACAAAGCCTGATTACCATAATGCCTTGTTTTTACACAAAATACAATAGGAGGGTTAAATACTCAAAACGTAAACTACAAAATGTGAAAGACAAGCAAAGAGAAGATGCAGGGGCGTCCTCCGCCTTACGTAAATGACCGTAAAGCAGCAAATTGTCAGAATAATGGGATGAGACAGTTACATAAGGCTTCATGATTTGGCGACTTTGTAGAGGAGGAGAATCGTTGCAGGGCATGACAGTTGAAGAGCTTAGAATATCAAGGTAACTCATCCAAATAGCTGATTGGATCAGATACTTTCACACTCATTTCTAGTTTATTTTAAGACAAAAATTATTAAATATTGCATTTCTGGTTTATAATACATGGAGAAAATTGCAACACAATCTCATGGCAATTCGTAACTATTGCACATTTTGGCAAACCGGTGACTAATTCATATGAATTCCAACAAATGTATTTAAATGTTAGCGGTGGACCTTCATTCTTACTGTTTTATTATAATAACCGTACAAATTCATATGAAATCGCCACCTAGTACCATAGTTATATTTTCCTGTGAGATCAGGTTGTAAAATTATCTTTTAGCATTCTAATTCATCACAATGGCAGTTGCTCAGCTGGTGCATTACATATGTTTTAACTCTTTCCCCGCCATGATGGAATTTTCCGGCTTTCTGTGTTTTCACTGTTATAAGGTAGGTGGCGCTAGGACTCAAATCTCCTGATCAAAAAACAAGTGAAAAAGCAGAAAAAACAAGCGATGGCATATGTAAAATAATGTGATCATCAACATTTAAACAGCATATAAAATATATATAAATATATAAAAGCAGAGGGTCTGTTCTTTCTTTTGATATATTGTATGTTCAGATATTCATACAACAAAATATTTTAGAGGCCATGACATTTTTGTGAAAATGATCAAAAACGATGGCAGTGGCTGGCAACATAAAAAAAAAATGCCGGGGAAAGAGTTAATTATGATAAACAAATATATATTTTACATTTGATATTTATTTTATATATAATTTAAAAGAATTAGAATAAAACATTCTAGTTTCCCCGAAACAACAGCCTGACATCGTCTTTTCAAATGCAGGACACAGAAAGTCCTATGGATTTTCTGAAACGCTGCCACTGAGCTAATGTCTTGCTGTAAGGAGCATTTTATGAGGTTGTAAAGTTCTTGCGACTTACTCAGAATTGAAATGCGGTGGGCAGGTAACCCTATTAGCATTTTACCTAACAACATCAAGCCTATACTTGATACATCATGCATGAAGCCCCAGAGCAAAGTACAAGCCACTCTCACTAAACAAGTAGATATTATTTTAATTTGGACTGGGCTTCTCAAATACAAGCCGAGGAGAAAGAGAGAGAACTGGTGGTGGATCACAACGGTTAGGGCACATAGCGAATCAAAGTATACTGTATAAGATGATGAAATGAGCACTGATATCAATCTTTCAATTCCCAAACTGATTTCAGCAGTGAAGTGATAACAAAGAAAATGAAAATCTATGATGCTAATGTGATGAGAAGCCGACTGAGACAGCAGATAGAAAAATATCAATCTTCCAAATGAGGGATCATATTGAGTCTTTCTAGAAGCGTACGTTTTTTTTTTTTTTTTTTTAAATCAGGATGCGCGTTTAAACAGCTGAGGCTTCTGTCCTTTTCACAAAACTTGTCAAAAAAAAAAAAGCAAAACAATGTTTCTTTATACTCTCTATTTACAAGATAAACATGTGAAGATAACTGGTGCTGGAGACTATCAGGACACGTTTCAAAATGTCTTTGATCGTCTTGACAGCGTCAGTTCTCTCGAAGAGATTGAGACGTAAAATCCGTTTCTTACCTCACCAGCTCTCCACCCCATTTCCTGTGACGTCTTGGAGCTTTGCGTTCGTTTAATCGATACGTTTCCGTCACAAACATGCCAAAGTAGGGGTTCTGATGGGGCCAAAGTGGTTACCGTGGCTCCTGAAAAGACGGAGGCTTTGAACCGGAGGGAATTTGCAATATCCACAATACTGGTGAGGTACCATCTCCACATTCATTGTGTGAAGTCCAAACGCACAGGCACACAGGGTGAAAGAAAAAAAAAACAAACAGTTTACAGGCAACAATTCCATGTTCTCATGTTATTCAAAAGTCCTTTGAGGGTTAAAAGAAAGAAAAACCAAACAGAACTTCTGCACGACTGGACAACGGCTTTTAATGCCAGAGAGTTTCTTGATCAAAATTCTCTGTTCAACTACAGTGTGTGAACCTGCAAACCGAATGATGCAGAATCAATGTAATATTACTAATGGATGACGTCCATTAGACTAGTAATAGTGTAATGTTCAAAGAAATGCCACACGGGAGCTGAACTCAAACTAAAAATGAACAAGCCTTCAATGAGTATGGGAGACCGGAGGCTGTTGCAACACGTATTCAACACACACTCACTTTCTGCCTGAGGAAAAGTGTTATCGTTTCACTTCGTGAGAAATAACATATATTTTTTGGGGGGATGTCCTGTATTTTCTACGGTTTTTTTACCTTGGAATACTTTTTTTCCATATTATTTAATAAATATAATAAAATACACGAATAATACATTTTAGTAAAAAGCATTTTCCCGGTTTTTGTTGACATCTAAAAGATATATCATCTAAAGGAGAAAATGCTTCAGTAATAGTACTACATGTCAGATCAATAACACTATTAGTTTGATGAGTGCCTTTATCAGAGACGCAGTGGGTTTAATAAAACAATGTGTGTGTTATGATTGCCCCAAGTCACAGTCACAATCAAACTTGTTTTAAATTCAATTGAATGAGAATATTACTTTTGGCAGATATATACATTTCTTGCTTCAAACCATGTCATGTAAATTTGTAGTAGAAATTCGAGTTATAAAAGAAAATTTCAATTGCAGTTGTCCCCAGTCTCCCATATATCTTGCTGTTTTATCTAATTATAGCAATTTCATCCGTGTAGCTGCTTTGTTGAGTGACATCTCTTGGTTAACACTCCGAGGTGATTGACCACCTCTTTCTGAACTGAAACTTGGTTTATTCAGCTCTTCGATATAACTGAAGGCTCTTTTTAGAGGTTCTAGCTTTGTTATTGTCAGATCATTCCCTTAGATAATTAAAAAAACAAAACATGAAAATGGTTTAGAAAGATTGTTTTGGTCAAAAACATGTTTTACACAAGTATATGAATGTAAACGCATCTAGCTAAGCTCCATTTCACACATTGTTGTGTGCCAAAAAATATATATTCAAGTATGTGGTGGTTTGCCAGCATTTCCACCATCAGCTTTTCCATTAAGGTCAATTACTGTCGTAGCGTAGTTTTGAGAAGAAAACTCTTCAATGACTGCTAGCTACCTCAATAGTAACACATCAGTTTAACACCACGACCTAAAAGTTTGTTATAGCAGGACAGTGGCGTCGGATACTTGCAAAGAAGGCGTTTCTGCCACTAGATGGTAACTCCAGCATGCTATCCGAGTGAGGGATGTCTGCCTTCTTGAAGCTGAAGTATGTAATTGTTCTGTGTTTAGTTCGCTAAATGCAGAGAGTATTTAGTAAAAAATATGAACAAGCGGTTGGTTCTGCAGAAACATCAAAACAGTGTTTGTTGGAACATTCTGACCAGCCAACCAGCTCAACCAATGGCGTAAATTTGGGGGCGTGGTTTTCTGTTTGCCTGTCCAATAGCAGATATAGAGAGTTTTTAGGAAACCTTTTGGAAAACAGTCATTATTTCTGACACGAGTGGTTGCAGAAATTACACACTTCAGCTTTTAAACTTAAACACATACACACAAACAAACACACACACACACACAATCTAGTTAACAGATAGCCTTCAAACACAAAGCTTGATGTTTTTTTACTCTGCAGAATTAAAAATCAGGCAACGTCATCAGCCGTGAACCCCGCTGGCCTACACGTTACAGTATGCGTTAGACACTGATTAATTTGATTACATTTTGAAAAGAAACACAAGCTTTATGTACATCTAAGAAGCTTGATCTTTGGTACATGTGCACACTGAAAGACCTTGCCATGTGAGACTTAATTTCTAATTTAATGAATGAGTTTTCTTCTACTCAAACAGATCTTCCATCTGACATTCTCATGTCTGGACAGATCTGTCTTTTTAATCAAATAATGACAGCATTTATGAGCACTCCCTGGCAACTAAATGAAAATAACAGCGAGAGGCCTTTGAGCTCTGGTGAACATTAATTTGCTGCTTTTCATTCTCTTGTTCTCACACTCTTGTTTAAAAAAAAAAAAAAGAAAAACCTTGTTTATTGCACATTCCTATTCATTCTTCACTCAGAATGGGAAACCATCACCACCATCTACTCCTCAGAGAAGCCGTCCTAGCGTCAGTGCAGAGCGAGGGCTGAATGAAACCAAAGCCACGTTTAACGTCTCATGCATGTTGCATTGGATTTCAATTTGCCATTGAGCAGAACGGGGACAACAAAACATGTATTGGCCTTTGATTCGGAACAAAGAAAAGATGGAAAAAGACAAATGGAATCCCATTTTCCAGAATACACTACACTCCACAATAGAAGTGCACCGTATGCCAGATCCTCGTGTCCTCCAGCGACGTCGTTGGGAATGATTTTCACTTCTCTATATTCGCGAGAAACAGTTAGCGCACAGCAGTATGCACAGTTTTCAGACACGCAGCTGCGTTAATGCCGGCAGAATGTGGATCACCACACCAGGCACAGTCTCTTTTGAAATTACCCATCATGCCTTGCTATACGAGCGGGGCTGTTAGCGTCTAAAAGTGAGGGTGCTGGTGGAACGTTCTGTCGTTGGATAGTTAATGGAGCGTTCTGTGGTGGGGTAGGGGATGCTGGGCCCCTCCATGGGCGCTCTCTGGCTGGGTGGGGAGCAGGGTCCCGTGGTGCCCGAGTTGATGGTGGGTACTGCCGGAAGCGCCACAGTCTGGATGGTGCTCCTCTCGCGGGGGGGAAGCTCTGCCAGCCCCTCCAGGGTTTGGGGGGGACCATCGTAGCTCATGTTGAGCCTCAGGGGTTGATGCGCCTGGCAGTAGTCCACTATGGGCTGGTCATACCTGTAGAAGGTCAGAGTGCTCATCTGCTGAGGGACCTGTGGGGGGTAAAGTAGAGAGAGAGAGAATGAGAAAAGTTGAAGATTCCTAATTAGAATAATTAAGCCATCAACAGTCATTAAATCGTCATTAAAAGGGTAGTCGTTCAAAAATGAACATTTTGTGCCATTATTCACTCAGCCTCAAGTCATTTTAGACCCGTATGACTATCTTTCCTTAGTATGACACAAAATGGGAAATTTGGAGGATTGTACTGGTTGCTCTTTTCCATGCAAATATAATGAAAGGGGACTAGAAAACTCAAGCTTAAAAAAAAAAAACATTAAAATCACCATGAAATATCAAAAAGTGGTCCAGTTGACTTATGCCTATTCAAAGTGCGAAGTCTTTCAAAGCTTTTTATGACAAGAAAACAACCGCTACAACCGAAATCAGAGTTAAACTCAAAAAAAATTAATTAATCATTCAGACTTAAACTGCATTCATAATCCATTGAAAAGATCACTTTTACTCACAGTCAGATCAGTCATTGCTTTACAAAAAACTTCCATTTTTTTAACATTAGTTAACCACATTAGTTACTACTAATGACGAAAAATAGCATTTCTTAATCTTAATGTTAATTTCAACATTTACTAATGCATTATTAAAATCGAACGTTGAATCTGTAAATATTATTGGTAACAGTTAAGTTTAAGGTCAAATTCTCATTAGTTGCTTATTGTCATGCATATTACTAGGATATTGGCTGTTAACCAGTAATTATAAAGCACATACTGATGCCTTATTCTGCATGACCATCTTCTACATCCCTAAATCCTACCAGATACTAAATTAATAATTAGTAATTAGGAGTTTATTGAGCCAAAAGTAATAATACAGGACATAGTGAGAACTGGAGCCTTAAACTAAAGTGTAATGAACCTGACTTAACATAATACTAACAATGACAAATTATAGCCTATTTTATTAACTAACATTAATATACATGAATAAATACATTTCTCATTGCTATTCAATTATTTAACTAATGTTAATAGGACCCATAGTAAAGTGTTAATCATTAAAAATGGAACTGAATTAAAGTTTCATTAAGAAGGTCTGAATCAAAAAATTGATTTATGAACTGAACATCTCTAGTACTCTTATGAAGAATTTTAACAAAATCAATCACTCGATTCATTTAAAAGTTCAGATTTGAAAGAATGATGCATTCACAAATCTGAGATACAGTATTTCATGAAGAATTTTCAAACAACTCACATGTTGGTCTTTTTTGATCACTAAAAGCTACAGTATTGTACTCTGAATATTGCACATGAGTTATGCAGTATGGACCACTCTTACGGTGCTTGTTGGTTGAGAGTTCCTTTCTTCATTCAGTTTATTTTATGAAAACAAACAAAAAAAAAAAAAAACAACAATCAGGAATTTCATCAATATCTAATGATGTCTATCTATTGAACCTAATGTGTTCCAAGGACAAATGAAAGACATACAGGTTTGGAATGACATGAAGGTGAGTAAATAATGACATTTTATTTTTTTTGGGTGAACTCTCCCTTTAATTAGAGTAATTAAACCACCCCCTCACCACACGAGTCATTAAATAGTCATAAAATATCTCCGATAATGATTCCACCACCAAGAGACATGCACACATTCCAACATCCCTCATTCCCCCATCGTTCTCAGCCCACTCGCGACTTCCTCTTTAAGCTCTGCTTCCGTCTGCATTTAGAAGCTGCCTCTTGGCGCCTCGTTTTCAAAGAGGAACCGCGCTGGTTGGGGTAATAGCTTTTTACACCAAGTGCAAACCCAGCATCTGTCTTGCTTCCCAGTGTGTGTGCTGTGCTCGCTGGTGACTCACTCTGTGTATACACAAGAGGCAGAGCACGCACACGCACACACACAAACCCCCGCATAGGCTTCTGCAGCTATTCCTATGATAAGTGACACAAGCAAATATGCCTTTCCATTTCATGCCGTGACTCTCGGAGAGTCGTTGAGGAGAAACATGCCACATGTAGCTGCACTGCAAAAAAATATTTCAATTTTACTGGGAAATATGACAACAAATACTGATAAAACACTGACTGGTAAATGCCCTTAAAACAAGATAAATTGACATTATTTAAGTAAAAATGCATAAATGATTAAACAATATTTTCTGAGAACTTTTGAACTTTTCAGTTTTGAACAAAGCTCAGTGCTGTTTACTCTTAAGGAATCAGTGAATTAATCATTCTTTTGAGCTGGATCTTTTTAATGAACCAATTTATCCAGTTCCTAGTGAGCTCAACTCACTGACAACTTAATTTAGTTCTGTTCCTCACAAAAAAAAAACTATTATATGACTTCAGTCATCTACATTTATGGTGTTTTCATCATAATTTTTAAAGCTTAGAACAGCCATGGTCACTGTAAACTGTCTGTCTTCACATGGAAAACAATCTTAGAAATATCTCAAATTTATAGAGAGGAACTAAACAGGGGTGCGTTTCCCATACAACAACGTAACTCGATACTTCACTACCAGTATGTATCGTTGAAGAAATCAACTTGCAAGTCACGACTGTTTCCCGAACCACACTGTCGCAAAGTGGTCATTCACAACGCATTCTCACCCCAAGGCGTCACCTTTGACCATGCTTCAATATTTGACGTTTTAGGCGCCCTTTAGCGTCACTTACATGACGCGATCCTACGGCGTCATCTAACTGACGCTAAAGGAAAGCGTCTGTTAGAGGACGCGGTTAGGTTTAGGTGTGGGGTGGGGGTAGGGTACACGCGATCCTAGGGCGTCATCTAACTGACGCTAAAGGGCGCCTAAAACGTCAGATATTGAAGCATGTCCAAATGCTTCCCAAGGCGTCAGTCACGTGACGCCTTGGGAGTGAGAATGGGCTGTCATTCAGCTACGTTGGTTATGACGTCACGCACGTGGTGGAGTAATAACTAACCTTAATGAAACTGTTTGAGATCTAATTAATGCTACAGGTTTTGATATAAATTAGAGACATGACATCTAAGGACTATTTCTAAGTTATTTTGCTTTATTTTCAGATTCAATCATAGGCTTGTTCTTATAGAGCACGTTCGCACATGCGCACTCTTCAAAAACGACACTTTAAATCACTTGACAAACTAAAAGACACATGTTGTACTGAATGTCAGCTTGCTTATTTTGCTCAAGATAAGGATTTATAAAGTATGGAACTTGCTATCATACAGTAGTTGGCTAATGATGCTTTTGGGAAATGCACAGCTTTACAGATTGAGAGGTGCTGCAACAATGTACAATATGTGGAAAATAATGTATATATATATATATATATTTTTTTTTTAAAATTTATTGAAAGCCTGTTCTAGTAGACCCCAAAAACAAAATCTTAAGACTTTGAAAAAGTTCTTAATATATCCCCTTTAATTTAAGATATATTCTGAAATCTTTTTATCCAACACAGTTTTGCTTCTCAGTTAAGCTGATCTTGTTTTCAGGATTTTCACACATTATTTCTGGAAAACACTGCGAAAGTAGTTTTTTTAATCAGTTTTTTTTTTTTTGTGGTATTCTCATCTCTCGTACTGTCACACACAATGACAAATCATGCTGAACCCAGTTTCCATGTATTTCCACTGAGCACTGGGGCAAATTAGTGAACGCTTAGAGATAGTGAAGAGCGGCCAAGCACGATTACCGTCACCGAGCACTAAGTGAACATTAGTGACAAGAGAGCTCTGCCGGTGTGGCAGACGAAGAGATTTTACAAAGAGACTCCTGACAGGAAGCAAAATAAATAAACAACGTCAAATGCAGGCCCGACTCGCAAGTGCAAATGAGATGTGTTGTGTCAGCGGATCGGGTTTAAAGCTCTTTGTATGCCACAATTAATCCACTTCCCCATATTCCCCTGAGCAGAGCGAATGGCTTTTGCATGGGCACAGCTACTTAAAAAAAAACTGCTTTACTTAAAATGTCATGGGATTTGTTAAGAAGAAATGGATAGTCATATAGGGCCAGTGCAAGGGATGTAAAAAATGGTAAATCCAACACTAATATATGGAAAGCGATTTTGTACAAATACGTGTGTATTTGTGTACATGTGTATGTGAAGCACTTGCTCATCAAGATTCCATTTAACATGGCCATGTAAATAAATAAATAATAATAATAATAAAAAAAAACAGAATTAAAAATTGGACCCAAAAATGAAAATTCCAACCCATAAGACTTTTGTTCATCTTCTGAACACTAATGAAGATCTTTTTGGTGAAAATTGAAACTTTCTGTCCCTCCATTGACAGCTACACAACTACCACTTTGAAGCTTCAAAAAGTTCATAAAGAGATCGTAAAACTAATCCATATGCAATTTCCGAAGAGACTCGATCGCTTTATATGATGAACAGATTTAATTTAGGCTTTTTTTTTATACACATTTAAACATTGATCAGAGAAACAGAAGCTGAACCGGACCTGTTTAACACAGATCAAACCTTTTCTGTTAGCTCAAACGTGCTGCATGATGCGAAAATGAACTTCATTAGTTCTTGCTGAAGCTCATACATGCTGCGTGCGATCGAGTCTCTTCAAAAAAACTGCTCAATTCATATGGATCATTTTTTGATCTCTTTATTAACTTTTGGAGCGTCAAAGTTGTAGTTGCATAACTGTCAATGGAGGGACAGAAAGCTCTCAGATTACATTAAAAATATCATGTTTTTGTTTTAAAGTTGAAAGCCTTACGGGACAGAAATTTTCATTTCATTCATTTTTTTGCATAAACTATCCCTTTAAGATTCCATTTTGATTTCCTATCGACTGAAAGTGACTTCTCTGATTAAGTGAAGTGTCAGATTGTACAGAGTTATAATGTGTGTCAGTGGTAAAGAGCGGTCATCTGAGAAGATAAATATTTAGTCCAGGATGTTTACGATAGTGGAATGCAGTGGACTGTCAATGAAAAGGCATGATAAACAGGGTGAATCCTGTACAATAAGGCAGACATTTGCGGTAAGTCAAACCTTTCCGATAAGCACCCAGTGGTACCATAGCATTACCCATTCACTCTCTAGACCTCAGTGGGTTAGTCTCTCTCTCTCTCTCACACAGCTACTCCTTTCTTCGGCCACTCCCGACAGATCTGCAGTGAGGTGGCATTGATTAATTATAATATACTAACTACTAACTGTTTCAGTGAATTCTGAACAGTGCATGTACATAAATCTAGACTAATGTGTGTATGAGGGAGGGAAAGGGTGTGTGACAAGTCATAACTACACCTTTCAGCACGGCAAAGCGATAGACGTGGACCATAGTCGGGGTAGACACTATATTTAATTTAACACGAATGAAAAATGGCCGTGAGAGACAGACAGACGTACGGTCTGGTCAATGGGTTTCACTGTCTTACAGGAACAGTTCACCCGAGCGGATGCCATGAACAGACTTATTGGTAAATGACATGATGTTTAATTATTATTAATGAATTAAAAAGAATGTATAGATTCATACATGGATTGAGTTAAATACCCATAATTGATGAGTGTGTTTTAATTACTGCTTTGAAAAAGTCAAAAAAATATCAGGGTGACACAATTGTCCTGATATTATAATGAAGAAAAAGAAAAATCTCATTAAAATAATACATTCTTGGAAACCTTATTAAGCTGGTGAACATCATATTTTATTACCGATTCTTCATAAGTGAAAACTGAAAATAAAAAAAAAATGAAAATAATTTGCCCACCAAATCATGTGGTAGGTAAAATTCAAAAACATGCTGAAAAAAAATAGTGTCATTGTTCAGCTGAAGTCATTCAGTGTTGTTTTAGTTCTGTTCAATAAGATCATTCAAATATGAAGTTTAATTCATATAAAGCGGCTATGGAAAACCGTGATGTCATTGTCCAGCTCAGAAAAAGGACACAAAACCTCAAGGTTAATAAGTCTCTGAAAATATTTGCTAACTTGACTAAAACCTTTTTTATGACAAGGCAAGGGTGTGAGGTCACAATGTGTGATTCACACAAAATCTAATATTGTTATACATAAAATAAAAAGATATTTGAATGAATGAAGTTGGGGCATGTTAGATTTAATTCTTTTTTGGTTTATTTATAGCACAAGATTTTTTATTTTTGGTCATGTATGACTGAATACTATCCCATAATGCCTTTGGTCTCACCACAGGTGAGGTTTTAATGCATATTTAGCATCTGTAACAAATCTCTTACTTTGTTCCCGGTCCCAGGTGCCTTCATTTGAAAAGGTACATATTGTGATGTTCCTTAACTCCCTGTCTCCTGCCCCATTACACAGATGACAACACCATGGCCAACTAGAGTCAAATCGCTTGGTTGTTTGTCCATTACGAGTGACTACAGCAGAGACTCATCAGTATGTGAGGGACACGGCGTCTCTGCCATTCCTGTTTATTCAGAGCTTAACAGGGTATTCTTGTGCCCTGGCCACTAGTTATGCAAATAAGCATGCTCACGTAGCATATTAAAGCCATACAGTCAAGCTAACACTTTGATTTGTTGCATGCCGCTGGTAGAGACGTGCCAACTAGCTGACAGAGAAGGCTAATAGATCGCCTGCAGAGTACCATAAGGAATCTATAGGATTTATTCCCAAGATTCAGGCCAAAACCTTTTTTTATTACAAGAAACATTACTGCTGTGCATTCAAGCAAGAGGAAATTTGGTGCAACAATGTATTTACCATGTCTTAGAGGCTAAACAAGGCGAAAGACATTCACCATCTGTATGCATGAGTCATACTGCTACAGCTAAGCATACACAGTATGGAATCTGCTGGATCTTTAGTTAATAAGGTGACAAGTACGGTAAGCAATATTAAACCACTCAAGTTTACCAGCACAATCTGCTTGTAATAAGGAAAAAAGGTACATGCCAGAAGATGTTTCAGTCTTAAATGGACACACTCTGTGTAAATGGGATTGTGTTGCAGTTACAATACAAAGGCTGGTTCACTATAAAAATAATATTCTGTCATTGTTTACTCTTCTGTGTGCTGTTTTTTTCTTCTTCTGTGGAACATATAAACATTTCGATAAAAGAGTTAAAGATCTCACCAAACAATGACAAAAGGATTAACCTAAATGTATAAAAAAAAATAATCGTGACCGACACAAATAATATACAATAATTGTGAGGAAGTTCATACGAAAAATTGTGAGATTGTGAGATATATGAAGTTGCAATCTGAGGAATTAAGTTCCAATTATGAGAAAGGTGCATATTGCGATTGTTTTGTTATTACAAAGATCTCGCCATACAATAAAAGCCTAAAATAAATAAATACAAGTAATTTAAGTTATTAAGTGGTACAATTGTGAGTATAAAAACAGGTTATTGCGAGGTAATTTTTAATAGGAGACATTGTGAGATATGAGGTTGCAATTCTGAGGTATACATTGTAATGATGAGAAATAAAGGTGCAGTTGTAAGATATAAATTCACAGTTATGATATAAAAAGCCACAATATGACTAAAGATATTAACAATTACATTGGTCAGAATTATGGAAAACAGTCACAAATGAAGAAAAAGTAAAATTTTGAGAAAAAAAAATACATTGCAGTTGTGAGATGATCACAATTGTGAGAAATAAAGTACCAATTGTGAAAAACAGTCGCAAGTTATAAGAAATAAAATACAAATGAAGAGAAGAGAGAAATTAAAGAACAAAAAAGCTTTTTTCATACTTTTATGGGGATTTTTTTTTTTTTTTAATAATTCTTTGAAAGTTGGCAACCCCTATTCACAATGAACTACTGTTGGGCAAGAGTTGCACAATGATTCTTTAGTTATTTCTACTTTTATGTTCCATGAAATGCAATGTGGGATAGAGAATAATAACAGCATTGTCATTTTTGGCTGAACTATCCTTTTTAGTTTGTTTACAAAAGCAGCAAACTGGCACCAGGGCAGGACGCGCAGTTACAAATTATCTTCACAATGGTTTGGCAGGAGTATTTTTGTCACTGCCGAGAGAGTTTAAATCGTCCCTGATAGGGCTTAAAAGTGTTTGCATGCATGTGCGTGTTAGTGTTGCATGAGGGTGCGTGAAAATTTAATGCAGCTGTTTTGAGTAGAGGAAGATGACACAGATGTTGCGCGGGGAGCCTGTGTGACACTAAAGACACCCGACACGCTTTCACTGAAGTAAAACACATGTCTGAGGGCGAGTTCGCCTGAGCAGCAGGAAATTTAAACGAGCGGGAGGGGAAGAACACGTTTAAGAGAGAAAAGACTGAAATAAAACTTAATTTGTGGGTACAATTTTTCTGTAGCCCCTTAACTGTCACCGTCCCGCTACAGGGACGCCTAACTTTACTTCACTATATTTCGACTCAATCCTAATCTAATTATGACAAATTATATATCGTTGGAAAGGCCAAAGACTTCTAAATAAATATTCTACCCCTGTTTTGTGGTCCGAATTATGTAGGAAGAGTAATTGATGAATTTATGACTAGAGTGCACCTCAAAAATTCTTAAATCTCAATAATGTTTTGTAAAAAATATATAGTACAGTGTAATACAGTGTCTGAAGTTTCTGCTCAAAATAGCCCACAGCTAATTTATTACACCATGTTGTAAATGGCGATTTTTTTAATCGAAGGAAAAATGCTTTTCCCTTTCAAGGGAACTCGAGCTGCGTTAAGAGGCTATGGGAACGCCCCTGCGTGATTGCGTCGTGAAGCACGTGTATAATCAGTCCAATGCGCTTCTCGTGAGTTTTAAACTAAGTTCTATTTTTTTTGTCTTGCTGCGTTTAAGCTGTCAAAGACACTGTCAAACAAAGTTCACATAAACATCAATTATGCCTGTGAACATAAACAGCTGGGAAAGAAATTGCAGTTATATATAAGATCTGTGTATTAAAGTGAAAGCAGTGTAATATACAGTACCTACTGCTACCTAATATGCTGTTAATATGAATCAAAAAACAAAAGAAAAACAGAAAATCACTTGCTGCTCTTGATTGAATAACTTTAGTAGCTTTAATAAAAATATATTTCTTTAATGTTGCTATTAAGATAAACATCCAAGGTCCCCTTTAAGGACATAAAAACAAGACAAAAATACAGATTTTAAGAAACGCATCTAATAAAATAATGAATTTTCTGCAGAACTTCTGAAGTCTCAGTTGATTGGACAAAAACCCAATTAATCTAGATTGTGTTGGCCACAATGAGAATATAAGATTTGACTCGTTTCTCTTTGTGGCAATGCGCCATCTCCCGTCATACTTTGAAGAGGTAAGCTTCGTCTGCCTGCCCAAAACTGCTGTGTCCATCCGTCCGAATCTACTTTCATTTTCACTCTGTCTAGCTGATGAACATTTCCAACAAGTAAAAAGGGTTTTTGGCTCTGTGGCAGCCGCCCCTGTCAACTTTTAATCAGGGATATTGAAAAGGAGTGTGTGAACGGGCCTTTTTAAGCTGGGGCTAATCAGACATGCCTCCGTGAACTGGCCCTCAGCCAGGCCTGTTTGAAGACCTCACTCTGTCTCTGCCTTTGTTTCTTTCCCTACTACTTTTTCTCTCCCGTCTGATTTCATTTCAGAGGCAGATTATCTGAAATGAGGCATTCTATCTGGAAAAAGGCACTCAGGATAAGCCTTTAGTGAAGATGCTTCTGTTTGAAAAGGATCGATGCGGATTGTCTCTCCCTCCTGTGCATCTTAGTCCTGGCTTTCTGCTTTAAGGTGCTCTTGAGAACGAACCAGAGAGAATTTACTGTTCTTTGGTAAATGGACAAATCCCCAATTCCAATAAATGGAGCTTTATACAACAGGTTATGTTCTGTTGGCAAATCTTCTCATCTGTTTAGTATGCTTCTCTCTACCTCAACTATAGTGTCAGCCTCAGACAGTACGCCCACAACCCGTTCGCTGACTGTCTGATGCAAATTGCACACAAAAATGACATGAAACCACTAATTGGGATCTGATTAGCTGTTGCTACATACCTCTTAAAAGGATAGTGTGTAATTCCATGCACCAAATGGCACAAAAATGGTGTTTCTTAACATACAGAAACGCAATTAGGCCATGCGCTATTCTATAGTTTTCTCAATTTCAGAGCTTATTGTATAGCCTCTGTGTTTGTATTGAATTTGGTGCCACTATGGAGCAATAAATTGCACAGTTCACACTTTTGATCACAAAGCGCAAAGTTATCAGCCTTTAAGTGATTTCAGTTCCAGAAACAAAGTCCCAAAAATATGGAAAACAGCGGAAATCTTACCACTTCCTAAGAAACCTAAACCAGTTGGACTGAATGATTTTAGACCAGTAGCACTCACTTCTGTTGCTATGAAGTGCTTTTAGTGGATTATTTTAAAGGGGACATATCATGCAAAATCCACTTTTTTAGCCCTTAAATGCATTTTGTTGTATATTTGGAGTGTTTAGAAGTACAGAAAAGATGAAATTATTCTCTTCAGGTGCTTCGTTTATATCTTTATATTCTGTTTTGGTCATATTTTTCAGCCTGTTCAGATTTTTCTGTTGTCTATGATGTTTTTTGAACTATAACGTCACCGTATTTGCAGCGGAACTGCCAAATAAGGACATTGACTACCGGTCCAACACTTCGAGCAATCCGCCATTATTATTTCTCGCTCTGATTTTGTAATCCGAGCTCAATGATGCAGAAGTTACGAGAGGGCAAGTCAAAATGTTCGGTTTTTGGATGTAGTGACCTGAAGAACTTCAAGGATTCCCACTTCAACAACCTCCGCCATTATAACGAAGGGTTTGCCGATTGACTTCGTCTGAATGAGAGGTAAATTCCTTCTATCTTTGGAGACGACGAACAGAGCATTTCGATAAGCTGTAAATATCGCTAATAAAAATAAAGTACTTTACTTTCTTAAAACACATGGTGGTCATGGTTTAGCAGTACCTTTGTTTTTGTTTTGAAGTAACGTTACAGGTCTGCAGTATTATTGTTCTTGAGTTTCATCAATGGTCATTTAGCTGCTGTGTTTTCTGATGCTTTTCTAAACGTATCATATTATCAATACAGATTGTTTGTGGTAAGATTAGACCGTAGTCATTTATCTTGTCAGTGTGCTTGTTTTAACAAGAGAAATAGTCGACTTACACTAATAACACAAAACAGTTAACTCACATACCAATACATCCATATGAAGAGGTTGTTCTGCAGGTTCGTCGTCGTCTTTATCAATTCGCTCGCTCTGGCTCGAATATGTAAGGCTTGATGGACAAGTCTTCTGTTGTTGACATTTTATTAACGTGTGAATAAAACGGTTTTCTAACAGATAATGAACTGGATTATAAAACTGAGGTTGACCATTTCCATGAATGGTGCAATCAAAACTCACTGATTTTAAACATTTCAAAAACAAAAGAAATGGTGATTGATTTGGTGAGGAAAAGGCCCTCTCCACTGCAACCTGTTACTATTCGAGGGACATCTATTGAGATTGTGGAGAAGTATAAGTATTTGGGCACTATTATTGATTACAAACTCACCTTGTCTGCCAACACACTAGCAAGATACTCGAAAGCACAGCAACGGCTCTATTTTTTTAAGGAAACTGTGTAGTTTTAATGCAGAGACGACAACTTTGAGATTGTTTTATATATCTTTTATTCAGAGCCATTCAGTGTTGGGGAGGGGGTCTTTCTGTCCAGAACAGGAACATGCTAGACAAGGAAAATTATGGAATCTGATGTTAAAAGCATCTCCAATCTTACAGATCAGTGAACCCTCAATTTGACTCTGAGGCTATTGGATAATCCATCCCCCCCGACCCCCCCAATCTTAATTTTAATTTTTATCTGATCCATGGCTCAAAAACCATAAATGATCTGATCCGAACCGTGAATTTTGTGATCCATTCCACCACTAGCTGCTAGACGTGATGTGTCATGACACTTCTTGTATAGGACTTGAAACACTCGCACATGCATTCAAAAGCAAAGAGATAAAGCGTAATTTTAAAGGCTCAGTCAACTCATTATAAAATGTTATCTTTTTTTTTTGTTTCACCATCACGGGGTCCTCCCTCAGCCCGGGGGCCCTGGGTTTAAGCCCAGATAAGCCTGTGCATTAATGCGACTCTGACTATGCCAGAACAGCCACACATATGATGCTGGTTATCTGAAGCAAATGTCAGAATATATAATTTATACAAATAAATGTGCAAATATATAATAACACTACCATGCGCTATTGTAAAAGTGTTTTGAGGTTATAACACAGCCTTGTGCAAGGAACCCTGCAAAAATAAATCTGTATTAATTCGATGATCTGGGTTATTATAATTTAAGTGAAAAGGAATCAAAGTTTTTAGTGTTGTCAATGTTACTTTCATGTGGAAATTGCAGTGAATTGTAAAGATATACCGCTCAAAAACATCAAAGCATAGTTTTTACCAATAAATGTTGAGTATTAAACTATATTCATTACTCATTAAAACCCATGACAACTTGCCCTGACCTTGCATTCACTGAACGAAAAATGAAAACACAGTTTAACCTTTTAGTAAAAGCCAACAGTACCTTCAGTTCAAGGCTCAAGCTAAAAGTTTGTTTGGAAGACAGAATAAAAAATACCATATATGGTAAAAATACAATATATAGGGCTAGTTAAAAAATAAAGAATATATACCATCAAGTTATTATCACAACCATTCGGAAAAAAAAAAAAAAATACAGATACCATACAAACAATATCATCCTCACCACAGACACACCTTCAATTTTCTAAATCACCACACTTTCATTTACAGATTACAACGCTGCAAAAAGGTTGGGGAGGTGTAGAACTGATATGTAATTATATTCTGGTATAATATCTCTCCCACTCCCCTTGCTTGGTGTGTGATTGCATTAGCAGCGAGCAGCAGTGCTGTTTTGTTCTGCTCTGCCTGCTGTGCTGCTGAGTTTGTTAACTTCAACATGTGTGTGTGTTGCTCGTTTATGGTGGGTCTAGACCACTAATCTAAATTAAAACGATAACAACAACTTATTTGGCAGTAATTGAGATAGATCATACAGTATAAAATGAATGAAGGGGCATATGTTTTCATCTGCAGAAATAATTAACAGGAGGCAGGGATAGGAGGAAAACACCTTACATGTTCCGTGCATGGAGACAGTGAAATGTCATATTGGGACACTTGTTGTGATGATGACGGTATGAGCATTTTATATCAGTAATAAAATAAGTAACAATATTTCAACATAATAATTACTTGATTGGCAAAAAAAAAAAAAAACTACAACTATAAACAACTAATTGTTGTTTACATGACAACAATGTACTAAAAATGAGTTTTTCCTTTGCATTTTTTTTTTTTTATTTTTCTTATTTTTTTTTTGCGAACAGAGGACAATGTTGTCAAAGTGATCCCTGGGATCTGTGAAAACGACTAAAAAAGCTGTTATTCATGCCAGGGCTTTTATTCTGTTTACACAGAGATGATTGCAGTATTTTTCTAAAAGGTGCACTTTGAAACCTTTGTTCAAATGTTTGCATTCTTTGTTAAAAATGGTATAATGTAACAGCGCCTAAAATTAAAACCATACATTTTTTTAAATTTGTTACTTGAAAATAAATTATTAAAAATAATAATTAAACATTTTATTTCAGCAAGTTGCCAAAGACAACTTACAAAAGGCATACATTTTCTTTTGGTTTAAGTTGAGGTATAAAACAAACAAACAAACAAACAAAAAAACAATCTTTAAAATTTAAATGAATTAAACATTTTTGAATAACAACCATAATAGTATATCAATGATAGTAAAATGACACTGTGTGTTGGACAGCAAGTACTCAATAAAATTGTGTAGATGGAAACCCATCAACTGACATAATTTCAACATTTCAATTCAAGCAAACACTTTTTTAGAAAGCCCACATTTAATATAATAAAAATAAAGTAAATATATCTGTGTTGACAGTCTTAAATTTTAATTTTAAAATCTAGATTTGGCAAAATTATGAAAGCCATGTCCAAAGATGACCTGTTTAAAATCCATTTGATAAGCGGTTCAAAGAACAAATGTAATTAAAAATAAATAAATAGGACGTTTTCAGAAATTCTGATCGCCTGAACCATTCAAAGTCACATCAATCTGCACTCTTCAGAATTATATACAGGGAAGAGTAAACAAGCACTGACATTTCTACTTTACACCAGATTATCTCCCCTTTACATTCTGAGCTTTGAAATGTGTGGTCATGTTTGTGTGGATAAACCACATCACTGTATATGGATTCATATGTCTGGTGGTACAGTTTGTGTTAAGTATATTTGGATCAATACTGCTAACACAGACACACAAACCTACTTCCTCTTCCACTGAACTTCTTATCAAAGCCCGAGCCTGTGTTGCTTTGATCTGATGTTCAGTGAGGAAGAGATAAGAACAGGTCATCCAGGCACCAGACCTTGACCTCAGGCCTATGCTGAGCAAATTACAACCGAAAACATTTCACAATATAGTGTTTATTTACTGACAGCTAAAACAATTCAATAAAGTGAACTCTAATTTCCGCTTGTAGTCTTCTAATCGTCATTTTCTGTTTTCTGGATCAACACCTCTTAAAATACTGCTAGTGATTCTTCAAACTGTAAGGCAGTTACCAAGGAAATGTCTCATCTATTTTCTTAAGATCAGGCCGAGGAAGTGGATTTTGAGTGGATTGCCTCTTTGCACTGAATTTAGCTTTTCATCCTTTTTTGCTTGAGAACTGTTTCCTTTTGAGGCATGACTGCTGATAAGCCGATATGAAGTGATGCAATTTAAAAGTGTTTACTAAGAAACCGGATGGCAAGAAGGAGGGTGGTCTAGCATAGCATCTGCAAAGTAGCACATCAATGTATTTACATACTTTGTGGGCCATTAAAATAATCATATACATTTGTAATTACTAGCCCTTTGAACAGTTTGCAGTTTGCACTGAATCTGTCTTTTGGACCTTAAACCGTTTGGTGCCCAGTAAAGTGCATTATATGGAGAAAAATGCTGGAATGTTTTCATCAAAAACCTTAATTTCTTTTTGACTGAAGAAAGAATGACATGGACATCTTGGATGACATGGGGGTGAGTAAATTATCAGCAAAAGTTTTTCTTTCCTCGCCATTGACAGAATTTTCCGGCTTCCCATGTTTTAACTGTTATATGGCGCTATGACACAAATTTTAAAAAATAAAGAATATCCTGATCAAAAATGAAAAAGAAGCAGAAACAAACAATCTCATGTAAGCAGAAGCAAATGTAAAATAACGCAAACATTAATATTAAACGACATATAAATCAAAGCAGCCTAAAGTTACTGAATGAAATGCCAACCGAGGACGAGCCACTGTAAAAAAAAAAAAAAAAAAAAAAAAAAAATATATATATATATATATATATGTATATTTTCATGATTTGTAATCACGTCAAGTCAAATCAACTTAAATAATTTATGTAGTTCAGATAACATAATATTTTGAGTTTATGATGCTTAAATCAGTGCTCAAATCTCCTTCAGTGTATTAACTAAATTTTTCCAGTTCAATGAACTTAAAATTTTAAGGCAACCAGGTTACTTCATTTTTTTTAAGTTAAACCAACAGTATTTCTTTACAGTGTACAGGACTGTGAAGCTTTGGGGGTGTTGATGGACTCGATCTACTCCATCTGTTTTGATCATCGTCCTGAATCTGATCTGTAGTCTTTGAAAAAAAAAAAAAAACGAAAAAAAAAAACACACACGCTTTTCTCAGCTTCTTGCTCAAAAAAATGTTGCATGCATGTTCAGATATTCATACAATACAACAAAATATTCCAACGCATTCTCATCCTTTAACGTCATATAGAACGCTATATGACAAAACGGCGCTATACTACGCACATGGCACCCGTTATCGTTAATATAACACGCGCTGTGAGGGCTAAGTTTAGGTGTGGGGTAGGGTGTGCGTGTCATATTCACACTAAAGGATTTATAACGTCTAGGGCTCGCGTGTTATATTAACGATAAAGGGTGCCATGTATAGCACCGTTTTGTCATATAGCGTTCTATATGACGTTAAAGGATGAGAACCCTCTTGACAATTTTATAATAATCTTTGTTTTTATCTTTTATGCAAATATTATTACTCATTTATAGAATATTTTAGTGCTTTATTATTTATCGTGTGAGTCTTGCATTGTGGTGTATCTATCTTGTGAAGCACCTTGGTCAACCTTGGTTGTTTTAAGTGTGCTATACTTAAATAAAATTGAATTGAATTGAATTGAATTGAAGAACGGGCTGAATATTCTGGGGGCTATGACATTTTCAAAAATGCTGGCGGTGGCTGGTAACTTTTTTCAAAAACAGGGGGGATGTCGGAATTCCTTCATTACTGTCTAAATCGTTTATGCCTTGGCAGCATAAAACAATACATTATGGATTAGAAGCTTTCTGAGATAAATAGCTTTGGACAGACATACAACTGCATTTTTTAAAACTCCAGAGGGAAAGATGTGACACTTCCAGAACAGCAGCAACAAATCCAAAGAGGAGCATTAAGAATGCATGCATGAGTATTAAGTATGTAGAAGTGTTTTAAGAATATATTATGTATGTTTACACTTCAAACCGATAACAACATCCGAGTTTCACCTGAGTAACCACAAGAGGGTGTGTTTATCTCGCTTACATCCTAGTGTATTTACTCCAACAACACTCGCTCATTGGCACTTTAAAAAAAAAAAAAAAAAAAAAAAGGTAATGAAACACGCGGATATAAAGGAGTAAGGACATTTCATTCTACCGAACTACACGCAAGTGCTGAATTACTCACAAAGGTCAGTTTATGAGAGGAATTAAACTTGTTAGGTTGTTTGTAGGCTGCATGAGACTAACCTAGATTAACATTAGAGAATAACATACAGATCATATTCTTTTCATCATGTTGAACTATATAACATTGATTAGTTTTACATACATATATTTGCTCACCTGTTTGCTTAAGTAACACGCAACACTCGCGTCTCTGTCAAGTAGAAGTTAGTCGCGGACGTGGAGCTCTCGGCATCTTGAAAGATGTTGATCTTTGTTTTTAGTCCTATTTTTGTCTCAAAGTCTGCTTGCCATGGTCCATAATGTTTGAACAAAACCCTGCTAGGGATGCTCACACTGTTGAGCATGCATAACGGGCATAACCGACCCAGTTGTCTACGTCTGTCGCCATGGTTACAATTGTAGTACGAGGTCAAACCTAGCGGAAACCGGGGGTAACGCGGATATGACGTCATTGACTGGCGACTCCTCACCCCTGCTCACACGCCCCGTTTCCTTTTTTTTTTTTCTCACGATGTACATATAGTTGGAACATTTGGGATATTGTAAGTAATCAACTAAACAAAATATATAACATTGGCCTAGTGGTTTTTGGATATTTTACTGCAAAAATCCTGCATATTGTAACTTTAATGCTCTTTTTGCCCTCCCAAGTAGAAAAGTGCACTATTTGTGAAGCAAGGAAAGTAATGCCCGTACAATGCCTTCAACTTTGACCACATATTGGGAGAAAATGACTCTAAGTGGTTCCCACTGCTGATCTGTTGCAGGTTCCCGCTCTGTGGTTATCTAAAAAGTGGCACACAAGCACAGAGGTTGAGTAACCCCTAGAGCTGCAATTACCCAAAAACACTAAGTGTTTTTTTTTTCCTTTAACCTCACACTTTAAAAATTGCTCACACTTTAAAAATCTTTGGGTCAAATATGGAAAAAAAAAACACAAACTAAAAACTGTTTAAATTACATTTTTAACCCAACATTTGGGTTTGTCCATATTTTACCCAAATTTGGGTTAAAACAAAGAGTGCATTGTGATCCTTCATAGAGTGCGTGAGCAGTCTTATCCACGTCTGCAGTTGGAACATCAGCAGGCTCTAATCAAACTTTAATAACCACCAGTGATAACTGCTTGTTTCACTGCTCCAAAGGCATCCAGCTGGGTTGTCCTCTGGTGACTTTCTTTTGGCAAAAACCATAGACTACAAAATGAGTCTTTTTATCTTGTCTGAAGAAATAATTTCCTATAGAAAAACACTTTTGTTCCAAGACAGCTCTTCATCTGGCTGTGAGAAATAGTTCTTCGCTTGGATGTTGGAGATTATGGTGCTGACTTTGATGGTGTGCTCGACTATTCCAGAGCAGAGCGCTGAATGATACTCCCACTGCTTCGTTCTCAGCCTCAGAGCTGCTCTTTGGCCCTCTGCGCTGAAAGCACGAGTCTCTACAGAGGTGTTCTGATTTCAGAACAGCATGCCCTGGCTAGCCCTCCTGTCACGTCAAATCTCTTCCTGATCTTGGTGGATGTGCTTGGAGAGCGATGGGTAAATATTGGGCCTAGGTTCAGATTAAACCGGCCAGATATACACAATACAGATGGCAGGTTTAGGTGGTGAGATTTACGCAGAGCTAAACATCATATTGTGTTAAGGCTAATGGAACAGTTGCAGCGAGGTGTGGAAAAGCTTCAGCCAAGACATAAAGATTATGCACTACATGATTCTCAACATTTTTTTGTTGTTGTTGTTATTTTTAGGGTCAGTAAGATTTTTTTATGATTTAAAAAATGTATTTTATGCTCAACAAGGCAGCATTTATTTAATCAAAAATACAGTAAAAACTATAATATATAAATAATAGAATTTAAAATAACTCTTAATATTTCAATTGTAATATATATGTGATTTTTAGCATCATTACTCATCATGCTGATTTTAGGGCTCAGAAACATTTCTTATTATTGTCAACGTTGAAAACAGTTATGCTGCTTAATATTTTGGTGCAAATCGTAATGCATTTTCTTTTCAGGATTCTTTGATAATACAAAGTTCAAAAGAACAGCATCTATTTGACATACTTTTACATTGTTTCTATCCCTTTTGATCAATTTTAGGCAACATTGCTAAATAAAAGCATTCATTTCTTGTACAATAAAATTTAACTGACACCCAACAGTGTATATAAACATACAGAATGGCATAGAGTTAAAAGCTAATTAACATGTAAAAATGATTAAATATCAATTTAATATTTTAGAACAGTGTAAACAATTCCCTGATATGTTCATGTTTTTTTTTTCCATAAATGTGTCAACCCTATATGTATGTGCTATCATCATTTCCCCCTTCTGCTGCATCCATTTCTCATTCTTTCTTACTTTCCTAACCCTCGATTTCTCTCTCCATTACGCCCACAAGCAGCAGCTGAAAAGGTCTGGCACTTGTTCAGAATCCCAATGATCACCCTTCCCAAAAATGTCAATGTATGGAAATCAGGAAAAGTCACCAGACTGAGGATTGAAGCGTGGCATAATGGGCGAGCGTGAAGCTCCGACTGTGTGCGGAGAGGAAGCGAGTGGTCTTTTCGCCACTCCTGCCTAGTCAGAGGCCTGGTGAAGGGTATAAATCAGCAGTTAAAAGCGAGGTGCCTCCGGCTGATTGGTGTATAATTGAAGGTCTTTTCAGGACATTTCTCAAGGCTCTGGCTATGATCATTTTAATTTTGCAGTGTAATTCAGGGTTCTGGCCTAATCAGAAGAATCTGTGCCCTGTGAGATTAGCACAGTGTGGCTGAATGGTGTTTAATATAAGAGAGTTGGTTTCAAAAGTCAAAAAGGAAATGAAATTATGTGGCAGAGATTTAAATTTACATCTGGAGTACTCGCCTAATAATAGGAACCCACAACTTTGGGTTTTCATGGGCGATTGGAAAAGTTATAGGTCTAAAAAAGAGTGTGATGGAGTTAGTAGGCACTTTTAAAGGTCCAGTATACTGTAGTTTAGCGCCCTGACCAGATGCTTTGGGTTAACATGCAATTATATGTGTCTTTTCTATGTTAATTAGACAGTGATATGTGGAGAGCTAGGAGATTCTGGTTTTATTTTTTTATTTCTGCGACATTCAGTAGTGGCCCACATGATTATCTCAGATACTTATAAAAATGATCTGTTTTGTACAAAATTATAATGATTTAATTTGAGTTTGAATATCATTAAGTTCACAATTTCGTTAACTAGTTAACATGCAATAACAATACAAAGTACTTCTACAGTATTTATAGATCTTAGCTTAGTAATTTTTACATTAACCCTTAAATGCATGAGCCCATCATTATTATATATTCGGGTCTTTAGCGACCCTAAACTGTATCTAAGATGGATGGATCTCTACCTATCTGATAATATAAAATTCTCCTATTAGAGCTATAATTACAGAAGAAAATTTGATCAGTTAGCAAGATTCCCACAGCACATTTAAAAAAATAAAAAAATAAACGTACTAAATATACTTTTCATACATATTATTTAATGGCATTTGGCATTGATTGACTGTTACCCTCTGGAATAGACGATGGAAGACGAGAACTAGTGTCATTTTCGTACTCTGACAGCAGCCGCACCGCCGATGAGTGATTGGGTCAGGGTAGATTCCTTTGAAATATCTCTCTGCATCTCTTTGTTTCACCATCACACCATTCATCATTCTCAGGTGCCACCTCCACTGCCCCTTTCCATCACCTCCATCCTTCCTGTTTCACTGTTTCCATAGTGATGTGTGCTTGTGCCCATAATGACTAAGTATCTTTCAAAGAGGCTGCAGGGACTGGTAGGAACCCATCTAATTTTTCTCTGCCTTTTTCTTTTCTTTGTCACATTGATGCAAGCTCACCTTTTAAGAACAGTCTAGAACATGACGGCGTCAGAAAATGCAAAGTGCACATGGTGTCTGTAGAAGGGTGTATAATGTCAGCATGTCCCTTGTCTAAGTTAGTCACAAAGTAACAAAACAAAGTGGTACAACAAACCTGTTTAAAAGAAATAGATCTTGAAAAGTGAAATTTTACTCACTCACTCAAACTTGGAACATCAAAAGAGACAAGTCCAATCTGCATTTTTTTCCCCCATACAATAAAAATCACAACTTTCATTTTTAGTGAATAATTTTCATCTGTTTCCTACAAAAAAAAATATATATTGTTTACTTTTTAATAAAGCGCACAGGTTATATGGACTATATTTTATGTTGTTTTTAGAAATTGACAGTTTATGGTCAATTTACTTTTATTCTACGGGAAAAAAAGAGCAGTAAATCTTTTGGTTCATCATGATTCCATTCAAATCGATTCCAGATTTTGAGTCAAATTTCGATTCGATATATGCATATATTTGATTATATTTTTCTGTTTTGTTACTTTACCTATTTGACTGCGGTAGAAAAAAAAATCCCACTGAGTTAAATGTGAACCATCCAACTTTATTTTGTTTTTCCTACAATTTTAATAAAACCAATATTATTATAAGGCTTACTGCTATCATTACACACATGACTGCCAGTCTTCTGTAATAAATCAAGGCAGGCAATTTTATTTTATTTTTGATATTAAAAGTAGGAACAAAGTATTAAATGTAAAAATTAAACACCGTACAGTGTACGCTGCATTAATTTGATAGAAATTGATTCATATTAAATATACAAAAGTGATTCAGTCAAAAGCAGTGAGTTTTCAATTAACCCTCTGAGACCTAAGGGTATTTTTACAATAAATTTTCCGTCTGGTGTCATTTACTAAAAAAGCTTGTAAAATATCAACCCTTTGGTGCACAGACAATTGACACACCTCTTTTTTTTCAGGACAAATTGAACTTTCAGCATATTTGTGTTACATTGATGTCACCTGAATGTAAAATAAGTTATGGGACCATAAAGACAAATGAAAAAATAAATCGGAAATGGAATCACTCAATTATTTATTGAAATCATACACAAATAAATAAAAGCTAAGCAATTTTCTTCTGGAAAATAGTTTGTTCATGTCTTTGGAGTCCTGGAGCACAGGAATAAACATTATAACTTGTACAGAACAAAAAATATTGACATTTTTCCAAAAGAAGTCCAGGCGTTTGGGGCCTCATGAAATTCACTGGTGCCAAGCCTCAAAACAGTTCCTATCAGCAATCACACAGAGGGCCACATCACAGGTTTTGCATTTCTATTTTATTTATTCTTTTATTTATTATGTTCTTTTTATTCTTTTATAATACATTTATACTACTATAATACTTTTTTACAGTAAATAAATAAATGGCACTTCAGCTGGGTCTATCCTGGTAATCTAGTTTCTCATCTGTCAAAAAGCTCTGTTCTCCTGAAAATCCATCATCCTGCAATGCACCAAAATAGACCAGCGCTTTATTTACGTCCATTTCGCCGTGTTTCTCTGTGAATCGCGCGTCTCCGTGAGTCTCTCTATCTCTCTACACTATATCAGCGCTTACAACGGATCAGCCTGTAATTGGTCAAAAACCATCACGTGAAAACATCACGTGATATCCAGGATGTCCGCTAGCATCGAGCTAGCGGCAAAAATGACCGAATATTTATGAATTATGGGCTTCAAGATTATCAAAGTTTGACATAAAGCGTTTGGATTTATTGCTGAAAACCTCTGAAAGGAAGCACAAGTTCCAGGCTGGATAGAAAACCTTCTGTAAAGGCTAGAAAGACCCGAAAGACACCCCCATGATGGCTAGCTCGTTAGCTTTCTGCTGGAAAAAACAGTAAGAAAATCGATAAATCTGTCATTGAGTTATGTAAACATTTATCGGAGGTGACGTGTGGCATCGTCGACGACGCCGTCGGGCTCAGGGGGTTAACATTATATAAACATACGACAACAGGCTACTGTACCTTTAAGTATTAATGCATGGGTCTAATTTACTGTTACACATCCAATTTTCAACTAACCATTTAAGTTTGCGTAGGACGATTCATGTAGTCCGTGTTTACATACTCCACACGATGTGCATTCTGACATAATTGTGTGTGCGTGTGTGTGTATTTGACCATGTAAGCACAATAAGCTGTGAAAAAGAACTGAATCCGGGATTGCATGCATCTGAGAGGCGGCATCTCTGCTCGTGCTTCATCAACCCTTTTTCACACCGCATTGTGTTTAATAACACTCTAACATATATGATTGCATTTGCTATTTAAACAAAGTGGCACAGGAAGTGAAAATGATAACTGCGTCAGGTTGAAACTACCAAAAAACACTTTCGTTGACACATCGTGGGCCCAATGACACATTTTTTTTTTTTTGTGTGTGAACTACCCCTTTAAGAGACGTAGGGGAGATTTCTTGGAAGAAACCTGACCGAATGAGACAGAAACAGAGAGGGAGTGCACATGTGAGAGAAAACAGGGGCTGCTACATCTGCTAAAGGTTTTTTTGCCCCGAAAACAGAGGGGGAGGCTAGCAGAGATGAAGAGCTAAAGCAAGACCGATCTTGAGGAAGAAGGAGGAGGGAGGGGGGGATGCAGAAGAGCATTGAGCCGTGGCCTGTGTAGCAGCATGTAGGCACTCGTTACTGATGTGGCAGAAAATATGTGCCGACAGAAAACGAGGATGCCAGCTGTCCCTCGATTATGACATTACCGCGCAAGAATGGGCGACAGCAAAATCATATACGACTCACAGACGATGAATAACAGGGGCAAGAACCATGACCTTCTGGCCCCGCATTAGGTGCCACAAACAACCATCCAGCCTCCCTACGCAAGACCAACACTGCATATAAACAATGACACTAAACAACTATGAGAGGCTTGAGGGATTGCATCGACACTCAATAATTAATAGCAATTAAAATGAGTGTCTGTGCATGCAAAATCACATCTGGAACAGCTGAAAGCAATGCCTCTAGCAAAAAAAAAAAAGCTTGTTTTTTTCCCCGGCCAGTAACCATGCAAACATCCAAACAACAATGCTGGTGTGTGGGCAGCAAACATTAGTATGCGGATAATTTTTTTCAGCATAAGTGACCTTGCCTTTAGAAACTACTGGCGCAGAAATGTAGGGAAGTGAGACTAGTCTAACACCACAACATAAGCATTATACAAACCCATGTTCACTGAATACTGACTGCATCAACATCAATGCATACTTTGACTCCTCGAGTACTTAAGTGCAAAAGTGCTCTAGGATTCGGACGGACATCTTTAGTAGTTAACGATTGAAAACAACAATGACAATAAAATATTATCATTACAATTATTTTTAAATGTTTTAACTGCTATTAAGTGGAGTTTTTTTTTTTTTTATAATGGTAAATACATTTTTGGGGGTGGCCCTATTATATCCAGATTCCCTCAGGCAAACAGCACCGCACTGTGAGAAAGAGATTATCATACAGTATGTACATAGTTATTATACCACCTCCATGGAGGGATCAGACCTTGTGTTTATACAATGAGCTTTTTTTTTTAAATGCATTGTAATCCGCTTCTTGTAGCCAACCCTGTTGTGGTAATGTAGTTGCAGGTGGGAATTGCCATTCAATGGAGGAGAACGGGCTATGTCCTTGGTACTTGTAATACTATTTCCTGCAACTCGAGTCCAAAAGTTGCTTTGAAAACACTAGCATGGGGCATGAACTGTGGGCCATTAAGCAACCGCTGCGATGCAATCCGCATACCAGAACGTGCATGCTAGTTCGGTCCCTTCGGGGACGTAATCTCTAGAGAATAATGTTCAGCATATGAGACAGGGGAGAGCCATCAAGACTTAGCCATATGCCCCACGGCACTGGAGATCATGCATATTTCATGGAAATGGCGAAAACAGACAGTAAGGGCCGTTAGGTCTCTCTGTGGCCCTCTTGAATGACAGCGGTGTGCTTTGGACCGAGGATTGGTGAGTCATGTTTGTTAAGAAATATTTGAAACTAGCATACTAGACTTTTTAAATGGCTTTCTAAAGGTATTTTGGAGAAACCCATGAATATCTAAACTCTTACATGAGGGAATAAAATACAGAAAAAATGCATTTCTGGCATGCCAGTTGTCCATAATGTAATTCAAGATAACACACAAAATAAATAGCCTAGCAAAACTGCTTCCAATGCAGTGTTAAATGGACTACTGTAATGATCACTTCATATTATGAGTCAGTCTATCTCTTTCTCCCCCATTCTCTCTCTCTCTCTCTCACACACGACATCAATAAATGCAAAAGACTGCGGAGATTCAGAATCCTTCTAAAATCTTCTCTTATGTTTTATCCATGGTTGAATAATTGCCACAGCTGGTTACACCATCCTCTTCCATCTTTCTCAAGAGTGTTAATGACTTCATATCACGAGCAATGTAAAACATTGATGGCTCACATGTCCACTGCATCCCACATTCTTAAATTGCATGTGTGAGGACATTGGTACAGAGAAGTGTCATGAGTTCTTTTCACCTGCACAGAAAACTGCTAATTGGTACTGTAGATCCCCAGTACATTGCCACAATTGCATGTCGCTATGATACTCAATGACACTCTGGTGCTAGGCTGGAACATGTTGCTAAAAGGTTGCTAGGGTGCTATTGAATGGCTGCCCGACCCTCAACTCTCTGTGGCATTCTGTTCCTGAGATATGATCTTTCATTTAAGTGTAAATCCATGGGATTTTTCATTCGCTACATTCAAATTTAACAGCACAACAATCTGCACAATTTGAGGTATCATATATAGGAAAAGCTGTGTGCTAAACGTTTTGTCTAGAAGAAAAATAATATGCCTTAAGTTTTCAAAATGCCTATTATTAAGCCAAACTGGAAGCCGTGCCCCAAATTTAGGACACTGTTGAGCCAATGTTTTTGAGTCGGGTCATTCAAACAACCACAGCAATGCTGAAAGCCCCACAGCAAGTTACTTACAGTTGTCTCTGCACATAAAACTTGGATAGGAGAAATTATTTTAACATTGGAAAAAAAAATCTGTTATGGCACTATAGAGTTGGATGCGGATATATGGACTTAGTAGCATCAACCTACTTTGAGGATTTATGATTATACAAATGTGCATACCCAAAGTGTGCTCGCTTTAAACTGTAAACAAAGTCTAAGTTGAGATGCCAATGCTCTGCAGTTTGTTTAAGGCCATCTGCTTAGAGCTTTGCTTTTGCTGTGTGATGGATTTAAAGCTTTTCAAATGGGCTCAAAGATGATACTCCTGCCACAGTGCTTTTAATCTCAGTCGTGGCACTGTCTCAATGCCCTCTGCCTTGCGCGCTTGCTAAGTGTTGGCCCCTACGAGAATGTCGAATAAGACAGAGGTGTTCTGGTTGTTTACTCAGCAAGGTATGAAATGGTGCACTTTTTATTCCCAGCATCTTCGAGAGCTTAGGCTATAGCTTTGGTAATGGGATCATACCGTATAGGTGAGGCAGCAATCAGAAAAAGCAAGAAACCGGTATTGAGAGGGGGAAAATAGAAGATGAGGCGGAGGCAGGAAACAAATAAAAGAGAGACAGACATTCTCATTGACATTTGAATAGACTGCGATGGCGTTTCAGAGGCTTGGAGTGTGCACAAGATGAAAAGCCAGTGAATAAAAATATCATGTCAAGAATCCAGAGAGATGCAGTGAGACATCGATAGATAGACTGAGGGGTAGGGGTGGGGGAGAAAATCACCACAAGTGGTGATTTTCAATCTCCCCCATGTCATCGCGAGTGGGTGTAAAGTTCAGCCTCCTCACAAATTGGATGGGGGAATTTGTTCTCCTTGACATTCTCCATGGAGGTGTCACACAGAGGAGCTGGCTGCCTGCTCTTTGGAGGGAGATGACAGGGGCATTGTCAGGCCAGGCCCCACTCCCCCTGCGCTATCTGTTGTACATCACAACAAGAGGGCAGCTTTTCGAATGCCGCAGCTTGCCTCGAAACAGGAGGGTGGAGAGCGAAGAGATGTCGGCACTCAAACGGACTCTCGTGAGAGGCTGTTTTGGGATCGGCGGATAAAGAGGTTGTAGATCATGACGTGTTTTTGGGGAATAAGGTGAACGTTCATCTTAATTACCTCCCTGACATCTCACAGCTGTCTGTGATATTTGCAAGATACATGAAAATGCGGATGATGAATCCCTGCGAGGGTTTGGGATGTCTGAAGACAGAGGGATCCTTTCTCGCTCTGTAGCAATCTCTTCATCAACCGCATCATCATTTCTCACACTCGGCTTGCGATGGTGGCCACTTGGGAGCTGGTAGGAAACTACCCACCCTGCCCCCATCCGACACAATTTCACATGCTTCGCAAAATAAACTCCACTCTATCTGGGGAAATAGACATAGACACCTTCCAAATTAACTGCGACAAAAAGAGCTAGGCATGGTCCCCCGACGTTTCCGGCTTATCACAAAATGTCTGGTCATTAACAGATTTGCCAGTTAACACAAATGTGCATGATTCTCCCAAAGGGACACATCAAGGATCGATGTTTGCACACTGCTACTTTTCTGAGGCGAAACCAACTGAAATCGACATGATTACTGCATGCTGCTGAAACCAACAAGGTCAATAGTATTTGGTAAAAGCTGGTCATTAGAATTCACATTGATCTAAATGGTAGTTGCTTAACTGGTATGCGGCCACATAACTTTTTGAGTAGAGCCCGACCGATAAAGGATTTTGAAGGGCGATACCGATACAAATATTTTTGGGTTTTAAAATCCGATATATCGGCCGATATTTTATTTATTTATTTTAAACTGGACATGGTAGTCACAAATTTTGTCATGCTTATTTGAGTTAAGAGAACTGATGGGGATGTTCTTTTAATTGTTGTATGTATCATGACCAACTCAACGAAGTTGTCCCTCTGGTGGACAAACTATACAACTCCAACACTCATGCCATGGTTCAAGCGTGTTTCGTCCGTTTTTATTTTATTTTTGAAATATTCATTTATCGGCCATTATAACTGCCGATACCGATTGTTTGGAAAATGCCTAATATCGGCCGATAATATCGGTCTGCCGATATATCGGTCTGTCTCTATTTTTGAGCAACTCCCACAGTTCTATGCTGTGATGATGCAGCTATCATTTAGCATCTACTAATATTATTTTGGTATGATCAACGATCCATGACCTGTACTATGGTATTATTGAAACATTATATCCAGAGCAGATGTTTCTACACCCCTGAGGGGTACAATACTTTTTTTTCTAACTCAAGATCTTGGCATTGCTAGTGACATGAGGCTAACAACAGGGGTTAACTGGGCTATACTAACCAGTCAAACTTTAACCACTTTTCAGAACCAGAGTGCAGACAATGTAGCTGTCCTGGGTCCTGAAACCACTGTAGTTCAATTGACTTGTACTGACCGAACGCTTGAGGTAACTGTCCAGGGTACTGAAAATAAGTACACTACACATCTTCCCACCATTCCAGCCATCTGTCTGAACTCGTTTGGCTGATGTGAGAATCAGTGTCAGTAGGCTGGCACAACAAAACAGAGAACAAAGTGAACACGGGTGGCAGGCGCACCAAGTTGAGACGTCATGCGACCGGATTATAGGCAGAGTGACACTGCAGAAGCCCTAATCCTTATCTGTGAGATTAGAAAAACATGAAACTGTGATCATCAAATCCTTTTAATCATCCAAATGTTCTGGTCTCCACCAAATTTACAAAAATGTGGCCAAATGAAAGAAGAAATGAAGCTGTCCTGAAGTTGTCTAGCATCACATTGCCTCAACACCCTTACAAAATATGACTGAAAGTTAAATAGCACAAGAGCATGCAATGCAGTTTTCTGGATTAGACTAATAAATAATTGATAAGTTTGAGGCAATTTGCATGCAACCTGGCCTTCAAACGACAATATAGTGTCTAACTATAAAGTCTGACAAAAGAAGTATGCATTGTCTTCCTCAGGCCCCAAAAGTGTTACAAATGAGAAAGAACTGTATGTGCACTGGAAAGTCCTAAGGGGTTTGTTTAGGTTTTGGATGAGGATTTAATGGAGCGATAGTAGAGGAAGTCATGTAAAATTAAGCACCCGCACGAAGACGAAAGAGTCATTGTGACCCCTTAACCCAATGTTCTGTCTCTGATATCAGGTTTCTTATAAGTTCAGTCTAATTATTATTTTTTTCGTATTTGGTATGATTCACATTTTCAGGAACAATAGCTACAAAACAGTCATGTTTTAATCCTTCACATGGAACTACTATAATGTTGCTGTTTGTGTGTGACCAAAACGCATAAATCTAGTCTAAATTATAAAAAGCTACCGTCAGTTAAGTTTTTTGTTTGTTTGTTTGTCTTTTTGTTTAATCAAATTTTTATATTTTTCCTTTTAGAAAGCAATACGTAAGCAAGTTGACAGATTATCTTGTAACTCATTTAGAAGCGAGGGTCTGGGGCCCCCATTGGGGCTGCAAGAGGGTGCTAAATGGTCCAAGGTAAAGTGCATAGAAAATAAATAAATAATAAAATAAGACAGAATTTGACATTATAGTAATAGTAGAGTTTCATTCTACTTTCTAAAAACTAAATTGACAGTCATTTTAGATTCAAATTTCTCGTCATGTTTATACATATAAACATTCACTCAAAAATACAGTCATTAATAAAAGATAAAATTGATATTTGCTTTTTAAAATCATAAACGGAACTTTACCCACTAGCCAAAATCTTAAAAAAACAAAACTAAAAATACAAAATCTTATACCATAAATATGTGTTGTCTCCACACGTTTCTTTCAACAATGCCCTAAGGCAAAAGACTTATGCTGCACCTGTACAGCTGTCATCTGGAATTGCGTGATGGAACTCAAATTAAGTCATTACTACAGGCATACTTCCTTCTCCCTGATGTCACGTACAACAACCGCAGAGAATTCCGTTCTCATCCGATTCCACGTGCATGGGCTCATTCTCATGCAAACATAAACACATTCCCACTCCAGAGTCCTCATGGGACTTTCCCAGAGTCTTAAATTCAGTTATCTTTCAATTGATCTGCTCTGAAAACCATACAAACACATTTCCCATATCTGCAGACATTGGAATGTGCAAAACCATGTTCAAAAACTGACTAGGCTTTCCAGAATTAAGCTTAAAATAATATTTAGGCCAAATACGTCTGATTGATCTTATTGATACTATTAGCACTAATATTCAAATGTAAAATATTAAAGACTATGAAGTCTTTAATGAAGCCTATCTACATTAACAAGGATTTGGGACAATGATAATGCATTATAATGGAGGATTCTTTTGGTACGTTCAACAATCCATGACCTGTACTATGGTATTATTGAAAGTACTGTGGTATTTTCAGCCCATTCTCATCCCAAGGCGTCATATGTTGACGCTTTTGACATTTCGCCTACATCCAACGCACATGGCACCCTTTAACGTCAATATGAGACACAGATATGTATGGGCCAGAAGGTGCCTCCTAGTGGTCTAACCTTGATGCCCAAAGGGTGCCATGTGCGTTGGATTTAGACGAAATTTCAAAAGTGTCACGCCCTAGGATGAGAACGTGTTGGTAATTTTCACAGTCATACCATCTGAGACCATCAATACAGTACATTACTGTATGTTTTTTTGTTTGTTTTGTTATTCTGTTAAAGCAACCTTAGCTAAAACAAAAAGAAAAGAAACTAGACGAACTGCTCTACCTCACTAATCTATTGCTCCGTTGAACTTTGATGACTTAACCATCGTGATCTATTCCTACATGTGCTTTTAGGTAAAACATCTACTCTACAGGCAACTAGCTGGCTGAACTTTCTCACAGCATCAAAAAAAAATTATCATTTAGTTTCATCACCATGAAAACATCCTCACAAGAGAGCCTTTCCCCCCGAATGTATTCAGGGAACATGTCCACCACACACAAGCATGGCCACTGTGATCAGAAAGCCCAGTGTGTTGTAATTGTGATTCTTGTTTCAGAGTGTGAGCCTTCGGGCTGCTCTTTTGGTTTATTCATGAGTTGGGTTTGAGGATGGGAGTGGTGGAGAAGAATCTTTAATTTTACTATTAGCCCAGGCCTGGCAGATCTATGCGAAGAAGCCTCTAATTAAAGTCAAAAGGAAAATCTAGCATTTTCTAATGGAATAATTCAGATGAGCCATGTTTGTCCATGCCAGTCTCTCATCCTCCATTCTCATTCAATGGAATACATTACACTCATGTGATTTCTGGCAGCTTGTATTTGCTTCAAGATCACAAGCCAGTGTTGCCGTCAAAGAGAATTGCACTCGCTCTCTCTCCCTCTCAAGTGTTTGCCAGTCGGTGCAGGAAGTGACCCGATGAGGAAAGCGAGGGATTGTGTGTTCTGGTTAACCCTGTAAAGCTTGATATGTATACTTAAATACTATTTATTATTATTATATATATTTTTCATGAAATGGAACAGTTTATTAAACCTTTAGACTAAATTGAAAAACAAAAGCAGCATAATTGATACATCAGGCTCATAAGGTATGATCAAGAAAATGACTATGTGGAGCTCATACTCGAAGGGGGGGGAAACACCTCAAATTTATTCAAATGCCCCAACTGAGAAAAAAATATACAATTTGGAGAAATTGTTATTTACATGGGAAAAAAGTTAGATAAATTCTGATTTGTTTTTGTTATGTAAATCAATGAGATTAGTGATTAGAATTTATAAAAGTATCTGTTGTCACTCAATATATTCAAATAATATATCTAAATATAATAATTATATTTAAATGCTCAGTTTTTAAAACTCAGTAGTTTCCATCGTGTGAGGCAAAACGTGTAATGCAATGCAATACAAAGATGATTGAGAGATGAACAAATGTTCCTCAAATACATTATACTTGATTCTCACATTTCAACATTTCATTTTTCTTAAAATAATTGTGTACTGATAATCAAGTAGTCCTAATTCGCTTTAGTCCAGTAAGTATTCTTCTTGAAATATTAAGAAGAAAATAAGTTGTTCTTAAGTTTGCTTTGTTCAAAACAGTAAATATTCCACTGCACAAAACAGTATCAATCAGAAGAACGAAAGTGTCAAGTAGATTGTGCAAAACAGGTTTTTCAGCAAAGTGAAGAGAAATGTGTGTATTAAAATCAACAGAAGGCTTTATAGAGTTAAATAAGATGCAGAATATGAGCGCAATTAGTTTTTCACAGCATCTCTGGAGAGGATCTGAAGTAATCGCAGGTAACACGAGGCAGGAAGCTATCAATAGTTTCACAGAATCCAGGTGTGAAAGAGGGGATGTCAGAAGAAGACATGGCAAGAATATACTGTAAAAAAAACAGCACATTATGAGACTGTTTTACATTGAGTGGTTTTATAACTGGGGACATTTCTGTGTGGTGTAAATTTCTTTAAACAAATTTCAACGGTCCAATTATGTAATTTGAGATTGCGGTGAATAAAGTTTCGACTAACCATCCACAAAAAAAAAAAAAAAAAAATGCTGCAAATCAGGCTAATCTGATTAGGACCACCTGAGGGCACATTATATTGAGATACTGTCTGTATTAAATCTTGTTTTGAATCAGTTATTTAAGGGGGAGATGTGAGTTTAAATGGGGAGATCAATCTTTGAAATATTTAGGGGTTCAGATAACCAACGATATCACACGCTTATTCGATGTAAATTACAAGCCACTGCATTCTACTGTGAAATCACATTTGGCTAGATGGAATCTTACCATATCTAGGATTATATTGTAGAATTGAATCAATTAAGATGAATATACTTCTGCGATTATCTTCCGATAGAGATAAGTACATTTTACTGAATGGGATAGGATAGGCAAGAAAAAAAAAAAAAAAAAAAAAAAAAAAAACAAGAATACAATTCTAGACACAAAAATTGCAGAAAGAAAAAGGTGGCTCTGCCTTGCCATGTTTGGAGGAGTAATATCGTGCGGCGTAATTACGACCTATATTATGTCTCTAGACAGTGTTGTGTACTCGAGACTCGGACTCATCTCGAGTACATATTTTAATGGTCTCGGTCTTGTCATGGACTCGTGTGCATTTTGACTAGTACTCGAACATAATAGGACTCGGACTTATTCCCGAGTCCACTCGAGTCCCATTCAAATTATGTCATGATTATTACTGTATGTTAATATTTCTTCAAATTGCTTGATTGAAACGTCCAATGATTGCTGACTTTCTTGTGCGCAACTGCGGATGAATTGAGACATATTCTTAAAGATAGTCTGGTTTCAGACCCAACCTTAGGTTATCCAGTCACTCTGGTCTCGACTCTCTTTGGTCTCGGTCTTGATTCGGACTCGACTCTCTTTGGTCTCGGTCTCGACTCTATTTGGTCTCGGTCTAGACTCGGACTCGACTCTCTTTGGTCTCTGTCTCGATTCGGACTCGACTCTCTTTGGTCTCGGTCTCGACTCGGACTCGACTCCCTTTGGTCTCGATCTCGACTCGGACTCGAGTGAGCTGGTCTCGACTACAACACTGTCTCCAGATTTTAAAGCCAGATGGAAAGAAATAAAAAAGGCTAACCTTAAAATACCTCCAATACAAGCAATAATGGAAGATGACCATTTGATTAAAATATACAGTATATAAAGGAATTCAATCCATGAACAGGTAACTTATTAAAGATTTGGCAAGATATAGGCCTAATTATATTTTTGATAGAAATGGCATCTACCTGAGCAGAACAGATATCAAAGCAAAAATGCATTCTTCAGGAGAATGTTTGGCTCGAATGAAGCCAATCATAGCCATGTATTCATGGGAATGCTTTAAAGCCTAAAATATTGGCAAGATACCCATAAGAGTTTAGAGAGTATATCCAAGATACCCATCCAATTTAGATTTCTAAATCTATACTTTGGTTTTAAAATTCCAAAATTAGAAGCCAAATCTGATAAATGTCTGATGAGGATTCCTGCAAAAAAACTATGACGAGAAAATGGTTACAACCTGGAATACCGGAAATGAATGCGTGGTACCATAAAAATGTAAGGGAATGTTGAAATTAATGTAATAAAAACCTAAAAGAAAAAAAAAATACCAATAAGCACGTGGCAATTAAAATGTCAGCAACCTTTAGATACATATTTTCGTATAAAATATTGAACAGGTTGTTCAACAAACTTACTTTTCCGCCAATCCATTAGTGCAGAAACATGACGAATGGCTTTAACTACCATTTCAAAGCTTGTAAAAAACCTAAATGGGAACTCAGTTGCAGCGAGACCTAAATTCGCAGCACTTTGAGGAGGATGTCACGCCACGCGGTTCCTTTGCGGCTTGTGAGCGAGTTCCACTAAGCCTTGGAGACGGATGCCTCTCTAGTTCCCACTCACTTCCCTCTTCGCCAAGCATAGATGTTCATCCATTGGTTTTTCTGAAGACTCACTGTCAACATAACGACATGACAGTGATTCATGAAGCCTTACAGAAACGTTATCAAATTTGCATTAAATATCACGTCTAGCGACATGGAGTCCCTTACAACATTTGTCGAATTGAGTGAGTCATGCATGGTTTGTTGCCGTTACGGGACGTTGGGGAGATGTATATGTAAAAAAACTGGAAAAAAGTTTCCAAAGTTACTTTGTTTCTCTTCTCCGTGATGTACATTTGCTCAAGCGATCAATCAAAATCTCTTGAGAAGTTTTCTGAAATTTTCAAATTTAGCACCGCTACATCCTTATTTCCATTAACACCTAGCCAAACCCGCTAATGAGATTCTTTAACCTGTGTCTAATTAGGACAGCAGGAGTCGATGTGGGATTCAATCTCCCAGGATTTAGCTTTGATCATCCCTTAACCCTGAGCACGGCCCTAGGGGTCTAGTCTAGTCTGGGGGTCTAGCCCACACTGCAGCCGTACACGGGTGTGAATCACAGCAGGAAGGGTCTAAAGTCGAGAGGCCTGTGGTCAGAGATGAAACCCAGGATTGGGAATGCAAAGGCGAAACGAAAGACTTTGCTACTAGGAAAGGTAAGTCTATTTACAGCAACACCGTCTAGGGTGGAAGAAAGAGAACAAGGGAGTGGAAAAAAAGATGCTTCGGGAAACATTTCCCCCGATTGAGGAAAAAAAAAACGAGGAGAAAAACAAACCGAGCACATGAAATGCAGAGAGAAGAGCTTCAAAGCCTCCAGGTTGATTTAGCAATTAACTTCATTAGCATATGGTTGACTTAAGTACGTAGTTTTAAAACACAAAGGCTTCTTGTCGAAAAACAACACAGGATTATGCTCTGAAAGAAATCATACATGACAGTGATACTGTTAAGTAACACTATAGAGAGACACAATGTTCATACTAAATATTTCTCCATATAACGTAGCACCCGAGAAAGCGTTTCATACCCAAGAGTGTACACTTCCCTCTAATGGCATTTTTTTGTTAAAAACTGAGGTGCTTAGTCAAATCACTGAGGCTTGAAGAGCAGAGAGGGCTAAATTATTTACTCTCAAATGAGGGCAACACTGACGACTTGTGCGTTGTAAACAAAAGAGCCGGGACATTCACTGGAGTTATTTACCCTGGCAAAACTTAAGCCAGCTAATGAAGTTCACTCAAAAAAAGACAAGGTAAAGTAGCAGCTAACAAAGGCGACAATAAACAAGCTCTTAATAAGGGATGTTGTCAACAAAGTGGTCTGCTGTTGTTAAATTCAAGGTCATGAGTCCTTTACAAAAAGTACTAAGTAAAATAACTCTGACTATGACCTTCTGGTAAAAAATAAAGAAATAAAATAGCAGACTCAAAGAAAAAAAATGAGAGACTCATAGAAAAGCTCTTTTCAGACTCAGACTCTAAAAAAGAGCAAAATGATGATTAAATTTTTTTTTTAGGTGTTTTAAACTTGTTGGAGTGTTTTTGTGTGTAATATTAAAAGGGGAAAAAAGACAAGACATTTTTTTTACACCTTATATACTGTACTTTCTTAATAAACTGTCTTTTTATATTGTATTAAAATAACCATCACTGTAGCATAATTTTCATATGTTAATTGTTTTCATTATATAATTTTACCTTTGTCATGTGATCGTAATTGTGTAGGACTACAGATGGAAATTAGCGCTAAATCTGGTGCAGCCATCTTCTCAATGTAACTGCACATTGTCCTGTTATAAATAAACGAAAACTAAAAAAAAAAAAAAATACATTTTACGGATACCCCACCTTTAAATCAAACAAAAAAATCATTATTTTAACTTACTGTAAAATTGTGTGCACTGTGTGTTTTTGCACGTATTAGTGTATAATGGCATTAGCATAGCAGCATGTTATCGTTAAACTCTGCCAAAAAAACAATTTCACTGAACAGTTTCCTTTTCATTTTTCTGTTTGATGAGTGCTTTTTTTTCGACAGTTGCTTCCAATTTTAGGGTGCTGCAAATCTGTCACTTATGGGGTCTAATGAAAGGTAGGAAGGTAGTAGCAGCTAACTAGGTTTTGAATACTGGCATTAGCATAGCAGCATGTTATCGCTAAACTCTACCAAAAAACAATTGGGAACAGTTTCCTGTTCATTTTTCAGTTTGATGAGTGCTTTTTCGACAGTTGCTTCCAATTTTAGGGTGCTGCAAATCTGTCACTTATGTGGTCTAATGAAAGGTAGGAAGGTAGCCAGCTCACTAGGTTTTGAAACAGTCATTGTTTTCAAAATTTGTGCTCACTAGTTTTCTAGAAGAATATCTGATCGCCCATTGATCGATGCGATAGCACTCTGAAATCTACAGTACATTTTTAGATTTGAATGCAGATTGTTGCTTAATGTTTTGTGTAATAAATCAATGCTAAATGGCTAGCTCCGTTTGATAATTTGAGCTCTTGGCGCGCGGTGCAGCAGGCTGTATTTGACAGCTGCGCGATTTGACTCCAAAATCTGTTTTCCTTGAGCTTCCTGAAAGAGATGTGACTCTCTACTCTCAGTAGGGGGACGTTTTTATCAGGCACCAGACAAAGTATTATCCAAATGCACCTATCTACATCAGATAACCTAGCAGCTTCAGTCTGTCTCTGGATTTTTCCAGTTCAATTTCCGTGCAGGAAGTCCTCAGAGACGGCAAATTATACAGTCCATAGCAACACAGGTGCAAGCTGGCTGATATACTGAACAAAGCAGCAGGGCCACCCAGCATAATCTCAGGGAGGAAGCAGATAAAATGACATTTATCCAGACATTTATTTAGCGGATTAAGAGATTAGATGGGCAATGCAACAATGTATATGATGACAAATAGTATTTCTTTTTTTTACCGGAGATAGCGGCTCACCCAGATATCCAAGGACGTAAACGTAAACGCTAGAAAAAAAAAAATGACAAACTGACATGGTTTTCTCTCCGACATGTGTCAATTTTCAAAGGCGCGAAAGCGACTTGTGACTGAGACGAGATGCAGAGCGGATCGCTCCATCAAAACAACATAACCTTGATGTCTGCAGTTCAATAGTTTCCGTTTCAGCTACACACCATTTACTCTACCATCTCGGGCTTCCTGTAGATAAACAGGTGAATGAGAAGTAGGCAGAAGAACAATAATAACGTGGGAGACATGGGAGGAAAACAAGCAAAGAAAATTCAGGAAGGGAAGTCTGACAAAACTGACAGAGGGGGTGATAGACATACAGAAGATCAATGGGTTTCTGACAAGACAGCTGTATTAATAAATTTAAACGTGTTAAATATTGTGACATGACACAGTTTTAGATCTGTGGGCAGAAAATAAATAGATAAAACAGTAATCACACAATTTTGAATGTGCCTCTGTGGTGCACTGAAGGAGTCACATACTCACTAGACATCGGGTTGTCTGGGAAAGGGCTTTTCGAAAGTTTTAATTTTAAAGGGCATCTTTAAATATAAAGATCACTTCCAAGGACTCGAGCTATATATTTTCATGTATAAACAACATACACTACTTCAAAAGTTTACCATATGTTGTTAATTAAACTATGACATTTTTGGTTTTTATTTGTTCCTGTTAAAATGTTCCATGTTTTCTCCCTAAGATGATGATGTCAAACAGACATCACATTTCTTAAGGGACATTAAGGGACACGTTTTCAAATTCAGCTAGATGGAATGCAAGAGAACAGCAACCAAAAGAATGCCCGATTTTAATGTTAGCATTCTAAAGAACATTAAAGAGCACCTATCATGGATTTTTGAAAATGACTGTTCATGTAGTGTGGAATATAGCGCTAAGGGATTGAAAACATTTTGCAAAGATTTATATCTGAAAGTACACCGTATATAAAGTTATTGTCTTTTAAAAGTGAGAGTCGACTCTGAGTCTATGAAATGAATTGTTTTTGAAACGAGTCATTAGCTGTTTCATCGTGTCTTAGATACAAAACATTAGCGCATTGGCCGCTCCCAACAACTGCGGACGCAGACGGGAGTGTAAACTTGAAGTCTAGAACACATTCAAAAACTTCAGCTGAATAGCGTCATGTCGAGAAGACGCTGTGTTCTACATTGCAAAGACAGTTCAGCCACTTGTTTTCATTGCCAAGGGACGAGCATGTGAAGAATCCGTGGTTGGAGTTCATATTTGCAACTATACCCCAACAGTATAGCTCGAACCTTGTGTTCTCATCATTTTAATGACGAATCATTCAAAAACATAAATGTATTCAAATGTGGATTCGCAAGCCGGTTGTTCCCGAAGGAGGGCTCAGTATCCAGTGTATATGGATCAGGTTCGTCCTCCTCCGAATCACAATCTGTAAGTATTAATAATAATGTTTGCTGTTATGTTTTCTGTAGCATGCACAATATAGTTATATTGTGTTGTGTGTGTTGTGTACTCTCCGTGCAGCTTCTAAGCGGGGTAAAGTTAGTTTTGTTTTTGATATTCACCAGACATTCATTGAAAAATGGCAATTACCTCCTCAACGACTTAGCCAAATATGACTTTGCTCTATATAATAAGCATTGCCCCTCAAAAGCCGCCGCAATGTGAGTTTCGCCGGGAAAGCTCGCTCTTGACGGAGATGCAAGTAAGGGACCGTGTAGAAAGTGCACTTTTTCTGACATGTTTGTTCAAACACTATATACAATTTTCAACACTTGACAAGCTACAATCCTGGTTATGGGCGTTCTGTTGCCGACAATCTCTGCCTACGGTTAACCAATAACAACTGACTGGGTCATTTGACCAATTGCCGCAGATTCACGTCACTCAAAGGAGCTGTTTGGGAAAATGAATTGACAAAAGAATCATTTGGGAGTCGTTGAGCAAATCCAGCACGTTAAACTGTTTTTGGGAACTCCCAAAACAAAAATAGGAACATTTCAAATGCTAATTCCTCTCTGAGAATGGTCTAAATTGATCTGTGTCAAAACACTGCCGCTAATCAAACTAAAACTCAAACAAAAACAGTTCACTGCAACAAACAGTTGCCCATTCTGACCCTGTTCTGTGCTAAAAATGACAAAAAAATGAATTATCCACCTTTGTGGAGGAGCCTCCACTCTTCATTAGATTCACCTTTTTAATAGCCTACTAGGTCTGATGTGTCTAGTGCTTTGTGCTTGGTGAGTTATCCAGCTGGAAGCAGCTATGACAAGATAGACAGAATGTGCCTATAAAGGGCTCCACATGGGAAGCAACAATATTCAGGTACGCTGTGACATTTAAACAATGCTCAACTGGTGTTAAGGGCCTAATGCGTGCCAAGAAAATATTTCCCACATCATTACACCAACACTACAAGCCTGAACGGTTGACACAGGGCAGGATGGACTCATGGATTCAATGTTAAACACCAAAGTCTGACCATAACCAAAAAACAACAACAATATTTCCCTGTTTTTAACTGATAGGTACAACTTAGGGTGGCCGCTGTTGCTGTAGCTCATCATATTCAAAGGATTGATTCAAGGTACTGCTGCAATGCTTGGTAACTGTTGCCTTCCTGTCAGCTTGATCCAGGCTGGCCATTCTTCTCTGACCTCTCTTATTACCAAGGCATCTTCGCCCACATAACTGTCATCACTGGATGTTTTTTTGTTGTTCGCATCATTCTCTGCAACCCCATAGAGGCTCTCATGCATGAACAATCCAACATGTCTTTCCATTTCTGATGCTTATTTTGTACAATAACTGAACCACTTGATCACATGTACATCCCAATCACCTCTAGTACCCTGTGACTTGAATTGTGGCATTTTGTAGAAGTGGTTTTGATGATAAAGTGCACCAAATGATTTAATTATCATGACCATGGTTTGAATAACAGTGCAAAGGGCTTTAAACGACACCCGACAATGAATAAGGGTCTTATCTAGGACCCTTCGAGTCATGACTCGAAAGAAAGATTCGTTCATTTTGATGAACGAATTTGAACAGGAGAGTCACGAACGCTCATCACAGAACAGAGCAAGGCGAGCATTTGTGCTTATAATACTTAAACTTTTTTATTTATTTTTTAAATGACCGATCGTTTCGCTTGATAAGACCCTTATTCATCGTCTGGTGTCATTTAAAGCTCTTTGAAGCTGCACTAAAACTCTCATTTGGACCTTGAACCGTTTGGTTCCCATTGAAGTCCATTATATGGAGAAAATACTGGAATGTTTTCATCAAAAACCTTAGTTTCTTTTTGACTGAAGAAAGAAAGACATGGACATCTTTGATGACATGGGGTGAGTAAATTATCAGCAATTTTTTTTTTTTAAAGTGAACTGCTTTAACGTTATTTATAACTTAAATGTAATTTAGTATTTGTTAAATTTAGAAATGTTAATATAAATATACAGTTGGATGTATTTTTAATGTATGCATATTTATAAATAGAAGCCTTGCAAATTACAATAACAAGACTTATATGAGTAACAAGTAATGATTGACCCTAAATAATTGACTCTATCAATTTGTTATAAATAATGACTCATCACACACAAAAAAAGTTTTTTCCTCTCATACTGGCATAACAATGTGACCTGCAGAAAGCTTCACAGAATGAATCAGTAAAATAAATGGAATTTTAAAAATGTATTATTAATTAATTTATTTATTTTGGTGAATGGATTCAAATTCACAGAGATTTATTAAAATCCACTTCTAGCTCCAGCTCAAGTCTCTGCCTTCTTGCTGTGACATGATTGACAGCATACATGTTTTTTGTATACCGTTTACATATATTGATACTGTATATGAAAGCATTACAAATTATATTTATGACATTTTAATCAAGGATTACAAGACTTGTTCAAATCTCGGATGACGTCCTTTTTTAACAAATCATTTGAGTCAATGATTTAATGACTCACCCATAACACACAAAAATGAAATATTACTGGTGTAACAATGTTAACCCGCAAGTCACTGAATTAATCAGAAAAGGAATCTGAAAACTTTTTGTGGTAAAATTAAAAAAAAAAAAAAATCACTTGATTAATTCACTAAATCAAAATCCTCACCAGTAGCTGCAGCTCAAGCCTGCATGCTTTTGTGCAACACGATTAGATTTTTGCATTAGCAAGCAGTTGCACCTCATAAAGGCTCCCTGAATCTCAAAGCTAAGAATGTAACGAGAACGATCTTACAGATACGGCACATCCATCTTCCACATCCACATCCACTTCAGCCATTTGAGGCCTTTTAAAACCCTCCATCAGCTACAACTACAGAACAGGATTAAAGGGTATTAGATATTCACAGAAACTGCAGATTTAACCTTTAATTTGAGTTTAGAAATGGTATTTAGCAATTATTTATATTTGGCCTCCATTAATTAAACAAAAAACTAAGGGGTGCAGTGACATTTGCACTGGCTTACCCCAGTACCTACCCACTGATGCATTAGATACAAAAGGCCAGGACTGTTTCTTTAAGGCTATGAGTACCATAAAATAATATATGCATATCAATTCCACTGACCTTTATTAAATTCTGTCAGGCACCTGCTGAACAAGAGATTAGCTGGAATTTATAGTTTAGATTTAAGACATCTGCACCACAGATTTTGTATGCAACAGCATCTTCAAGTAAAAATAAATAAAATAAAAAAAACAGTTGACAGTTGCTTCCTATACAAAAAAAAAAAAAAAAATGATGAATTGGTGAAATGGTAAATGTGGGAGAATATTTTCGAAATACGACGTCCTGACACAAACCCTGTGGCAGCAGAACTGTCAGTAGTCTAAAAAATAATGCTTCTTCAGTCACAGCACTTTGTTGTGCCTGCTCAAAACCAGAGTTGTGATTTTGACTAAGAACCACCTCAGGTGTAAGAAAAGTTTGCAAAATACATCTAACCCATTTTTCAGATAAAAGGACATGTGTCAGATCCAAGTACGAGATAAATTATTCTGTATCCGACGAAACCAGACTGTCACACTTGTTAGGGGACTACATCGAGCAAACAAAATTCTAATAGTGGATTGGATATAAAGAGGGTATTTATCTTCAGATCGCACCTAGCGCTTTCCGCAGGGCGCTTCTTCGTTCAAAGAGCAAAGATAAAGCAATGGAATCTCATCTTTGTCATTTTCAGTCTCAGTTAACTGAATCGTTAGCGGGGGGGCCACCAAATCGAAGATAGCGCAGCATTCTAGCTGTGGGTAAAACCCCTGCAGAGCTCAGATTTATCTTCTGACTGTCTGCCAGAGCTATAGAGGGAGAGGCGAAGAAAAGGCCATCAGAGGGATTTTTTCCTCAGCTCAGCCGTCTGAAACATGGGGTTGCGGGACCAGTCTCGGACAGCCTCAGAAGTGAGACGGAGTCCTGGGGAGGGATATCTCTTGGGGGGCCGCTCCAGGGGAGCGTGGGGAAATGTAGCCAGAGATGGAGTCAATCTGCTGTCAGCATGCCAAACACAGGACAACGAGACAGACAGGAGAAAGGAGACATTACCAGTCCTCGGGGAGACTTTTCAGAAGCTTGGCTGTTGCAGGTGGATGTGGCAGGACAAATGGCAAAGGTTGTGTTTTGAATGGTAAGTCACAACAGAGCGTTCTGCGGCTGTGAAGGACAAGGGCACGCTTCGACTGGATCCTTTCCAAATATCTGTCATCATGTTTTTTTTTTTTTTTTTTTCCACTGAGGGTGACATCTTTTGGACACAGTCCCTGCAGCTACAACCGTCAAATTCCCTTTTTCTATCCCAGTGCTTGCTCTCTATGATGTACTGTCAAGTAAAACGGCACTGTCGATGTTGGGAGACCTCGTCAGATCCGTGCTCTCGCTTGAATGATCGGAACCTGTAAAAACTATTGATTCCTGGAGGTTTTGTTGTATTTAAAAAGTCCTTTGCTTTTAGTAGCCATGACAGCCTAAATCCAAAGTGAAGCGTGTCATTTTTTTGACGCTAGAGTCACCAAACAGGAGTTTGCCAAACACACAAAGGGGGCATTGAGGCCCTGTTTACACGAGAACGCTCGCGGGTGATAATGTGAAAATATTTTACCGGATTTGCCTTTCGTTTACACGGCAACGGCGTTTTTGGGACTTAAAAACACAAAAAAGTGAAACCACCCTCTAGAGTGGAAATCTTAAAAACGCTCCACCGACGCGTTCCCGTGTAAACGGTAAAAAAAAGGTTGTACGCAGGCGTGCAGACTTAGTGTTGTTGTCTTCAGAATTCCGTGCAAACATACCCTAAAAAAGCTTTGATGACCAGTTACAGGACATATTAGAGCTGGGTTGAAAATATTGATTTCTCAATTTTGATTGATTCTTATTTGAATGAATATCGTTTAGAAAATATCTTTAAGATTCGGTTTTCAGTTGGTGCGTGAAAAAAAGGTTACTTTTTACTTGATGGTTACATCATGTGACATGTTTTGAGTCAGTGTTAACACTTTTTAGGTGAAAGCCTATTAAGTGTTTCCTTACAAGTGTCTCTTTATATTAAGCTATAAGTAGGACATTTATATAAACGAAATGCACATTTCATATATACACCACAACACATTAAAATCAACCATGTTAATTGTAGTCAATAGAGCAAGAACAAGTAGTTCCTGCTTGTACACCAAGATACGTTCACCCACAAAATGTTCCATTTAAAGGTGAGTTGAATCTTTACTCTTGGTCTCTCTGCCCTACTTAGGACCTTAGTTATCGGTCTTCATAATCAAAACTGAATTCCTTTGTAACACTTTGCTAAATTCACCTTTCTCTTGAGGCTCTGTGTCTTTCACTTTTCCCTGCACTTTAAAAGAAATAATTTCCATTTGTCTCTTCCTATGTCTATCTATTTCCCCAGTATGTAAATGACTGTCCTAGATAAAGGAGTAAAGCACCTACTGGTGCATTCACAGGGATTATACGTCTAATCTCAACACTTCATCATATGATTTTCAACGGTATAGCTCATAAAAGCCCTAACAACCCACGATGTGAGAACATGTGGAATAAAAATACACAAAACCTCTGTAAGTGTCCTCAAAATGAACAGAATCCTGAGATGTGTGGAGGAGTGAATTATTGATAAGCAGGGATGAGAATGGTAAGGAATTAAAAAAAAAAATGTGATTCAGATTGCAGTTTCTATAACGATTATTTTAGTACTATTGAAAAAGAAATATTTGGAAATAAAAAACAGTTCTTATTACATTTACAGCCCTCAGGAGTCTGATGACACATAATGAGATCATTTTGGTCGGTAATAATGTTCAATACTTTTGAAATTAGTCTCATATTCACTAAGCTGCATATTTTATCAAACATACAGTAATTAATATATATATATATATATATATATAGCTGCAAGTTACAATTATCAGGGACAAGCACAAAAGAGGCATAATGAGGAGTTCCTGTATCAGACTGCAAGAATGAATAATTTTTGTCAAAATGCCTGACTAATCTTCAGTGTTGTGGTCCGAGTCCGAGACCAGAGACGGTCGAGTCCGAGTCGAGACCGAGACCAGTGAGGGTTGATTACCTAATTTACTTTTATTTAATTAGAGAAATCCTTTTTTTTTTTTTTTTTTTTTTTTTTTTTTTACTGAATTTACTTAGAGTTTAAAAGAGTTTAGGGTAAAAAGGCCACATAGTAGGTGGTGTTAAAAGTAATTTTATTACAATTTGTCATGCGCAGTTGCGCACTAGAAAATCACCAATCACTGGGCGTGTCAATCAATTTAAAGAAATATTTTATTAACATACATTCATAATCATGAAAAATATTTTTAATTGAACTCGAGTGGACTCGGGAATAATTCCGAGTCTTAAAAAAAAAAATGTTCGAGTACGAGTCAATTCCGAGTCCAAATGGACACGAGTCCATGACAAGACCAAGACCATTAAAATATGGTCTCGAGACCGAGTCCGAGACGAGTCCGAGTCTCGAGTACTACAACACTGCTAATCTTCAATCATTAGTAATATGATTAATTGCATTTGATCAAAAGGTGATTAGTTACCAAATTGATGAGGTGTGTCAGTTAGAGGAGAAAATAACAAATACAAAGGTTGGTGTAAATATGGCAAGGTGTTGCAGAGTTACAGCCTGACCCACAATTTCTACCAACTGCGGAACAGCTGCGGATCCCCTCAGGAACGGAGCCGGAGTCAATAGGTTTCCATTAAAGTAAATGTGTGCATTTTCACTGACTGTGGAATGGCTGTGGAACGGCAGCCGTTCCGCAACAAATCCGTATCTGGTAGGTATCGAAGGACGGTGAAGCACGATTCCGACACGCAGCCGTTCTGCAGTTGGTGGAAATCTGGGGTCAGAAGAAGCTTTGCATCATGCCATCAAATGTTTTCATACTTAATTCGATAACGGCTTGAATAATTAAAAGCTTTTAAAACCTAACCTTAACATAAGTGAACTTACTGTAAAATAAAGTGCTACCGTTTATTATATTCAGCACAATTAGGCACACTTCTTTTTCACAAGGAACTGTACAACTTTTTCATTCAAACAGACAGTAGGCTATGTGATAGTCACACCTGTTAGCAAACACGGTTTCCCTCCCTAACATTTACTTAGTGAACGCAGCCATGCCATTCCCCACCTCTTGTATTGCTTAAGCACTCGCAATCTCCACACCAGTGTTTCTTAGCAGTCAGCAGCATTAACAGCCATTGACCGGGCCGCACCATTTGATCAGCAGTTAATGACACTTAACACAATCGCTTCAAGACAACCCGGTGCTGTTTAGAGCAGAACAGATGTTTTGGCAAAGCGAGCTCATGGTTTAATTATCCATTGATACTAAGTGCATTAGCAGTGAAAAACGTCACAGCTTGAGATATGGCTGTCACGCTGCACGTGCTAACGCTAATAGGTACTCGGAAGGATACTGTGATGATAGTGGAAGACAATCAATGGGTATTGGAAACAGCTGAATGGAAGGTGCCGACATCGAGGATTGTTTTTGGTGGAAGCTGCTTAAGGAGGTATTTAATGGCTACAAACATCTGGAGCTCAGGCAGATGCGTGTGACAAACAGGAGGATGCTGTAATAGGTCTCTCTAGGTGAAAGTCATTACTGGCCATTACACAGTCGACTGAGAATGATATCCACGGTGTTCTGAAGAGCTTAATAACTTAATTAAATGCTTTGATTGATAATACAAGCATATATTGTCATCAAGCTGTGATTACGAGAGCAGAATGTAAGATTAGCTCATTTAAGATTAGCCCCCCCCCCCACACACACACACACACACAGCAATTATTAAAACGATTCATTAAGTTTGTGCATTACGCACAAGATATAAAGCAAGGATTACTTTTTTAAAGTGTTATATATGCGAAGTCATTCAAAGTCACAAGGTAAGCTTTTACTTAGCCAAAGTAAAATGTAAAATCCACTTTACTTATGTAAACGAAGCTCAGCAATATACGTAGGCCTGAAATATCTGGCTTTAATATATCAAATTGCTGTTGCTTGAATAACAGCTAAAAAAATCACAAAGCCATACAAGACATTGAAAGAGCAACTCTTGTGAGTGTGTGAAAAGTACAAACACGGAAGAAATCTTTTCCCTCTAAATTAAAAATCTTTAATGGTAACACTTTATTTTACAGTCCGTGATGCAGAGTAATTACTTAATGAACTTTGTATTAGACGTTGTAATAACGTAACAAAATGTTATGGAACAGCCTGTACTTACAGATTGTAATTACACACATGTAATTACATACGTGTTACCGACTTCTTGGTACAGTGTAATTCTATAAAATAAGACTTAGTAATACACCATGTAACAACAATACTAAGGTCTGGAAAAGCCTGCAGTTACACATGGGAATTTTATGCATTCTGTAGCATTACATGTACAGTATGTAACAAAATAAAAGTGTAAAACATTTTTTTTAATGGCAAAAAATATGATTATTCTTAATTTTCTTTTATTTAAATGAAAAGTTATTACTATTATGTATTTTACAGAAAGAACATAGTATACTGCTCCTTGAAACATGAAACTACATTAAATACATTTATTTAAATCTCTAACTGTGCTTATATCCAGCCGGGCCTCACACAAGGCAACAAGATTGGCTCTCAGCCACCTGGCCTCCGCCAGCTTCAAAAGTAGCTCATCAAGCTTGCTGTAGCCCCAGCTGAGCCAGCGTTTAACCTTAAAGACACTAGTATCTGTTTCCCTCGTGCCACCCTCTCCTCTCTCACCTCGACACACCTGCCTTGGCTATCCAGAATGTCAGGTCATGGGCCACTGGCTGCCGGCGAGCTCCCCGGTCTCAAACGACATTCTCTCCGCCCCTCCCAACCACCTACACTCAGCCACACGATGATCCAGTGACCGTGGCGCTGGTTAAAAACGACCCTTCAAAGCTGGCCTGAGACTGGATTTCTTAAATAGCGCAGACGATCTGAGATCTTCGGAGACTTGCTTGATCAGTGCAGGAGGGCATTTCTCACCACAACCTCCCGAAGTGGCCTGTTTCCGGGTTTCATCTGCCCTAAGGCTGGTAACTATAGCTGATGTAAAGGACGACATCCTATTAAATGACAGAAAATGAATTTCCAGTTAGAGGTTATTGTTGCGTGTAACGGGCCCCAAGCTGCCAAGCTTTAAAGGCATTTAACAGGGTTTAACGGTTCTCTGTGTTGACGAAAGAAAGCAGCACATCGGAATTGTATTAAAGATGATACATCAGGCCCTTCGTACGCTCGTAAACACCCACAGAAGATTCAGAGCTCATAAAAAAAGGACATAAAACATGGCCAGGGCTCATAATCTTAAGCTTTTTGCAGTATGGAGCATCAAACATGCACCTTTTACATTTGCACTCCAAACAAATAATGTTTTCAATTAAAAATGCACATTTCCAGTATATAATTAAAGGATGTGTGTCACATGAGGATGAATGGTTCAGTAAAAAAGTTAACAACGAACCAAAGAAATGGAATTGAGAGTGGTAAATGCCTTGGGGGTACAGCTGATGCATGCTGGGAATGACAAAGGGACTTTGGGAAGCTGAAAGAGAGATGCAACAATTAAAAAAAAAAAAAAAACATGTATTCGCAGGCAAAAAACCTCCTGAGTAATCAGTGCAAAGATGCATAAACAGAGACGGATAAAAGAAGCACTTTCTTTGAAAAAGGATGGATGTCACAAAACACATGATCGCAAAATGATTTTTTACAAGTTTATATTTTTTTCTTAAAGAGAATTAAGCTTACTTTGTCCAATAAGATCCTCCCCCATTCTCATTACTATAATGTAAATAAAAAAAACGTATTAAAGGTGCAATACGTACAATTTTTGAGTATATATTAACAGAAATGTAAAATGACATCCATAACTATGTTTTTTCAGTGGTGTGTAAAGAACGTGTAGAAGACGTTATGTTTCTACCATAGCCGACAGCAAACAAACAGCACTACAGAGCGCGTCTCGTCTTACCGTAGAAGCTAGCCATAAACACCGTGAGTAGTGACTTTTCCCTTGTCGGTGGTATAAAATATGTAGTTATATTGTTTTATGTAATTTAGTTCTTCTCCCTCGCTGTGTTTCGTCTTTGCTATGAGGGGATAAATGTGCTGGTTACGTTCGTGAGACAGATGATTAGTACTCTTGTCATTGACCGTAAAACAGTATGTTACAGGAATCACCAACCTGTCAATCTTGGAAGCATTTTATGTCGATCGTGAAGAGTTTCATCAGAGAAAAAAAGCCTATTGTGTGTAATGGTGTCTAGGGGATGCAGAGGCGTGCGCACTGTTACAATCATGTCATTTTTGCCACGCGCACCTTTGGGCTCATGCGGACGCGTCAAGTTTAAACAAGGCTTTTCAGCTTCAAATCTTCAGCTTTTAGTTATTATTTTATATGATTTCAATAGAGAAGTATTTATATATCATGAAACCAGCTTTATTTTCTTTAAATTTAGGCTTATTTTCTTTAAATTCTTAAAATGTAGGCTTCTATGATAGACAGAGATCAATCAATATACTCTCTATTTATAACCCTATTGGAAAACAGTTTGTTATTATAGTGCCTGTGCACATGATTACAGTATCACTGTCGATCTTACCCAGCTAATAGACCGATTTGTGGTTCAGAACCTTGTGCAAATCACTCATGGCCGCATTTTAGAGGAAGCCACTGAAGCCCTTTTCTGTATTTCCATAATGGCTCTTGTGGGTTGTGTGAGGTGTCGGATTAAAGGCAAAGAGAGTCAGGGGTATAATATCGGGTAAAAGCAAGGCTGCCGAGTATATTTTTGATGTGGAGCCCATTGTGGCAAGTGCTATTGTGTGAGGCCATGGATGTGTGAGTGTGTGTGTGCTATGGATGAGGAGCGTGTGGGCATTAGGTTGTGTGTTTGATGTGAAGGTAAAAAGCCTGATTGTGTTTTCTCTGTCCCTGAGGAAGTGACAGGGCTTTATTGTAATTCCACTCTCATTTCCTGCACCATGGCGACTGCAACTCTGTCACTCAAGCGCATGAGAGAATGGCTCTGCCAATCAATCAAGCCTCCATTACGCACAACCTCCTTTTCAAACCTGCTCTTTTTCTCCTGTACCACTTTCGCATAACTAAATTTGAGCTCTTTGTCATTGGCGACCATGGATCGTGATTGGTGTGGTAAGTGAAAAGAACGAGATACAGAGTGGGCATAGCGCTACTCAGTATAATTCCATATACTGAAAAAAAAGAGATGTTATACTCTAAATAATATTAGGTTCTTTTAACACAAATTTGGGTAAAATATGGACAACCCCAAATGTTGGGTTAAAAATGTAATCTAAAATTAACCCAACTTCAACTTGAATTTTTTTAATTACATTTTTAACCCAACATCTGGGGTTGTCCATATTTTATATTTGGGTTAAAACAACCCAACATTTTTTTCAAGTGTAGTAATGTCGCATTAAGTCTACTCTCCTAATTAACAATTATAATTCCATAACTACTACAAAATGACAAAATGTTATGGCCCCTGAGCTTTCAGCACTGGACTAGAATAGGGGAATATAGAAAATCATTAGCTTGCATTAGCTTATCATCCATCTGACCGACAGAAAATGAAAAAAAAAAAATGATATGCCTCATCTATGTATTCACATCTTGAGATGGCAACAGGACATTTTGGTATGAAAGCGTCTACTGGGGAAATAAACGTATACGAAAGTGTGACAGCCCTATAAATTGAGCCTCCAACTCTTCAGTCATACAAATCTGACAGAAATGCACAACATACTCTCTATAATTGGTAACTCACATCTCACCTTTCCTTTTAAGAGATGTGTATGTGAAAAGACAGAATTGAGTTTTCCAAAAGAAAATAGATGGGAAGATGACACTAAAAGGGGTAAATGCAAGACAGACCACAATGGGATGAAACCGTGCTGTAAAAAGAAACGATGACAGGGGGTTAAGCAGTCAAGATCTGTTGTGAGGCATTCAAACGGAGCAGAACATTACAGTTTTTTTTTATTTTCCATTTCCAATAAAGCCAAAAATACAACACAGCCATGTTGAGTGAGAGCAGGAGAGAAGCAAAGAAAATTAGAAGCTATAGTCTATTTTGAAACTGTCACTTGGTCTAATTTTGTACGCTGCACCTTGTCAAAGACTTCTGCATTACACAAAATGAATTTGTGACACTTTAAGTCACATTTTTGACACTTTTTGTTCCAAGCTGTGGCATTTAATACTCCCTCGGTCTTCAAAAACATTCTTTTTCAAAGTGAATCTCCTCATTAAACCCCTGCGTTCAACATAACGATAAAGTGTGCTGAAAGACACAAACTTTAATGACTTTCATCATATATTCTCCATTTAAACCAAGGTTCTACCATGGCTTTGTACATACATATATACACAATGTCCAATAACTAGAAACATAAATATTTGTAAAAGTAGCAACTAAAAAAGTACACTAAACACTGAGAGGATATAAATAAACCATGTAGTTGTCATCAACAGTAAATGAGGTTTCTGTGTCGTTCTTAAAGGAGAACTCCGAGGCAAAATGAACCTTTGGTCTAATAAAACATCGGTACCTTGTCAACCATTCTCTGAGATTTGCTTTCATGATAATTGAATGTAAAGAGTTGTATCTCTAAAACTGTTTAGCGTATAACGCTAGTATATGGGGGCATTTAATAAGGAAAAAGAAATCGCTAGTTAATACAACTAACAAGGCTCAAAATAGCCCCACACTAACACAGTAACATAATGAGGGTCCCTACATGCAAAACGAAGCATTGAGAACTTTGAAAGTGTACCGACCGTTTAATAAGAAGATACTTTATAAAGAGTCCACTTCGTGTAGTCGAACCACGAACGCCGTTCATACAGTTCAGAATTTCGCTGAACTTCATACAGTTCAGCTCACTTGGCACGTCGTTCGTGGTTCGACTTATCGAGACTGTTTTCCAAAGACAGTTTAACCTGCTGTGTATTTACGAAGTGGACTCTTTATAAATTATCTTCTCATTAAACGGTCTGTACAATTACAAAGTTCTCAATGTTTCGTTCTGCATGTAGGGACCCTCATTATGTTACTGTGTTAGCGTGGGGCTATTTTGAGCCTTGTTAGTGGTATTAACTAGCGATTTCTTTTTACTTATTAAATGCCCCCATATACTAGTAGCGTTATACACTGAACAGTTTTTAGAGATTAAACTCTTTACATTTGATTATCATGGAAACAAATCTCAGAGAACGGTTAACTAGGTACCAAAGTTTTATTAGACCAAAGGTTCATTTTGCGCCGGAGTTCTCCTTTAAGTCCTCATGGCATTTCCAAAGAAAGATATCTCAAAAAATAAAAAAATAAATAAATAAAAATTCTAATGTAATGAATGTCTTTATAAAAAAAAATAATGATATTCTTCTATCCCACACTAAGAAGGCTTTAGGCTAGTCATATAAACTGTGGGTGACATTTTCAGAGGTAAGCTATATATGCTAATAAAATGTCAGCCCTCTCTGACAGCGTTTTAAGTAGTTCCTGACACATTTCAATGCCCCTCTATGGTCTGCACTGCAGTGTTGATTTGCATCATGGTTTGATCTAATTTTCAAAGCAGTGGGTCACACAGGCTGTTTTCACAATAGATGTAGAGCCTTTAGTTACTCACTGTGGATCTACAAAATGGCTTCTGCACTTTTGTATAGAAGCTATATTGAGGTCAGGGGCAAACATGCTGTAGAATCCCAGGATCAACTCTAAGGTTAAGTGCCTTGCTTAAGGGTGCTGGACTGTTGGACAGGGAACGGACATCAGAACTTATGACCTTCAGCTAGTCAGATAACATTACCCACTCCATGGGGAGATTCAATGACCTCTGGTTTGCTGGTGTGAAGCTGGTCTACCTGGCAATATCAACAAATAGGGCCTAAGCCTTGAAGTTTTTTTTATTTTTATTTTTTTTTCTCCCAAAATTATCAACGAAAGGAGGTGCTTAACCCTTAGGAGGTCAAACTAAATAAACAAATAAACAATATTGTATGCCATTTTAGATTTTAAATAATTATTTTAAAAAAATATATTATACATAAAGAAAAAAAATCTAAAATGGCATACAATATTGTTTTATGTTGCGTGTATGTTTTATTGTTTTATATTGTATTATATGACATTATTATTTGACCAAGCACATTTTTAAACACATTTCAAGTGAACTAAAGGTTTTGGAAAACGTTTCGAGTTTTCATACTGGACGTTAGATATTTAGAAAAAAATTGGAAACAATCCGTTGTGGTGCCATTTGACTTCCATTTGTATTGGCAAAATAAAAATCTCTAAATATTTGATATTCATATTCCTTAATATTCGAAATGTTATGTTCCACAGTTTTGTGCTGATTTATAGCTGACTATGTTTTTTATAATTGAACTTTATTGAATCAACATTGAGCTGAATAATGACAGCTTCTCATATAGCTGAATTGGACTCTTTTCATAATTGATGTTATTGTTATTGAACTTACCTGAAATTGTCTACCGTAGAGCTGCTTTACAGCGGAATTTAAATTTGCCTCATATTTGATGATGTTTGCATCAATCTGTATTGCATAAAGGGCAACAGAAATAAAGGCAATTTTAAAGAAGAAAAATTAATTCAGATTTGGGATGAGACAAATGACATTCTAGGTGAACTATCGCTTTAAGACCTTGTATTCCCCTCATAGCCTCATTATTTTTAGCAGTAGATGGTCTCCACTCTGAACAGTGACTCCTAACTGCTGAAAAACTGCCTTGGTTGTCAGTAGATCATGTAGAAATGTGTTGAAAACCATTGTCATAGATGGAAACATGCACACATACAATATCATCAAGTAGCTGTCCCTGTGAGTCCCAGAGATATGTTTTTCCTTCTGTTAACATCCTACCAATAGAGAATCTCATTAATCAAAAATGATTGGCCAGTTAAAAACACTTTGTGCCGTCCCCTCCCCGCAGAGCACTACATCCAAACCTGACTCTCTTTCAGTTGCTCTCTGTGCCAGAATGAAACTGCTGGCACTAAACACACACAGGTCCATAAGGGACAAGCAATCGATCGCTCTGAGTCAGCTCTGTCCACTTTAATTCATTAAACCCCCCCTGTCAATGCCCTTTGGGTAATTCCAGTAATGTGAAAGAACCTGGGAGTGCCTGTGTATGCACACGCATAGGGTATACATGTCTTACTTTATGAAGCTTTCCATTAAGTTTCAGGATTCGTCAATTGGTTAAACATTCAAAATGGAATTATTAACATTATATGGCAAATACTTCAATTAATTGCATGTGTCAATAGAATTAAAGAAAATAAATGAAAATAATTAAACAGTAGACAGCCTCAAATGGTTGTGCTGGTCATGTCAAAAATGCGCCTGCAGATGCGTTGAATGGGTTTATTATAAGTGAGAGAGTGTTAGTCTACTCAATCGCTTACTCATGATACATAGCAACACAGCTAAAAGTAGTCCTCAAATGCTGGACCTTTTATTGATATTAGCCTACTTTTAACTGTTGAGACCTTCAAAATAGCCCGTAAGAGCTGTATTCGTGATGTTTGAGTTGGAGAGGCACAACGTGTGGAAGGGGTGTTTTTTTACAGGGGTATAATTCCGCTAGCTGCCACTAGTGCCACAGAAACTACATACTTCACCTTTAAATGTCCACATAGGCTGACAGTCATACAGTTCCAATAATGCCGTCCTTATCGGATGTTGAATGATTAGTTAGGCATCAGACACAACAAGGCATGGGCCCCACTCTCAGGCTATTACAAGCCTGTGTTAAGAGTGGAGGACAGAGCATTCTGCGACAAAAACGCACTTGCGATACGCACACAATCACATTCTACACTTGTCAACTAAAAAGGTCACTGTATTAGTGTGGGCCCTGCATTCATGCTGTTCCTTTTCAATGCTCTGTTCGTTCCAAGGTACTTGATGGGGAGACGTAGCATGGAAAATAATTGGATGCGTATTTTGATGAATTCATGAGGCGAAAATAATCTCCATCTTTAGTTTGACATTAAAAACTGCTGTTTCACACAACGGCTGAAGTGTAACCAAGTCTGAAATGAGAATTAGAGGCTAGTAGGTACAGCAGACATCTGACAAGGCTCAAAACATCTACTAATTGAAGTCTGTCTACTTTAACATAACTCTGTAATACGCCGCACAAAATATTAGTGGGTAAACTCTCAGAAAAAAAGAAAAAAGGTACAAAAGCTGTCACTGGGGCTGTACCTTTTCAAAAGGTAAACTTTTGTCCATTTTAGGTGCTAATATGTACATTTCAGTTGCTAATATGTGCATTTCAGGTGCTAATATGTGCATTTTAGGTGTTAATATGTATATTTTATGTGCTAATAAGTACATTTTAGGTGCTAATATGTACATTTCAGGTGCTAATATGTACATTTTAGGTGTTAATATGTACATTTTAGATGCTAATAAGTACATTTTAGGTGCTAATATGTACATTTCAGGTGCTAATATGTACATTTTAGGTGTTAATATGTACATTTTAGGTGCTAATATGTACCATTTAAGGTACCAATATGCAGCTTTAGGTACAAAAGTATACCTTTTGAAAAGGTACAGCCCCAGTGACAGCTTTTGTACCTTTTTTCCTGAAAGTGTATGAACATTTTGTAGGTCTTTTTCAAAGCAAATTAATAATGCCAATATTAAGATTTACCCGCATACAAACAGTACACTTCATAAAGCGATATCCTGTATAAGCAGCTTGATTTGTTTATATCATCACCAAAACTATCCTACTACAACTAATTATCTCTAAACTACTAAATGTGGATAATTAGACTTTTAACATCACACTTTTCTGTAAAGTTACTTTTAAACAATGTGAATCCAAAAAGTGTGATGCACTTAATTTTTAGCTCACCCAAGGGTTCATGCCAAGTTCATATCTGTAACTTTGAGTATAATAACTTAGAGTTTCCGTTGGATTTGTAAATAATGAAAACATTTTTTTTTTTTTTAACAGAGTTCATTTTGTGCATGTGCTCCCACACTTTATCTTCAAGTCAGAGGTTAGTGAGCTGTTGTTGTGAAATTTTGAGTTTGTTTTCGGATCAGACTTAAAATTTGAGCTGCTCACCTCGGGTCAAAAGGTTTTGTTTACAGGGTACATCTGAGATTCAACTAGATTCAACAATGTCTTTTGCAGACCTCTACCAGTTCTCTCCATAATTTTACAAACTCCCAGCAGAATCTGCAAGATGGTTACAATTTTTAAGAAAAATGAGCATCATGTAAAATTTATGTATTTCAGCCCATTTGCCAACAGATGTTTACATATTCCACAAAACTAAATAGTCAAGTCAAGTCACATTTATTTATACAGCGCTTTTCACAATACAGATTGTATCAAAGCAGCTTCACACTGATAACATGAAAGTAGCACAACACAGATCAACAACATTGCTAAACACTAAATAATCCCAACTGAGCAAGCTCAAACCAAGCCAAAAGCAAGGCGACATATAACGCAAATGATTATGGTAATTTATGGTAAGTACTTAATATAGAGTGTTATTTATTAAAAAAAAAAAAAAAAAACATCATTACAGATTCTGCAAGGGGCAAGTAAACTTATGAGGGCAAAACAGCCATGTTTTCTTGAGCAGTACATGCATACTTTTGCTCAGGATTATGAATTATGGGAACACAAAAAAGTACTAATTTGACTCCCACTGAGTCATAACACTCCCTGCAATCCCAATTACTACCAACACAAAAAATACATACCAACTTCCCTGAAAGAGAAAAGAGTGAAGGTTTTATCCCTTGAAGGCTGTATCTTATTAGGATTTTATTAGGATTCTGGCAAAGCATGTTCCTTATAGCAGCCTTTGCCAGCCACTTAATTTGCCGTTTATAGTTTCACCATGGCAGTAATTTAATCTGTAGCCCGCAGAATATTTCTGCCAACGCCGATATGCGTGTGGCGATATGAGAGCATGTGTCGTGCAGATCCTTAAAGGGATAGTTCAGGCGAAAATGGAAATTTTGTCATCGTTTAATTACTCAAATGTCGTTTCAAACCTGTATGACTTCCTTTCTCCTGTGGAACACAAAAGAAGATTTCCCATTTTTTTAGGACTGTAGCACTGTAGCATTTAAGTTCATTCCAAGTCATGTGAGAAACACACCCATAATTGATGTCATTATTCACAGATAATCTTAACACTAGACTTGCTCTCCTTAGCATATTTATTAGAGAGAAGTAGTGATGTATGATGCATGTTTAAATAATTATTTTAATGATTCATTTACTCAATCAGCTCACACCAGTCTAAAAGTTCACAAATCACACTGACTTGACTGCTCACTCAGATAATCAATACATAATCTTTACACAAAGCTAATTAGGTTTACAATGCATATTGACCTCTTTTATGATGCTTTTTTCATTCTCAATGAAATATGAAATCTTCATTCCTCATTCATTGTAATTACATGTGGGGGAGAAAGTATGGAAATCAGTCCTCAAATTCTGTTGTAGTTCAACAGAAGAAAGTATGCAATTAAAAGATGATAAAACTATGTTTTCCATGCTGGTATTGGGTGGACTGTCTCTTTAAGAAAGGTTTAAGAAGCATTTATACAGTACTAGAGAGTTTTTGGGTGTGTGGACATCCTAAACGGTCGGTGAACGTGCGCATTAATTTTACTGATAAACATATTTTGTGGGAGAGAATGTGTCTTTTGGTGTGTCGGTGTGTGTTTGTTGTTGTTTTCTCAGTTAGCCTCGTGGGATGAAGAAGCAGTATTCAGATCCTCTTATTTAGATGCAAGTCCTAGCGTGGTTGAACAGTGCAGGGAGGTTGAGCGAGGTGGGAGGGAAATGGGGGAATTGGCTGTCCTTGTCTCAAGTCTCCTGCCCTCTGGGCTTTCCGAGACCTATCGGACCCTTTCTAAAGGCATAAACAGTAATAACAAAAAAAAAAAAAAAAAAAACTTTACAGCATTATCACAAAGTATTCACCCATATTGTCCCTTTTTTAAAAGAAACTACTTTGACACCAGGCCTGAAATGGCATCAGGTCAGGCCACTTAATATTACTCGCATAAGTGCAGTTTAATGAATCACGGGCATGGCATGAAAAATTTCCTCATCAACATATATTGAATTTCCCAGATAGCTTCATCTTTATCTTTACAAATATTCCCAATGACCTTCAATGGTGTATTATTCTTTCCCAGACAATAATTCTTAGCAATAACTCACAGGTCAACGAGAGTCAATTACGGACTGTAGATATCACACTTACATGCTCGTTTATCTTAATCGGACATGTTGCTGCATGATCTCTTTCATTTACAAAAAAAAAAAAAAAAAGACAGTTATTATTCAACAATCACCTGCAACCCAACTGATTGAAGCCTGTGAGAGCAAAAAGCCCCATTTTCCCACTTAGATTTCCCGAAGTGCCGTGAGGTTCGCCCCTTCAATTGTCTGTTCCCAGAGGTCTCTTCAATTGTAAACGCTTTTACTACACCTCTTCCCTTGGTGCTAGCAAATGTCTGTGTTTAAACAATTTTTTACAACCTTTGAGAATTTCACTCTGCCTCTAGCCTCAATGTTGCAGACAAAAGCCCCCGAATTTCAACTCCTGCTAAGCAGACAACAGACAGAAATGTTTGCCGCCAGAAATCGAAGGTAAAACCACATAGCTGTCACACAATGTATATATATATATATATATATATATAAAAAAAATCCATTGGAAGGGCACGAAAATGTCCCGTCCTAACCTATCAGTCACAACAAAATGGCTGCTTTTCATGAGCGTCATGACAAATTTCTGGTTTCAAAGTTGGGTGGCTTGGGCCTGGAAGACCAAAGATCTCCAGCAGATCTAAGACTACATCTGAATAAGTGATTCAAGCATTACTCTCACCCTTTCAATCCGTTTGTCGATGCGCAGTGAGATCAGAGCCTCACTGTCTCCCCTCATCTCATCCACCGACTTCATCTGTCTGCGCCACTCGAAGAAAAGCGTGTCTGAACTTCAGAGCTTAATGAACATGTCGGAATTCAATGAATTCTAATTTGCCTGTACTTTCGAAAGAGTTCGGGAAAAAAAAAAAGGAGGAAATTTATTAGAGAGAAAATTGAAAAGGGAGCCCTCTCTTGCTGCTTGATTTCCCGCACACGTTCCAAGAGGGCCTTAAAAGCAATTAGCTCTCCGGCTATGATAGTAAATGAGAGGTATGAATGCTCAGGATGGATAGCTTTCCAGGGATGAAAATTCTGCAGTGGGAAGTATTATGTTAAACAGTCCATACCAAAAATCAAGGTGCTTGAGCAAACGCTCTATCAGACGTAATCCTCCCTGGAGCCCAATTTTCTTTCCACATGTATTGATTATTTGAAAAGGATGAAAGGAAACCAGATTTGCAGAGAGCATGCTTTATAGACAAATGATAAATACATCAGTGGCGCGTAACCCGTTGAACTTTGACAATATGAACTAGAAAAGAAATCCCTTCAAAATCCCTGCGTGTGAAGGAAGCAAATGAGAGGTGTTTGCTGTCACAACCTTTGCAAACCAATTGGTTTAGACAGTACTTAGTGGAGTAGCTAAATTGCATCGCTCTGACTGCTTTGCATTGTTGCGTCGGAAGGCATGCTCGCAAAGAGATGTTCTCTCTGCTAAACACTTAATTAGAAGCCGAGCTGCCGTGCGCTGCCCCGAGTCTGTTCAGCCTCTGGTTCTTCCCTGCCAATCAACAAGAAATGGACTGCACCTATATGTCAATCTTCGGGAAAGTCTCTTTGGTTGTGCAGCAAGAGCTCAACTTGAGATGTGTCAGGTTCACAGTTTTAGTGACGACAATGCAACATGTTAAACTAGCTCAGCTGCAAGTGACAATGGGGAGTGTTGTAACATGGGGTGAATTGTTACACTGTCAGTTTAACCAACTAGAGCTAAGGTGGAGTAAAACGATCATATACGGCCATAAACCTCTAGGGATGATGGTAGAAGTGTAAAAATGTAAAATGTTAAAACACTAGGGCCAGATTTACTAACAGTTTGCACTAGCGCAAAAACCTCTTTTGGCGATAAAATATACTATCGGGATTTACTAAAGACACACAGTGAAAAAATTTGAGCTGAAAAGATATGGAAAGTGCACTGTAAAAAAATATCGATGGTTTAACTTAAAGTAAGTAACCTGGTTGCCTTAAAATTTTAAGTTCATTGAACTAGAAAAAGTGAGTTAATACAATGAAGGAGATTAATTTAACCCTCAGAAACTCAAAATTATATGTTATCTGAACTAAATAAATTATTATAAAGTTGATTTGACAAAAGAAAATATGTTGTGATAACAAATCTTGAAAATATTTTTTTACAGTGTGTGGCTGACCTTATTGCATATGCATTTGTAGTAGAGGTAGACCGATTAATCGTTTTTTGGCATTTTTTAACATAATCGGCATCGGCCAATATCCATGTATATCAACCCGATTATTAAGCAGGCGCATCTGTGGGCAGCCTAGTGTTGTCGTGGAACACGTGTTTGACGCACGCTGCCGCTAGAGTCATTTTTCAGCCGAGTGAGCAGCAGACCTAAATATGAACGTGTTCATGAACTATCGTAGCTGGATTAAACATGGTTAAAAAGCTGGCCAAACAGTGTAAAGTGTGACTGTATTTCACTGTAGACTAAAAGGTCCAACAGCGGGATGCCGTTGTCTGAAGAACAACAGACGGACGGTGCATTGTAGTGCATTTAAAGTTTTTGTAAAATAATATTTTCCCATCTGGTGGTTGTTTTTGTCGTTCAACAGCAATTTACTAGTGAAATACGTTATTGTTAGTAGTTAAATTAAACAAAATATAATACATATTTATCTCAATATATACAAAATTAAATCATTTAAAGTTTTTTTTTCCTTTTTTTTTTGTGATAATTAGGTTATGTCCATTTGTCTTTGTCCGTCAGGATGTTTCAGGATATTTTTGAGAGGATAAAATGTTTTTGTTGAGAAAGTCTGTCTTTTTATCTTTCAAATAGAGGTTGAAAACCAAGCAAATATCGACCAAAATAAATCGGCAGCATTAATCGGCCATTGGCCGACCCGGATTTCAAAAGATCGGTATCGGCATTGGCGCGGAAAAAAAAAACATAGCGGTCAACCTCTAATTTTTTAGCAGTTTCCCTTTCAGACGCAAAATTTATGGGAGGAGAGTATTTTAATGAATCGTGCAAGGTGATTTACAAAGGTTTGCGCTAGTCAATTTACTGGTATTTGCGCCATTATTTGACGGCCCAAAAAAAAAAGGTGTTAAACCAGCGTCTTAAACCAGACGCCAATTTGCGCTGCTCTTGGTAGATTGTTGGTCTTTATAGAAATGATCCGGCTGTGTCAATGTTGGTCTCCCCTACTAGTGACAAATATGCATGATATACGTATCGGCATGATGTTTATATACAAATGCATGTATGTACATAGAAGGCATATTACTTGAAATCCTTGAATATAGAAAAAAAAAAACTCATTAAAAAACAATGTAGAACATAAACAACACTTAATTAAGCCTGTAGAATTGTGTGTACTTAATGCATAAATGATAAGACGATAAAATGATAAATGATAAATATATGTTTAACCATGTGCTGACACATGCCCTTGCAGTCTCACCCCAAAAAGTCATATAACTGACGTTTTGGGACGTCTTTTGACCATACGTCAATATTCGCCTTTTTAGGGCCCCCTTAAACGTCGGTAGATGAGGTTATGGGATCCTAACTCTACCCCAGACCTAAACCTAACCCGTCACCTAACTGACGTTAAAGGTAAAGCGTCAGTTGTATGACGGCCCGGGATCGCCATCTAGCGACGTTTAAGGGGGCCCTAAAAAGGCGAATATTGACGTATGGTCAAAAGACGTCCCAAAAAGTCAGTTATATGACTTTTTGGGATGAGAATGTGTTGCAAAAACATGAAATCTATAGAACTCTTTTGTTTTGTTTGCATTTGTCAACAATTGTAACAAAAGAGATTGAAAAGTTTTACGTTGGGTCACCAAAAAAGGTGTCATGATTTATGAACTGCATTAAAATTTTATAAAACTAATTGCAACTTTAATTAGGCAAACTCAGATCCGTACATATAACCACAGAAAATATTTTGCAATTTCCCTGCAGCTTTAAAGAGACCATCAGATGTTTTTTTTTTTTCTAGTCATTTATTACTACCAGGCAAATGTAAATTATTTATGAGTGCTCTATTGCATATGCAAATTAGCTATGCTCTCCAAAGCTTATATAATGCCATGGGCTTTATGTCATAAGAACACGCAAACCCAGGAAACTGACACAGGTGCACTGACACAGGCTCACTAACCCTTCTCCTTCGGGTGATTTATAGCACTTAAAGGAGGTGACAAGATGACACTGAACTCTGCCATCATATATCTCCCCATCATACATGTTGGTCACATGAGAGGCCCAGTGCAGACGCCCCTGTCATTACCTGAAGCCACTCGCCTCACTGACTGACAACTGACAACTCTTCAATGAGAAACACAAAGAGGGGAATTCAACAAAAAAAAAGTCATTCACTAATAGCATTATTTACTGGCACACACTTCCCATCCCACATAAAGTCCCCCAATTAAGCATCACCAAACCAGACAAACATCGGGCCATTTTACTTTGCAGATCTTTGGAGAGCTGAACTTTTTTCAATAAAAGGGAGGGAGAGAGAGAATAGAGAGAGAGCTGTGTGGTTATGCCGTTGCTTGGTGACTGACTCCATCCAGCTCTCATGGCTCATTGGCCATGCAAGTATAGCTACATTTTCCTGCAAAGAGAGGTGTCACGCTATTTGCATGAAGAGTATGACAAAAAAGCTCTTGCTTGCTCTTTCTCGGTCCCACACACCCCCGTCCATAACAGTATGTGAGCACTGTGGAAGGGAAAAGAAGGCAAATGCACTGATGGAAAGTCATTTCCATGAATCAGTTCTTTCATAAAGTTTCCAGGAACCGGTTTAGAGGGTCATGACTTGGTCCCTTACATCCCATTTTGACATGCTACCGGTTTCAAATAATTCCACTAAAACCACATGTAGGTATACTGCTGTGTGTTATTGTCACAGTCTTCGTCTGCGCCTGTCTGTCTTAGTCTTCACTACACTTCCCAGGATCCTCTTGTTTCCACACCTGTTCTCACTCCCGCAATCATCTACACCTGTTCAGCGTCATTATCATCTGTGTCACCTGTCTTCACCTCATTAGTGTTAATTTGCTTCTGTATTTAGTTCTCTCTGTTTGCTCAGTCCGGTCAGTCAATGTTTCTGTTTATGTCAAAGAGATGACAGAGATGAGAACACCTCATGACAGTTATAGGCTTTTTCTTTTAATTATTATTATTAATTATGGTGTTTAATTAGTCTCATTCCATGTTACCGAGTTCAGCAATGATTCAGGTCGTAATCATACCTGAATAACAAAAAGTTATTCAGAACCTAAACATAATGCTGAGATAGACTACAACATCCTTGTGACCTTAGGAATAGGATGGATACATGGAGAAAATAAATATAATTTTCTTTTGAAATTATCAATACTCTAAATACTAATAACATTTACTCATCTATTGGATGAAAAAGTCATTGAAAATTAATTATGTTTTGCATATTTGTCATAAAATCAAGCCATTGAAATATTTCCAGTATGCTGATGTAGTTTACATTCTACTTTAAATATTTTTTTTCCACCCCGTAACGGGTTCACACCAAGTTGCTCAAGAACTACTTGAACTGATTCAGACTACAAATAGAAATTGGCTTTAACTTAAAGGCACAATATGTACGTTTTTTTTTTTCGCTAGTTTCCAACAACATGCAGTGATGAGCTGAATGATGGGACTTGCTGTCAAGCTGACAGATCTAATAATGTCTATGAATGAGTGCAAACATTCATGTTTTTTTTTAACATTACAGTGGTATAAAGCAGGTTGTGATTGCTAAAGCACTACGCAGTTGTCCACGTCTGTCCTCATGGTTATGTTATAGCTATGGCAGTATGAATGGAAACAGAGGATAGCGCGGATATTCCGTCCAATTTTCTGGATTTTCCGGGGCAACCACTTATTTAAAATTGGAATTCCTCTGAAACATGATTTCACGCGATATGTTTCATGCACTGACATACATATTAAATTTAGTGGCATGTGAATTCTGAACAGAGAGTGGTAGAAAACCAGAGTGAAATTGGAGTAGAGTAATTACAGAATGCTTTTCCGCAACAAATACGACCCTCAAACACTACAATCCTTTAAAATACCGTGTTTGTCTTAAGCTAATTTCTGAACCGTCCACAGCATTGAGGTTATTTGTATTCATGCAAGCTGTGGCGGTTTAAAAGTAAACTCTATTAACCCAGCTTAAAGACCATTCAGTAGAGCTCAGATGTGCAGAGGGGACTCTTAGGCAAACTCAGTGTGGCAAATTAACAGCAATTTGGCATTATATTTAGAAGTAACACTCAACACTTCAGACGTATTACAATTCCCCATGCATTGGGGAAAATAGGCTCCACTGCAAAATGCAGAGCTCGATAATGAACTTCAGACAAAATGAGTGAATCATTTATAAGAGGTAAGGAAAACATTACGGGTAAATAGATTAGCTCAACTCTCCCAAGCAAACAAATAAACAAATGAACCCCCACCGACAACAACACTGTTCTTTAAATGGCAACTTATTTGAGTAGAAGTGAAGGGAATGTTTGGCGTGCCTGTGTACAAGTGGAGCCAAGCCCGGTAAGAGACAGTAAAGTAGCTAATTACCAGTTTTGAAAGATTTACGAGCTATTACAGAGCAGGCTCCCCATTTGTGCATTTGTAGATTTCTTTATTTATTAAAAGGGGGAAATTAAGTGATTAAAAACAAAGGTAATGGAGGCTTTTGTGGCTCTCAGCATGAGCCAAACAGGGTGGTTAAACTCAGTGGATAAATGGTGCTATTGGAAGAGAGCACAAAGCTCTCTCTCGATCTCTCATGTGTGCAGTGAGGGTGCTTAACGTGGGCCCGAACTTTGGACTCTACAGGGCCATTTATTTCCTTTGGCGTTCAACAAATCACCACTTTAAATCTCAACTGTCATAATGCCATTTACTCAAAATGGGACCGCAACAACACGTAATTCAATCTAACCCCCATGTTCAATTCAATAAAGAACAAGTGTTCATGCACAGCTGCTCTTTACTATTACTGTAGGGAACCGTGGTGGGGAGAATGGAATGTTCTCTTTTCTCATTGGATGGGATGTAATCATCTTGCATTGCTGCCATGCTGGAGTATCATGCACCTATTTTGTTTGAGGGGGTGCCAGGTGCAGTACAAGCTGACTGGGGATGCTAGGAAACATAAGACATGAACAAGAAAACATGTTTGCAAAATAGTATTTGGTTGGTTGCATGACAAGTCTTAAGGAAGCCCTAACCCGACCCAGATTGGACGTATTTCTTAGGCGCAATTTACACAAGATGCATTCTTGCAAAAACAGCAATATGGACTGCAATGGAATCAAACAGAATGCAGGGGTCTTACTAAATGTTTTAAAAAGTTGTTACATGTTTTATATTTAACCTGAATACCTCAGTTTCAATGGGCACAATGCTTCTGTTGCTTGAGCTGTACCGCGGATGGGTTGGTACAGCTCACAATGATCCAGAGGAAGGGTGCCAAGAAGTGAGCAGTGACAAAGGACTATGTAAGGAGGAAAACGAGATGGATAGAGGACTGCAGTAATGGGGAACTACAGGGGCTGGCAGAGACAGGTAGAAGAGACTAAAAGTAAATAGGAAAGAGAGCCAGGGATAGGTAGAAAGATGGAGGAGTAGGAGGATAAATGGATGGCAAGCAGAAGATAATGAAAAGACGTCAGTTCAGGGAAAATAAATGCCTGGAATGCTTACAGGTGAATTTAAAGAGGGATTAGCTGGTGTGTACACGAAGGAGAGAAATCCACTCTGTTCCAAAACCTAGTGAGCTGCCTCAGCAGGCTGCATATTAAGGCATCATAAGCATACTCGAGTTGTGAAGAGTGTTTCAAACAGACTATAAATGCAACTAATACAATTCTGAAATCTACAGGAAGTCGAACCCCTGGCATGATTCTCATGTGGGATATTATTTATTTGTATGATGTGTTGGGTTGCAGGGAATCCAAAACCAGTAACTTCTGAGGTTCTGTTTCAGTTATGATGCTGCCCTTGAAGGAAATGGTCTATGTTGGCAGTAAGACTCTCCAAGAAAGAAGTTGAAAGAAGTTGGTCAAGGTCTGGCATGAAGAAATGGGGAATGAGTAAGAACGAAAGGGAGAGGCATGTCCTAACTCAGTCTGGCTCTCCTGGGGAAGGTCTTAAATTACACTCGGATGTGGACAGCTTGTCAATTGCGAGGCCAGAGCCCTGGCTCCAGAGACACGCTGCATACCCTTCATTAGGTTGCAATATCAGTGGCCATCTCTAAATCTCAAGACCCTTTATTTATTTATATACACACTTATTTATGTATTAACCTTTCACCTCTTCTTCTTGCCTTGCGATGTGGGCTAGATCCCCCAGGCTTCGTCTTGAATAAGAGATGGCAATAAACCTTGCACTATACAGTACTAACCAACAGCACATCAGCCACTATGGTTGCAGCTTATCAGACTCTTAATTGCTCATGCGTGTCAACGTTTTGAGCAAAATACATTCAATTTTACCAGTGCTTTGTGTTCAGTGCATTCGCTATGACTCTATTCCAAAATCTAGTGTGCTTATTCTTCCTTGACAACTTTGTTTTTGTGCTTAAACTTTAGAGTGTCCAGATTTTGACATTTTGCCTTTTGGCTGGTCAAATTCTACACTCTAAACAGGGCATGTCCATTGTTGAAAAAAAGAAAGAAAGAAATAAACCTGTTTCAATGGGGCAAAGAAAAGAACATAATTTTAGTACATTGCTAGCCCTTCTTCAAAATAGATCACTCAAAGTAGCAATCTCCCTGCTGTTTAAATCTCTAGTGGTTCAATAATTTAGCCACACAAAAAAAATTCTTATTTCACAGACCACTGTCGCCCACTTAGCCCAATTTGAGTGCAAGTGTTTTTGAAGGCAAACAAAAGTCGTTGTGATGGTTGAACCTATCAAGACACATTAGCAACAGTGCCAACCAAGCAAAAACAAGTATGAACTATTAATCCCTGAGTGTTAGAGCAGAAATAACCAATGTGTGATGTCAATTTTAGGCTATGGAGGCATTTCTGCATTTCTAACAGCAATAATTTAAATTTGATTTCACAAGGCAAGATATATGCTTAGTGCTAACACAAACCAATGTCTAGAAACTCTCCTCCTAACCACAGGCTAGACTCTGCATTCAATGATTTATTGAATGACAGTTAATTAGCCTCCTGCACTGAGATTTTGTGCCGGCACTGTCGAGGGGCTGCCCGTCACATACATCAGTACTGATGCCTGTCAATCACAGAGCTGGCGGCTGAGCCCCTAAAGCCTGTAAAGCTCCTGCTGGGCCCACGCCAGCATGACCAGTTTTGAATGAGAGCAGAGGCTGCATGAGACTGGACTGAGCTTTTCCACAACTCTGTGATATGAAATCATGAAATAAGTCGGAGTCACACTCAGTTATCCTTCATTTCACTTATTTTCTGGGCTCCCGCTCCCGATGTTACCACCCAACTGTACCGAATGTCCATCTCCCACTGAGATGAGTTATGTGAGAATCCCTGCTGGCATGAGCCAAGCCGACCCATCACACATTCGATGCACCGTAAAGGACACCAAAAGCCCATTCCCACGTAATAAGTTGAAGACTGCAACAGTACATCAATGAATTAAGTCCTTAAAGGGATAGTTCAACTCAAAATGAAAATTCTCTCAGTAATTACTCACCCTCATGTTGTTCCAACCCCGTAAGACTTTCGTTCATCTTCGTGAACAACTGAAAGTGTTCAACTGTGCTAGAGATAATCATTCTTCCAAAAAACAAAAGCAAAACAAAACAAAAAAAACAACAACTTAATTTAGTCATTTTTTACTGACCATAACCTGTGAAATTAACTGTAATACAGAAAGATACATTTGGAATGATGTACTGGTCACTCTTTTCACAATAAATTGTCACAATCGTTTTCAAGCTTCAAAATGGATGCAAAAGATAAACAAATTAATAAAAGACAACTTTTCTGAAATCGAAACAGGGTAAATTAAAGTAACCATACTCAAACTAAAGCTTGAACCAAGAAGAAATATGTTGCTGTGAATTTAAACAGGCTTGTTGAGGGGAGCTGAAAGGTAAAGTACCAGGAGAGTCAATACCCCAAGCCTCATATCTGTTCTCCATATTTCTGAGCGCCCTTCCTCGACAAAGAGAGGCTTTGAGCCTTTTCTCCCTCCAGTCAAACCGAATGGGCTGAGGAATAATCGCTCAGCTTGAGTTGGAGTGTTGGGGCTTACCCCTCCAGGCACTGTAGCAGGTGATGGGATGAAGAAGGGAGGAAAGGGAATAGAAAAGCAAATAGTGAGAAAGAAAGACACAAAAATGGGATGAGGTAAACTCATCAAATGATAAATAAAATGTAAAATAAATGTTACAATTCTCAGATCATGCAACAAAAAGAAATCTGGTTGTTTTAGTGTTACAGTATTTGGCAGGCGATACATTGCAAAACCATATTCGGATTGTTAGCCACTAAAATACCTAGCTCTTCACAACTCGGTTGGATTTTCAATTTAAAACCTCATCTTACATGGACTCCTTAGGTAAAGACTGCCACATGTCATTTGTCACATTGAAACTTTAATATATTCCTTAGGTAAAGACTGCCATTTGAAATTACTGAGGTTGCTACGTCAATGAAGTAATTTCCACTGTGATTTGGAAATCTGCAGTGCATTTGATGGAGACTGCTTTATTTTGACAAGGATGTTAATGCACCAGAAATGTATTTATAACTCAGAGAAGGCGTGAGGATGAAGAGTGTGTGGTTAGGGGCAATACGGGAAACAAGATTTATCGGGAGGCTCGTTAGACAAGCATCAGATTTCAGCCCTGTCAAAAAAGGTTACAGTACACCTCCACAGAACTTTGTGCCCTGGGTCTTCAACTCAACTCACATCTTTGTAATGTGATTCAGCGGTCATTACGTCTGCTCGATGTGTCATTCTGCTAGACTTTATGATTCCTGGTTGGTTTCTCTTTTCCAGTGTGCTGCTGGTGTTAATATTACAAACAAGCACTGCTGTTAATATTGACATTTCCTTTAATACTTACAGTTTGAAAATAAAAATGAAGTAGAACCCCTCCCCCTAGATCGATACCAAAATGAAGCTATGAAACACTGGAGAATATCCCCAAACTCTTAACCTCTCCAGATCTCTTGTCAGATTTGACCTTGCTGCATGTTAGCGGGCGGGGCTTTATTTCTTTGCCTACCCACTATTCAGTGGCTCATTATTTATCATCCCCATTGTGAATTAGCTTCTTAAAACTGCCCTGAACGTCTGGAGCATCATAAAGGAGACCGCTGTGCCATTTCAGGACTCTTCCGAATTGCCTACAGTGCATTAGCGAACCCACAAGGGGAGCACCTGCTGGTCCAACGACTGCATATGTGTCTAGACACTGCAGCTTGTCAATCAAATGAGTCTTTGAGTATGAAATAAAACTTTTACCGTATTTGTGGACTTACACAGTTGTGAAATCAGTACGTGGCAACTATAGGAAGTAGTGTGCACACAAGGATAAGGCTATGGGAGTAAAGTTATCTGTGACATAATGTACTTCTTTGGCACATCTCAGCATGTCTTCTCAATGTCGCCAATTTCGCTGCTCACCCACTGCTTGGTAATTACACCACCCATCAAGACAAATCCAAACTCTGGAATACAAATGCACAGTCTTGCAAAAACAGCTAAACAGGGCAACATAGTCAAAATCATCTACTGTTCAAAACTTATTGCGTCTCTCACAAGTTCCTCCATGTTCTCTTCAGTTTCTCAAACTATCCGACCATCAGTGGAATTGGATTCACAGATTATTCAAAAGCCAGATACTGCTAAAAAGCCCCTACTAAATCTAAATGGAAATTGGAGCCATCATCTCTTCACTGACTGCCCATATGGTCCTACCTGCTGGAGATGCCAAGCCCTCATGGGACTTAACAGCTATAAAAAAAATATATATTTCCGCTTTGGGAATCCAGAACCAGTTCCCTCCAGGGCAACTAGAAACAGTTTATTTTTTTTTAATTTATTTTTTAAATTTATTTTAAGTGGGCTGTTTTATATTCAGAGTCCAACCACCAAGCTGTATACCAATTGTCTCAAAATGTATTGTGTTTCTTCTTATGGACACTTGCGTATATGAGAAAGAGAGTTGCGGTTCCACTGTCTCAGTATTATTTGTTCTCCAGCAAATAGGCTCCAAAAAAAGGGCCTGTCTCTATCTCTGTCTTGCTCAGTAGAGGGGAGCCATTGATAGGCGCAGGAGCAGATGGGGATTGACAGAACTCCTAGGCAGAGAGCTAATTGAAGGAGACTGGGAGGACTTTGACAGCAGTCAAATGCCAGCAATGATGGGGAAATCAATGAAAGCTAAAAGTACTACTTACAACAGAATTCAAGGAACTCTTTGCTAATCTTCATGTAAATGATTTTGTTTTTTTCTAGTTATGGCCACAGAAAAAAAATCCAGGCAGCTTCTCTGACAGTTTCCTAATGGTTTCTTATATTTAGAAATACGTAGCAGCAGACTATGTGAGGGGGATTGGACCAAAAGCCAATTTCCCCCTTAACACTTAAAGCATTCTGTAATTACTCCACTCCAATCCACTTCAGGTTTTTCATGCACTCTTCACCCTCTTTCCATTCACAAGTGTGAGAAAATTCGCCTTCTCCAAATTTACTCAATATTGAAAAGTTTTTTTCTGTTTATTTTTTTTTTTAGCACTATACAATAAGGTTTAATGTTAAGCATCATTAACTTACAATGAAGAACATTGTTTATAGTTAATAAAAATATACTATTGTTCAGTGAATTTGTGAACTTTCGATCTACATATAGGCCTACATTACATACATTTACTGTAAAGGTACTGTTAAAGTACAGTAAAAGTACTATTCACTTAGTTCATGATACCGCATCAATTCCCTTTTTTATCTTTCTGCAACCCTTTCCGCTTCATTGTTCATAAAACGGTCCTCATGAACTCCCTGCTCCGCTTCAACTTACGATGAATATTGATGAATACTTATTAACATATATTGCCAGCAGCCATATCACCCTGTAGCCTAAGACTGGTTGACCAATGAAGCTAAGCAGGGCTGAGCCTGGTTAGTATCTGGAAGGGAGACCTGAGAAAACCAGGTTGCTGTTGGAATAGGTTTTGGTAAGGCCAGTAGGGGGCGCTTACCCTGTGGTCTGTGTGTATCCTAATGCCCCAGTATAGTGACGGGGACACTATACTGTCAAAGAGCACCGTCCTTCGGATGAGACGTTAAACTGAGGTTCTGACTCTCTGTGGTCATTAAAAATCCCAGGATGTCCTTCGAAAAAGAGTATGACCCCGGCATCCTGGCCAAATTTGCCCCTTGGCCTCTGTCCATCATGGCCTCCTAATAGTCTCCTCTTCACCAATAAGCTGGTGTGTGGTGGGCGTTCTGGCGCAAAATGGCTGCCGTCGCATCATCCAGGTGGATGCTGCACATTGGTGGTGGTTGAAGAGATTCCCCCCTTCCATATGTGAAGCGCTTTGAGGTCCCAGAAAAAGCGCTATATAAATTTAATGAATAATTATTATTATTAAATGTATCAAAACAAGTTTCAAATGTCGTCTTGCTGTTGGAAATTGATGTTTGATGAGTAAACACAATATGAAAAATGAATAACTGTGAACAAAAGAGGTTAGGTCTGCAGACACTGTGACAATGCCATGACCTTGAGCCACAATGATATCCACCTATATATAATCACAGATATCAGTACACCAAATCATTTGCTATATGTAAATGAGTCTCTCTCAATAAGATTATAGGGCAAACAAGTGGCTATCGTCACAGGCGATTGATGTGTTGCATGACTCACCAGCTTAGCAAGTCATTTCATTTTACAGATGGCATGAGACAGACGACAAAGTGGAGTACCTTCAGATCTAAAGTGGGAGAGGATGGCGCAGGCTGATATGGCCAGCAAACAGATTCTTCAGTCGAGCAAACTCAATCTGTGATTCATATTTCCTTCTGATTAATACCATGGACCCACCATGTGAAAACCCTCTTGCAAAGGATCACTCTTTAAAAAAATAAACAGATAGACATCGACATCTTTGACTTGTGTCATGTCTTGCATTGCGCAACAGAGACTCTTAAAGGCAGTTTAAAATAAGCCTGAGGCACATTAAAGACAGATGCACAAGGGACTGTGATGAGAAATGATTTATATTCTTCTGAAATAAAATAATAATAAAACATTTTGGCAATGAAACTCCTGGGGGCATCTGCAACTTTGATTGTTGGGAGATTGTGACTTTGGTTGTAAATGAACAAATTCAGCATTCATGGGGAGTGGCGAAGTGCTGATTATGACTTGATTCTCCCTCAGGCTTTTTGATGTCAGATAAGTTGCAAAGCCATTCAAGGCCGCCACTTGATTTCAGGCAGATACAAGGCATCTAAATTGTAAATTAAATAAATAAAATTACAAAGATGCACAAGAGTCACACAGGACACAAAAAAATGATAAATTCATAGGCTTGAAGAAAGAAAGGTGCCTGGATCAAATTGACCATAGTTGTGTGTTTGGGTTCCCACAGCTAGCAGAAGCAACACTACTGTTTTGAAACATTCAGCCTACATAGTGACGCGTTTTGTTTTTTCTGCGTTCTCGTCTATTTATCTTCAGTACAACTTGATCACACATACAGAACTAGAGTTACACAGCTCCTAGCTTTTAATGCTTTGGCATTAAATACTCTCGAAATCATTTTTTTTCTAACGTTTTGAATATATTTGGCTTTTTTTGTACCAAAGCTAATTAAAATGCTAAGAAAATATTTACTTAGTATCAAGTTGACTGTTTCATTTTCTCTACCAACATTTAAAGATACATGAAGATAAATATTTCCATTTGAATTCAGATAAATTTATAATGCTATTTTGACAGTCTTTTCATATTACCCCATCCAGTGCCCCCTTTGTAGACCCATTTTGAAAACCAAGGGAATGCAATATGCAACCATTAATGGAGAACTTCACCGCTGGCAAAATGGGTTTTCAATAAAACTTGGCTGCCTACACAGTAAAACAGTTTAAATCGGTAACACCTGACTAGAGAAAAAAAAAAAATTCTGTAAGCTGTTTCCAAAATCGCATACTGTTTTGAGTAAGTACTATTTTTAAATAAGTAGTAACTTCACGACTGCTAAAAAGTGTGTTCGATATAGTTTGAATGTAATCTGGACGAGTAAACATTGTTAATTTACATATACTATGGACATTGTAACAATACAAAGTGGGTTGATGCTCTTGATCCTCTTGATGCTCAAATCCTTTTTGAGTTGCCAAAAGTGAGCATTCACAAGACATACTGTAAACCTCACAAAATACGACTTCTTCACAAAAACAACTGCATCAACAATTTTACATAATACAAGCTTTTGTTGCCTCTTTTTCCTCCTCTCAAAAAAACTCCTCACTCAGAGAGTAAGGCAGAGTAGTGGGTGGTTTGGGTAGCATCTGACTTATCTGACACAGCCAGAGATAGCCTGGAGGGTTCCATGCTGAAGAGGCATATCCAAAAATTGGAGCTTAAATCAAGCAATAAAGTAGTAGTTGATAGTACCTTCCCTTACCTACTCAAGAAGAAACCCCCTCAGCACAGGTTTTCTTTGAAGAGAGCAAACAACAATAATTATGTACAAAAATCAAACAGATAGCATCTTGTATATGTAATCCCCATGAGGAAACCGGGATATTGGGAGCTAGCAACCAAGGGTTCAGTTCCTCTAGAGGAGGAGTATGTTAGAATTACAAATGGAAAGTAAGGGGCTCTCGAGGATGTGAGGGGCATAGGCAAAGTAAATAATAAGTGGATCATTCAATTTGGGATGGTAGCAAGGCACCAGTGTTGAAACCAGTGTTTACCACTGCAGCCCCTCGGTGGAGGTATTAAGGAGCTCCACTTTAAAAAATATGCCATCTGTAAAGCGACAACCAGCACACTAGAAAAAGAGCCAGAGCAGATCGCCAGATTTGCCACACAATCTAAAAATTCACATTTGAATTTTCACAGCTTTTCAGAGATACAGCTAATTTAATGACACCAAACCCTAAAGGGGGTTACAGAAAGGCTCAATTGTAAGTGCATTGTTCCTCAGTCCATGACTGCTGTGGTACCCTTGAGCAAGGAACTTAACCACTATAAGCTCCAGGTGGGCTGCAATGTAGATAAATTTATGTTGCGACGCACTGGTTATGTCCGAAAGCAAAGGTAACTGTAGATGTATCAAAGTCAGGACTAATCAAAACTGACCTGAAGGCGAAATATTGAATCTGGACACGCATTGTTCCTTTCTCAAGTTTTGGGCACAGCCATTATCCATTTGAATATGAGAAGAGTTCAGGAAAAAAGTGCAGTGTTTTGGATGAATTGAACCTGAAATAGCATCAGTTAAATGAACCTAATTTTATTTAGCAATACATTGACTGAAGCTGAATATTTAGAGACATCCTCCTAAATATGATATAGATGTTAAAAGCTAATCCTTCTGAAGATAATAATGAATTATAGAACTGCAGCTAATGAAAATTTGGGCCAAAGAATTAGAGGTGCCAGCAAAATTGCAAATCAGCTTGACACTATACTTCGAATAGTTCACAATGAGACCCGTGAGACCTTCGAGACACTGAGCCCCAGTCACAGGGAATAGTCATTACCTGCAAAACCACACTTGGTTATCTCACCATTCTGACAGGAGGCAGGCTGTAGTCCCAGGGCTCAGTTAAGTGCATGTTCCCAACAGGCCTTGGCGGCAGACAAGACATTGCAGACATTGAAATGATGCATGAAGGATTATATGGCCGCCAAACAACACTTCCAGTGATGGGTTAGACATGTCATCCTCCCACTCTGTCCAGGGACAATGTTTTTCGACCTCATTGCCATTGAGATTGCTCTCTGAGCACTTCTCTTGACACGAAGCCGCCCTAGTTTTGCTCCGAGTAAGCGTTCCACATGAGCTTGCTCTCTTGTGAGTATGTTTCCTAAGATAAGTAAAACATACATGATGAAACCCAAAAGCCAATTAAAATTAAGATTGTCAAGAGTGCCTGGTAAAATCTAGAGTTGAACGGGTTATCATTTTTTGCTGATTAATTAGTGTTGATAGCAGCTTATGTACTAATCAATTATTGATAAAAAATGCTGTTAGGATTGTATCTTTTTACACTGCATATACTTGTGATATAGATATGAACATTGATGATCATGGAGTTCATTTTAACCATGAGTAAAATAAACTAAAATGAATACCATATTACCAGGGATTTATAATGGGCACTACTATTCTGTATCTACTGTTAATGGATTGTTGTTCATATTTGCTATACGACAAAATTTACTTAGTGCTGATATTGCAATTTGTTATAGAAGATTGAATGTGAGTATGTTTTGCTTATATCTGTTTACCACCGAGACCAATTTCAGAACATTTTCTGGTGTATTTTGGTATGTATATTTTTTGTTTGAAGTTAAAAGCCGATATTAAGCGCCTAATATATATATATATATATATATATATATATATTTTTTTTTTTTTTTTTTTTTTTTTTTTTCTTGTTACTGGAAATGTAACACACAATTTCACAAACTGCACATACGCAATTTTATAAAACTTTTGACCAGCTTTTTCTCTCCAACTTGGTTGTCAGTACTGGCAATATCCAACATACTCTAGGATGACATTCTTGTAAAAACTGAATTCTGGCAATTATACCCACTTGACAAGCTGTCTGTCAAAAATGATTCTAACCATTGGGGAATAAATTTCTGAGACTTAAAAGGTCATTTCCCACATAACCTCTCCTTCAACAATGAAGGCTCTACCGTACTTGTTTCATTTCCTCAACCTTCCTGAACCTGCCCTCTCCAAAGATGAAAAAGAAGAAGTCATGATAAAAGAGCCAAAGAGAAATGTGGTGACTGCCATGGTCGTGTGGAAGGTGAGATTACCTTGATAGCATACACAAATAGACCATCTTTAAAAGAGAGAGAGAGAGAGAGAGAGAGAGAGAGAGAGAGAGAGAAGATCTCCATCATGCAGTGGGCCATTGATAGGAATTTAATTATCATCATCTATTAGAAATTATTTTTCAAATTTCCCATTGCTTGTAGACTAAGGCCGTGTGTACAACAAAGCGTTTTTCCACACGCCTGGCGTATGTTTTCAATTGTTTTCAAAGGGAGCGCCGTGTTTTTTAAACGCCATGAGCGTAACGAGGCGCTGAGCGTTTTTTTTTTCATGCTGAAGCGCCGAGTGCCCAGCGTTTTTTACTGGTTGCCGAGAGTTGAAAAGTGTTCAACTTTGGATAAAACGCAGCGCTCACTGTCACTTTTTACCTAGCCGTCCAATCACAGTGGAGGAGGGGCGGGACTAATACCACACCGACCAACTGTCACAACATTCTTTCTGCACAACGACATCAACCAGCAGAGCTAACCGAACAAAATGGATGAAAAATAATTTTTTAGTGTGAAACAAATTATCTGCGAAATCAGTTACAAGTAAACTGTGCTGCGGATATTCTGTATCATACCAACGAAACGTCTCAATGGAAAAAACGCTGTGCTTCCAGAACGCTCTCAAGCGCCCAAAGCACGACGTCTTCAGCAGGCTAAAAACGCTTTGGTGGACACACGGCCTAAGGCCTTGTCCACACTAATAAGTTTTCGTAGTGTGGACTTTCAAAACGGAGGTATTTAAAAACAATGATGCAAGTTTAGTCATGTGACTCATGTTGTACCATTTTGTACGCTTTGTGAGGTTTTACCCATGAGCAGTAAGGTGAATTTAGCGTTTTCTATTTTCTCCCTGAAAACGCTAGTGTGGACGGAGAGTGTTTTTAAACGAAAACACAGTTTTCTAAATGTTTTGAAGGAGGTTCTAACTTTGTTCATGAGAAGAAGTCATACAGATTTGGAATGACATGAAAGTGACTAGAAGATGACAAGATTTACATTTTTGTGTGCTCTATCCATTCACGCATAATAAACCTCTGCCTGAGAAAAAAGGAATAAACAGCCGTTGAAGTTGACAACACCCTTTCTTTACAAACATATGTGCTGTGTGGAGTCTTGACATTTGAGGTTCTGCTAATTCTACCCTTGCGTCGCTGCACTATAATCATAATCAGCGGTATTCTTCTGCTCATAACTGAGCCTCTGAACGAGAAACATGCTCTAGCCCACCATGTGCCGTGTACTTGAGAGGTAAGAGCTTCATGTGTGCCCACTGGGCCAAATGCCTGCTCAAGCCATGACATGATCCTAATCGACATGAGCACACGGGAGGGCTCAAGCCCAGGGCCGTGGGCCAGACACTGAACACAATGACCAGCTCTCCCATCCTGGCGTCTCCGAGCGCTTCACAAACAATGCCCGGTCAGGAAAACAAGCCCTTGATATCAGTCCACAGCTGTGCTTTTGTCTCTCCCTCCATCCGTCAGAGACGCACCACGCAGGCTTAGACACCTACGCCGTTGCTTCTGCTGCCCTCTGTGACGGAGAGAACTTGTTTATCACACCGAAGCATATTGCCGATGTCCTCGCAAGGCGAAGGGAGAGAGAGAGAGACAGGAAGATAGAGAGACGGACACAAGAAAAACAGAACAAATAGGGGCTGTGGGAAAGATGAATAGAGAAAGAGCAGCAAATAAAGCGAGAGAGAAAGGACACAGTAAAAACTGCTGAGATAGAGAGCGGGAGAGAGAGAAATGGAGTGAACGCATTGGAAAGCACATAATGGAGGGGACAGAGGCTAATTAAGGAAGGCCGGATTAATTAGGCTTTCAGTCTGCCTGCCTCTCATTCTCCCACTGTTTCCCGCCAGCACCACCCTCCACCCCCTCATAAAACACGCCACATTGTTGTTGGACGGATTTTAGGGCTCTGGTCTTTGGAATGTACAGAAGTCTGTCCAGCGGGAGAGTAACTTGGTTACCTTTGTGGGCAAATACAAGGTAAGGCTGGGTGGTATGATGGTATAATGTTGTGTGATGGGAGAAATGTGTAAAACATGCTATACTCACTGACTTATACCACAAAATTATCCCACAGCGTAATTAAAAAATCTGACATCAAGCGTAAAATTATAGCCGGAGGCAGCACGTTTTATCGCTCTGTGAGGTAGTTAGTGATTCCAGCCCAAGCATCCAACAATTTCCTCCCAAAAAAACCCCCAGAAAAATAGAAATGCAAAGATATTGACGTTATTAAAGCTAAAGCTGATGATTATTTGAACTGATAAATTACCAAGTTTAAAAATTTTGCAAAAAAAAAAAATCAGTAATTTACAGGTCAAATCTCAAAATTCATTTTGAGATTTGCTAAATTAAATAACAGTGTTATTAAATTAAATTACTCTATATGTAAAAATAAGGGAAATGAGCATAGACTATCAAAATATCCAATTTCAGTTGATACTGTACATACATAAACACACACGCACATACAAAACCTTTACTCCAATATAAAAGGACTCGACATTTGATAAAAGATTTTAGATAATACAGTCATTCATTATTTACTTACTTGTGTTTGCATTTTTTTAGATTTAGATTTATTGTCAGTTTGTCTTCTTGTACATTTAGCATGAACTGCTGACATTACGTACATCAGTGCAATATGTGGTATTTGCTCATGTCACCAATCTAGTAAAAGAGTACTAAATATTTATGGGAGTTCAGATGTGCATAAACCATTGAATTACTGCCACTTTGCAGCCAAGGGCGCTTGCACTCCAGTAGACTGTCATTTACAAAATCCTCAAAACAACATCTATTCTTTACATAGACGACTTGGACCAGCCCCCGTACAATTCAATTAGGCATCAAATCACTTCAGTTACAAGAGGCCATCTGGGACACAAAACAACCCTCTCTCACAATTCAACCCCCAAACCCCCAAAAAGCACTCTCTCTTCTCAATGGCACTGGTTTCATGATCAGACATGAGGGGCCACTTTTGCAGCGAAAGCCCTCATTGGTTCAGTTCCTCCTCCCTGCTCGACGGAGCAAACGATGAGGACCCTTCAGTCCTGTTCTCTATGCAGAATCCTTGGCCAAAAATGACAGGCACTGATGAGCATAAATATTTATCAGGTGCCAAAGCTTTGCCAACCTGAAGATACTGGGACAAAAATCAGAAATTGTGCTTCACCGTTTCATGATGATTGACATCAAGGCTCACTATCAGAAAGCCATCCTGTAGTGGGAGGCTGGAATGCCCTTGTACCAGACTGCAAACTCAAGTTTATGATAATCCCAATAAATTACAATGCACTCGGCAGACATTAAAAAACATGATTTGTACTAAATTAAATGGGCTGTGACTCATTGAATCTAGAACAGATTCCTCTCACTTTCATCCCTTCTCACTTCTCTTAGTATCCGATAATATTATTTTCTGCTGGACTCATTCAGTAATATTAATTTTCAGTAGGAGAAAGTGGGGTAAGCTATGCAACTATACATATAGTTTATATGTAAGCTAGTGTGCTCCAAAAACAAAATCTGCATTTGGAAGATATAAGCATTGAAAACGTACTGTCTCTATTACTTCCACTAATATCAACAATTTTGATGACATCACTCTGCACTTCAGCTTCTCATCAGATTTTCTGTCCAATCAAGGGTAACACTTTATTTTTAAGGTGACATAGTTACATGCTACTACATGTATCTACTACAGTAATAACAGTAATAACTCTATTGTAAGTACATGTAGTTAATCATTATTACTCATTAATTATTTGAGCAAGTACAATGTAACTATGTCCCCCTAAAATGAATGTAACCCAATAAATGCTCTCTAAAATCTGAAGCTTCCCACCTCCTACACTAAACAGATGCTGTGGCTGAAATCGGTCATTTGTTCACACATTTACTATTTTCCATATGGATAATGGCATATAGTGCACTATATAGGGGATAGGTAAGGATTCAGACTGTGTAAATATGCTTTCTATTGGGGGTGAAGTCAGGAATTTTGTTAGTGTCACGCGAACCGCTGCTGCACGCACACAGGCTCCGGTTCAGAGGCACGATCATCTGTGCGAGTCGGCCACAAAACGTATCGGACTCATTTGAATTCTGCACAGAATGAAGGAGATTAGGAGGAGAAACGGTTAGACAGACTCAGCATTAGAAACAACTCTGACGAGTAGAAGAGATAACACCAGTGCCATGCCCCAACATAACTTACACACTTTTCAAACTAAACATCCTCAACATGATTTTGTTCATTGTTTTGCTTTAACAGTTTCATCTAAAAATGGAATCTATTAGACTGTGGATCCCATAAGCAGTCAAATGTGGCTGGCTTTGCCAAACTCAACGGCTCCGGCAGAGCTCTGATTTAAATGAAATGCTATTGACTATTTGAAAAAAAAAAGGGAGGATTTGCTCAATATGTTCCGCCATGTCTTCCTTTTTCAGTGGAAATTACGTCAACACACTGAATAATGCTGTACGTTTCAGGGCACTTCAGTGGGCCTTTAAACTGTTCTCTACTCAAAGAGAAAAGGTGCAATTAATACTCCTGATTAGATTTCAGGATGTGTGGTATCAGCTGAAATTAGAAGATGCATCTATAATAGAAACAGACAGATAAATTTGACTTTAAAAGAGAGAGAGAGAGAGAGAGAGAGAGAGAGAGAGAGTGTGTGTGTGTGTGTGTGTACAATAATTAAAGATTTTTTTAATAATGAATCATTTTTTTAAAGAAAATAATGAGTTTTCTAAATAATGAGGCAGTTTACTTTAACATGCAAACAAATGAGTTAAATTTTGAATCTGTTTTCTTATTAACACAGGGAGCTGTATACATTATACCATTTTTAAATACTAGACCACATGGCAAACAAAACGTGTGCATTTTTTTTCTACTTCACCTTTCTCTCCCTAGTTTAATATTGTTCCTATTTTTAATTCATGAGCCCATTCTGAACTGCAAACCAGATTTGTGGTCTGAAACGTTAAATCTCCAGCAGGCACTATTTGGGGGGATGGGGGATTAGTCCATTTTCATTATTTGCAGGGGTCAAAGGTACTGTTCAACACCAATTTGTTAACTAAAATTTGTTGAGTCTAATGATGATTAATGCCCTTGTTGTAGGCCTTGCACTGTTACACCGAAGCACTGTTTTTTTTCTTTGTTTTTTTGTGTGGATTTTTTTCTACAAAAGCAATTAGAGTACTTTTAAAACCACGAAACGCATCACGGGCTGACAGGTTAAGCTTTTAATGCAAATGTGACAGCAGCATAAAGTACAATACGACAAAATGTGATGGTGCTGGCCTAATTGCTCACAACTAAAAAGAATTAATATTAAATGAGGGCCTTCAAACACAGGCTCGATGATTTCAGCGCCTAAGCATATACGGTGCGTACATACATGCACGATAGCCCCAATGGGCGACGCAGTGTGACATTTCTTCACTCAAGTATTTTAATGATAATTGCATTAACCAAAAACACTAAATCACAACTACAAAAAAATAAATAAATATATATATTTTTTTTTTTAATTCTAGCCTGCCACAGTATGGTGACTGTTCAGTGAAACAAAGTTCATCACCTAAATAGATGTGTAAAATGGGTACTTCATCCACAGTTGAGCCTTCATGAATTCTGACGATAAAGACATTCGGTTGATCTAAATCGATAAAAGAAGACATTAGATCTTGGCTTTAAATTTTACGATGAAAGGTGTCCAAATTGTATGACAGTTTAACAGAGAACCTCTCTCAGAGTAAGGTCAGAGGACAATCCCTCTTAGCAGTCTCTTCCACACCTTTATGCCATTTGTGTTTCGCAACAGAAGTGATGTAAGGCATGAGAAGAACACTGGTTTTCAAGACAGGAGCAATCTGAACTGTGTGTTTGAATCTAGTCTTTTGGCTTGATGTGAAAAGCCCGTAAATCAGGTGTGCGTGTGGAATACCAAATCGCAGGAGAAAGAATAGAACTCATCAATCATGGGTGACGTGCGCTTTGCTGCACGGGAGGGAAGCCAAGCCACATTAGTGTTGATGCAGCAATGCTGTGGTATGGAGGACGGCAGAAGGAAAAAAGGAGGCAAACAATTCAGAATTATAGACTATTAATGGAAAACATTATGGAAACAGGTCAACTAAGTGACATCAACATAAGGCCTTTCGATGATTATGGACGGGTCACACTAAATTTAGGCAGTAGTTAACAAGGTCTAAGCTAGGAGGTCTTTAATACCTGTAGAAAGCACCAGTACCTCTTCCATTCATCTCAAAAATTAGTAGAATTCGACGGTTAGTAGATTTTTACCAATAACTATTATGTTGGATATCGATATTTTAACGATAACAAAAAGTACTGTAGGTTGGACCACACTGGCCGATAACCAATTTATAAACTGATAACAGAGTTTTTTTCCAAATTGATACTGAATAAAAACAAACATAATATTCCAAGTAAATAGGGCTGAACTTTCTTACAAAAAAATTAAAGAAAAAACTGTACTGAAATGTACTATACTTGAAATATATAAAATAAATAAATATTAATAATAATCTAAAATAACTAACTAAAATGCATAGAACTTAAAGATTTAAAAATGTATTAGTAAATGTTAAAATTAACTTATCTCACAAGGAACTTCTAGAGAATTTATTAACCTTATTCCAAAAGTAAATGTTGGAAAAATCTTTTGAGATGTGTTGCAAATGTGAAAATGTGATTCTCCATTTGTCAATTTGCCACATTTTGTTACATTTAATGTGTGGTTTCAGGCTTTCAAGCCTTTGGCAAAATAATAAATAAAATAACAAAGTTAAATGCTTTATTATGTGTGATATACATGTTTAATTTATTTTAAGACATTGAATGTACTGGAGCAGTGCAGTAAGCAGACCAATAGCTGAAGATCTAAAATAAGTTAAGAATGCTTGGTTCAACTCATTATATGTCTTATTTGTATATATAAATGAACAGAATTAAGATTTGTTTTGATCTCATATGGCCTGCACTGTGTTGGATTTACTTAAAATGCAACATACCTTTTAAGTAATCCCAACTTGGAATAATTTTACTTAAAATTAACAAGAAAACCTTTGTTATATGTTCATGCAACATTCTTTACTTAAGAATATATATATATATATATATATATATATATATATATATATATCACATTACATATAACTGTATGGTAGCGTACTTTTTTTTTTTTTTTTTTTTTTCTTTGAGATGTTCTTTCTTGTGTTCCCAAGATATATCATCATAGGGCAAAGATGCTATAAGAGACTTTGGGATTTGCACGTAATAAAGAAAAAAAGTTTTTTCCTTGACTTGGGGAAATCACAAGGGAAAAACATGCCAATCTGCTGGACTCTGATGTGCACCTCTGATCTCTTCAAAAAACGCTTTAAGGCGACAGATCAGAGAACGGACACGGGCCCATGTGGATAGGTCAACGCCACTGTCAGGATGCCATTCTATGTGCCTTTGTGCTCTCACTCCCCTTTATAGCATTCTCTTCCAGCGACTTGATTTGGCATCACCTGTTTACCATCATGCCAATTGGCCTGCTAGCATGTCTACTCGCCTTTCTTGTTTCTCTCAGGCCTGTATTGCTAGCCACAGCACATATGCCCTATTATGGCTCCGCCAGAGGCAAGACTCCCTTTCATGACACCTTACTGCACTACTGACAGGATTCTTAGCCTGAACAGTTGCCTTGGGAAAAGCATGAACATATATAAATATAGTGAAGCATACAAACAACACACAAAACCAGCTCCTTAAAAATGCATCAATTGACCACAGCTGCCGACACACATGGCAGCGGAGTCCTGGGTGACACACTGAGAAAATTTGTATTTTGTAAATTGGAACTGCAGGTTGTGCTTAAGTATAAAAGGGATCACCCCTTTTATACTTCAGCAAAACCTGCAGTTCCAATTTAAAACGAAGGAGAGAAGATTCAAGAGAGAAAGACGAGTGTGAAGCAAAGATAAGAGGCTAAAAAATAGGTATGAAGTGATACACATGGAAGAAGTCAAAAAGAGCCCTTGGAGGACAAAGTGGGGGTGTCATTAAAGACATTTTCATAGCCCCGGGAAGATAAAATATTTAAAAAAAATATAGAAATAAAGCTGTTTCATTGCACATGGATCAAGCAGTGTTAAAAGAACCAATGAGTGTATAGGAGTCAGGATTAGAAAGATGGTTAGGAGGTATTTCATTAACATGACGTGTTTGAAGTTTCCCATAGACAAATCCATTCCATTTTGGTCTTGGGAGCAGTTAAGCAAACACACATATTTTAATGAGGACAAATAAATAATTGTGACACAGCAGCTTTTTGAGGGAGTTTGTTATCCTGTGATTACTATAGCTCAATTGGTCAAAGAATCACAAATCTTTATGGGATAAAAGAACAAGCAAGAGCCTGCCTGAGAGAGCATAATTAAAACCACCCTATCATCTTCAAGTAGATGCCAACCAGGTAGAAGAAGGTATCTCAGGTACACTTGTATACATGCATTATTTTACAGCCCAGAAAAAAAACTGGTCCTAAATGAGGAAAAAAAAATAAATCAAATGAATTAACAGGACTAAAATATGCACTAACAAATCAATATGTAATTGTGAATTAACACCTCGTCCGCGGTTAAACAAATCGCATACTGTGCCAAAAACATTTAAAAACCGTGTCACTCCTAAAATAAATCTCTGCCAAAAACATATCCACTTCTTTTCCCACCAAACCCAATGGATTGTAAGTCGAGGTATGGAGTCTTACCTCACATTCTCTGGAGCCAGAGATGGTGTAGGTGCATGGTCCAGTACCATTGACTAGCACATCTGTGCCCTCTGTATTATTAGGCTTGTAGTCCACATAGTACTCCTGCAATGGTGTGCTGAGAGTGCGCTCTGTCTCCCGTGACTTTTTCCGACGTTTACGAGCTGAAGCCGAGTTTTCCTGCAGCTGCTTTACACTGCTTGGATAGCGCTTCCACGAGACATAAATTACCAGGAGGATCATAGCAACTGACAGGAAAAGGGCAACACTTCCTGCCACTATCTTGTGGAATGATACTGGTTCGAAGTCTTGCTCAGGTGGTGGGACAGCGGGCTGAGAAGGTGCTGAAGAGGTGGTACCTTCCAAGGATGTCCCCAGGCCCCCTCTGCTGTCTCCAGATTTAAGAGTAGGGACAAAAGAGCTGGCTGGGGTCTGTGCAAAGGCAACAAAGGGGGTAGAAGGAGCTATTACAGTTGATGGCATAGCAGGGGCAATCATGCAAACTCTATTGGCGTCAACTGCATCCATAACCTTCTCCCCTTGGACTTCTTTGGGTGATGCGCAAATCATATTAATTTCTTTGTTTCCACGGAAGGTTCTCAGCCAGGCCACTAGCGGACACACAACTGGTCCACAGTCCCACATATTTCCTGCCAGACTAATTGCAGTCAGAGAGATCCAGGCATCCACAGCTTCTTGAGACACATTGACAAGCTTGTTTGAATCCAGGTTAAGTGTCTGCAGATTCGGCATGGCCCGGTACACTTCTGCATCTATCTCCTGCAGGTCATTTCCTGAAAGGTCCAGCTTCTGCAATGATGTCCAGGCCCACGTAAGGCCTTCACTCATGGTCCTAATGCGGTTCCACTGTAGGTAAAGAGCGCGTAAGTTATAGAAGCGTGGGAAATTGAAAAAGTTGATTTTGGAGAACTGGTTATGCTCAATATGCAGCTCAGTTAGCTTCAGCAGGCCAGACATTGAATTGCGAGTAATGCTGCGCAGACGGTTGTAGCCGAGGTCAAGGAACTCAAGATTACGACAGTCCTGAAAAAGGCGAGAGGGAAGATTCTTAAGGGAATTGGAGCGCATGTGCAAACTAAGTAGCTTGCGTAGACCCTGGAACTGCCCTGGTTGCAGAGCTTGTAGCTTGTTGTAAGAAAGGTCAAGGTTTCTCAAGTTTGGTACCAGGTGAAATGTGGTGTTATGCAGAATTGTGATCTTGTTGGAGCTCAATATTAGCTCTTTGAGCCTCCGTATCCCTTGAAAAGCACGTGCATCCACATTGGCAATGTAGTTGTGGTCCAGGTACAGCCAAATGAGCTGGTTGAGGCCAACAAATTGTCCAGCCTTTAGGCTTGCCAAGCTGTTATACCGCAGGGAAAGCCCTTGACAGCCACCAGAGAGGTTCTTGGGAACATCACGGAATGCGCTAGACTCACAGTATACAATCTTGCCATCACATCGGCAGCTCCGAGGGCAAGGACGGTCACCAAAGCAAGGAGTGGCAGAGAGCCATGCCTGCATTAGCAGTAGCACCATGAACCAGCGGTGCCTCATGGCAAAGCCTGAAATGCAAATAAAAATAAAAACAGTCAAAAAAACAACTTACTCTCTGAATATGCAAATATATTAAATAGTTTGATAACACCACATTTGATATAAAGTAATTCATTTGTTGATTTGATGCTGCATTAGCAGAGAAAGAATAGAAGTACAGGTATGTTTGCCGTCGAGGCTGTGAGGACTCTACCATTAGTACCACAAACGATTAAAACAATGTGACAAGCAAACCTGAACCAAATATTTAATGTCGCAATTGTTACCATTAGTTTATATCCAGCTGCTCAATTTTATGCATTCGTTACCCAGCGAAGTAGAATATTTAAAGCTAGTGATGTGATTGCTTTCTCAACATTGATATGTTCATCCAACGCATTCTCATCCTTTAGCGTCACATAGAACGCTATATGACAAAACAGCGCTATACTACGCACATGGCACCCGTTATCGTAAATACCCAGCCCTAATTGTTGAGCAGTTTCAAAGCAGAGATTAAGACGATTAATGAGAGAAGAAATATTGTAATTGTTCTGTGATTATAAACCCTTGAAATATTACATTTATACAGCAATATGATACCACACAGGACCCAATTAACAGTGGTGATTGTGCAAATCAATCCAGTCATGCTATGTTGTTTAATTCTTCTCTCTGGCAATGGCAAACATGCCTGTCTTCCAATAAGCTTGGACACGAGCCCACTACAGTATTAAAGGAAATGTCCTGAGAGATATGCCTCGGCCATCGTATTAGTCGCTAATTATAATCTAAATGATTGTCAGTCAACCAAATCAGTTATTTTTTGCCTGGATGTTCAGTGACTCTGCTAGCAGCCTTTGTCCATCTTTCCTTAATACACAAAGCAAAGCCCAGGTGTTGTTCTTGTCAAAAGAAATGAGAGGTCGAAGTGAGGCCTTATATCAACAGTGAGTTCACAACTAAACATTGGATCAAGAGGTTAGAGGTCTGGGTAAAATACGCATGTTCTCTATGTGAAGGTCTTGGCTAAAGTCTGGACATTTTCCAGGAATGGGATTTTATCATTTGTGCTGTGTCTTTCCATCCTTCATACCCACACTGTTTCAATTCCTTTTCTGATGCAACTTTTACAAAGCTGTCTAGAAATAGTATTCTGAAATGAAGTTCCTGAGGCATTATCTGTCTTTCTGAGACAAATACTGTGGTGATGATACATTAATATCGTCATAACAAGAATTCACGAAAATGGTTATACTGTATGAAATATCAAAATATACATTTGGCTTAAAGGCTAATTTATTGCAAAAACCATCCAAATGACACCTTTAGAAACGTGTACGGAACCATATGTGAATCTCTGCAAAGTTAAAATAATTCTACCAGATGTTCTCAAAGGTTGAAAAGGAGAAAATATTCATAAGGCACTTCCCTGCATTTAACAGCTTATCAAGACCAAACATTTAAAGGGTCAAGAACGTTATTGATGCACCATCTGTTCCTGATTATAATACAGTATACCATGGCCTCAAAAATCTTGCTTGCTGGCCTTGATGTGATTATTAGTGGATGTATTAAGTCATTTAAACCTAGTTAACAACTTCATTTTTGAAAACCATCATGAAGAACCTAAAAATGTCACTTGGTTTGATATGAAGAGTTCAGATGCAAAAGCCTCTAAGTGCCATTTGAAATTTTCTTCTAAAATGGCAATGAAGATTACCTATTAATTGTCATTTAAGTGAAATTACTGAACTTAAATATACAAGCTTGTTAAAAATGGTCATTCTAGAACAAAATTTCAAATGGCACTTAGAGGCTTTTGCATCTGAACTCTTCATATCTTCTTCTTTAATGCAATGACATTCATAAATTTTCAGCGCGTGGCTTCAGTGTCCAAACAATTTTTGAGATCCGCTGATTGTGAACAATAACAATCACAAAAACAAAGCAGGTTGATGTCCATGGGCGTACACTTGCCAACAACTGATGCACAAGCAGGCTGCAGTACAATAAAGTAATTACGTCACTGGCTTCCATTCACACTAACCAGACAATCAGACTGTATCAGCGTATTGACATTTGCTAATGAAATGATGCTGATAAAGTTAATGATCCAAGTGAAGTCTAATGAAAATTAATTTGTAACAAACTTGCTCTGCCACTTTTCTTGTTTTAGATGCATCTACACTTATTCTTCTCTTGGTAAAACTGATTTTGCCTCTGTATACCTACATACCCTTCACAGTGATGCTCCAAAATTTTACCAGGTTGGCTATTTTATGTTTGCTGTCAAGATCTCCCACTACAGTGCCGCAAAGCAGCAAGCATAGCTCATCATTTACGAGCTGTGGAAGGCCATCTCGCTGCACGCCGCTAACGAATAACAATCAGAGCAGGTCACATATCTGTCAAATAGCCCCTGTAAATTATTGAAAGCACATCCATAATCAAGTACTCTAATGTGGCCATGAGAAGGTCTTTGACTTACATTTAATTGCAGTGCTTAGTTAAATAAAGATGAGTTTAGTAGAAATCACGAAAAACATGTAAGAAATATAACTCTGCTAAATATGTATACATGTTGTAAGCATGTGAAATGCATCTGTTAATAAATGCAAAATTAAATGCAAATAAGCATCGAAAAATCACACACTGTTAACACTGATGCAATGCATACTGTCAATTTGCTTTTCTGTCAATAAATAAAATGTGTAATAGCATGTGGCTTCACCTTTCTTTGAAGAAATAACGCCTTCCAAGCTTTGTATGCACACTTGCATTGAAAAACATGTGTACACATGACAATGCATGCTCATAATGTGCACCTTTCCAATATCACAAATCTAAGAAAGAATATCAGCTATTGCTGTATGATCTCCACACTATCAATAATGCAGGGGCACACTCTTAAGTTTTGCCAAAAATGAAATTTTGCCAAAAATGAAGTTTAATTAGCATTCTGTGTTAAAAAAAAAAAAATGTTGGCATCAGTCTACAAGTGAGAGATGAAGATTTATAGGTGGATAATCAGTTGACCAGTCTTTTTTTTTTTTTTTTTTTTTTTACAGATATTCACACTTTCCAACTTAATTGGTTGTCAGGTCTATGGTTGGATGGCACATTTTGGATCCCAACTGAAAAGCACTTTACAGGTACAACTAGCTATTCCATTTAATGTTTACACACTCAAACTTTGCATATAACTATTCATCTCTAGTGAAAAATATCTAGCTTAACATTTCAATTTGTTCCCAGATCACCAAAAAGCTTTGCATAAATATAATGGCATATAACCACATACATTTTCTAAAAATATTTTGCATTTTGACAGTATATTACAAGTAGAAGAGTACATAGCCTAATGCATAATGTGTTTTTGATGTAGTAGCCTAAATGGTCATTTATTTATTTATTTTTTTTTGTGACAAAAAAGTCAAAGATCTATTGTAGTTTTCAGACACTTAAACATATATAAACGAAAAATCGGAATAAATTTAATTAACACCGATTAACATCGAATTTATGTAAATGAATGGACGGAAACACTTGACTGTACCTCACCAGAATCATACCACTGTGTGAACTGAACTGGGTGCATGGTCAGATTTGATCAATAATGTATGCTTATCATATGCAAAATAAATATGCATACAAATTGCCTTGAATGCATGCATAATAACATTTTATGCTTATCATAGTCCATGCGGTCTCTTTTGCTTTAATGCATTGACACCGTTTGAAGATATTCACGTCTCAATGAAAAAAATAATTCAACTGCAGAAAATGTCCCCCTAATTTATCACCATACACATCTACCGTGATTTCCATGTGTCCGAGTGATAGTCAAACTTACCCATCACCGCGTCTCAGTAAACTCCTCGCCACAGGTTTTACAGCTTTCTACCGCTCGAGACCCGAAACGGCATGGCACGCGCTCTCTTCAGATGGTTCGGTTCTTCCACACGCGCAAGTTCCCGCCTGTAGTCCTCCACCGCAGAGCAGACGCGGGATATCTTCAGTCTCTCCTGACTCACCACTGACCATATCTTTTAATTCCCCTCAAAACAAAATGTTCATAATAAATATCCACTCGAACGGAAAGAATCCATTTGAAATCCTAACATTTTTACATCAAGTCAAAAACAGAACCGAAGACGCGCGTTTCCAAATCCAAGTTATCTACCACAAGTCAAACTTATGGAAATCCCAGCAATCCCCTTCCACCTCAGTGTATTCCATCGCAGCATAATGCGCAAACACTGTCTTTCCCGAGATGATGATGATGATGATGATGATGATGCGTACCGTAGATTAATCCGTGGATGTTTAGTTATAAATAAGAATTGTGATGTTTAAGAGATTTCAATCCAGTCCAAAATTATTGCACTCAAAGGATATTGTTTGGAAGTGTACTCCACTCCATCGGGAATGTTTCTCCTCTCCTGTACAGTTCCCGACAGTACAGAAATGCAGCAGGATTGTGAGTGGTTAACCACAACCGCCTGTCGCACCATAACTTTGTCAGACAGAATCCGAATGCCCTCTTCTGGCGAACTGACATCTCCAGCAGCAATCTCTTCCCCTCACATTTCACTCTCACTCGATATTTCCAGAGGAAAACGAGTGGGTGACACTACAAGTCTATTAGATCGACTACCATAAAAGAAGAACACACGATCCAGCTGAAGAGAGATGTCTATTTCTTGACCCAACAACAAATCATCACAAAATCAAAATCTTTTTTTTTATTTTTTTTTTTTTATGTAGGCTAGCTACTGCTTCTATGTTCCCTTATTCTCTATCCGAAAATAAATAGAAACTGAATTTCGACATTGTGTGGTTTGCTGCATTTTAGTGCTTGTGAAAATAACCATGCACTTTATTTAAAATAATGTTTATTTTAAATAAAATCGACCCAATAGCCTATACAGTTTCTTTCTTGCAGCTTCAAACTTTCAAAAGCAAAGTATTATTAATATGGTGAGTAGCCTACTTAATGATTTATCATGCGTTTTATTTTAGCATTCTCCTGCTGCCATAGAGGACGTGTATTTATTTAGACATAACTAATGCACATACTTAAAGACTTTCATTCATTTTAACACAAATTGATATTTTAATAAGATACGAAGAGACAGGTGTTAACTTTATACACCAAACAACATGACACATGTTCTTCCATACACACATGTGGTAAACAGAAGCTCAAGCATGTTCGACTGATGTGCGAGAACCAATTAGGTTAATCCTCGTCTTACGCATCATGTTTGAGCTTCTGCAAGAACCAATGAGGTTTACTCGTGTTATGCAGCGCATTTGAGCTTCCAAGAACCAGTGCAGTTTGTTCTCATGCGTCAAGCACGTCTGGATGAGCTTCTGTTTATGTTCCCTGATCAATGTTTATATGAATAAAAGCCTAAATTAAATCTGTTCATCATATAAAGCAATCAAGTCTCTTTAGAAAATTAGAACTAAACCTTAATTCATATGGGTTAGTTTTATAATGCTTAAGATCATAAACATTTCGAAAATGTGAAAGTGGTAGTTGCATAGCTGTTAATGAGGTCCAGAAAAAGCTAAAATTTTATTAAAAAGAAGACGAATGAAAGTCGAACGGGTTTGGAACAACGGAAGTAGCTAAATGATGACAGATTTTTTATTTTTGGGCGAACTAACTTAAAGTTGACAATTAACATATCTTGCGATAGTCATTTCTTCTCTAAGTGAAACGGCTTGAGAATTTTTTATTTATTTATTTATTTTTTAAATGTATGACGGGACTTGATTTGTCTATTAGGAATTGATTCATCTCATGTGAGTTTGTCCTCGTGCCAGTAAACACGTTGTTAGAGAAGAGAAGAGAAGAGAAGAGAAGAGAAGAGAAGAGAAGAGAAGAGAAGAGATGTCATTGCAAGTGAGTATATGTTGTTGTTTTTTTATTGAAAATTAGGCGGGCTCGAATTAAATTGAGCGGGCTATGAATTAAAAAATAAATAAAAATAATGATGTGCACAAATATAGAGTATAGAGATAATTAAAGTTTTGTTTATTAACCTATAGAGTGCCAAGTAGTGTATCTTTAGGTAACTAAATAAGGACTACAAACACCACAATGATGTAGTCCTGCTTATAAGTCATCCATTGTTTTCCTCATGTTTTATCTAAATAAATATATGCAGATAGGTATCAATTTGACATAGTCTGACCTCAAGGCCCTGGGTTTGATTGACATTGCTGTCATGAATTCCACAATGACCGTCTAATCAATCATTATGGGTTTTCACATGGACTTGAATCTGATTGTCTGTGGTTGTCCTCATTACAAAGGAAACGTTTGACTGGCACTGCTATTTCCTGCTTCATCATTAGCACAACCCTGTAATTTCTGTCCATCAAGTGTCCCCTTCAAACTAACAAGCCAGTTAACAGAAGCATTTAACCTCTCCAGGCTGAAGTGAACTGATTGAGCAAAGACAATTACTGAGAAGCTGACCATATAATATATGTATTTTACACAATGTACATTACAGAATATGTGAATGCCTGAATGAGAGAAATAGAGAGTTGCTAAGAATGAAAGAGGCTTGTGTTTCCAACATTTCCTCCCTGTCTTTAAAGAGAACAGCTTATCCCTGTGCAATTGTACAATTGCCTAGAAACCGAGGCCAGACAGCTGCAGTCTTTACCAACAGTTCAGAAAGAGGTCATGGTCTGTATATTTTTTGAGTTTTGGTGCAAAAACTATACCTTCATCAACTTGTATACTTTTTTATGAACACTAAAAAGTTTCTCTGATCAGTTGTTGAGCAAGCTGTCATTCTATAAGTAGGTATAATTGTCAGTTGCACGTTTCGAGAGTTCTACCTGGCCTCAGCACTTTTTCATGAAATTGAGCTTGACACCTGGGTCTGTAATGCGAAAACATAATTCCCTGGAACTCTTACTTATATACCTACTGGACTTCAATCTGGCTGATGGGCCGCTCCTTGGCCAGGGTTCAACAAGCAGAGACAGTCCTGCTGACAGCAGTGAAACAATTAATGCCCTGTGAAGTTATGACTCTGGCAGCTGCCCTTGTCTCATGTAGTGCTTCCACTCTGTTGACAATGTTATCCCTTTTTTTTTTTTTTTTTTTTGTTTGCTGCTGCTTCTTCACATGCTGATGTTATTTAGATATCTGTCCGGTTTTACAGGAGTGGAAACATCAAGCTAAATCCGGGGCTTTATACGATAATCGAGTGTGTTACCATTTCAAAATATTGACTTTATAGCCAAGAAAACCATTATACTACAATAACAATGTGGCGAGCAGGCCAAGTGGTAATGAGCGACACCTGAGTCGCATCGGTCTCGCATCTCTCACGGAGGAGCAGCATAAAGGAGGAGTGACGACAGTGCAGATAGAGGCTGGAACAGGCCTTATTTTATGTTGTTTCTGTGGCCAGCTGTCATCCATGAGGGGCTGCTGGCTTTACTTTTATTTATTTATTTGTTTATTTTATCATTAAAGTCTTGAACATTTGTCAGTTCCCGCCTCCTTGTTCCCATAACAACGAACCCCGTTACAAGCAAGTTCTGTAAACTTGAATATCTTCAATAATGCGCAGCTCTATATATTTATTTCATCTATAATTTTATTTCAATATAATTTTATTATAGAAAAAAAAGTCTAAATATTATTCAAAAACAAAAGAAAATATTTTGAAAAATACGGGTAACCAAACAAACAGTTGATGGGCCCCATTGACTTCCAATGTATGGACAAAAATACTATGGCATCAAAGCGGTACATCAACTGTTTATTTTTATTTATTTATTTATTGTTGTTTAGCAGAAAAAAGAAATTCATACAGGTTTGGAACAACTTGAGGGTGAATATATGACAGAATTCATTTTTTTGGGGGGGGTGAACTATCACTTGTTTTCTTTCAGACATGCAATAGCTTCTGGATTTTGGTTTGTTATCTGGCTGCATCACCCAGTTACACTTAAGCTTCAGCTTACACACTGATGGATGGATATTCTCCTCAAGAATTGCCTGGTATATAGAAAAACGTATGCTTCCCACAGTGATAACAACAAAAACATCCATATAAAATCAAACTGCCACTATTATGCTTTACAACATACTGTATGATGACCTTGCAGTGAAAGGATGTGCTCACTGTACATGTGCTCCGTTATATTTTCCCAGAATTCGTCCAGGGATCATTCAGGTGCAAGCATGAGATTTTGAGCTCTGATGTTTTGTTTTTTTTGTTTTTTTGTCAAGCACTGGTTTTCACCTTGCCACTCTTTTTATTATTCTCTTTCTTCAAGTCATGAACACTGACCTGATGCTAGAGATATCTGAAGTTCAACCAGAAAGACTCGGGAGAATAAATACTGTAACAATAAATACATTTATTGATAGCCCAGCAAGCAATAAAGTTCTTTGGCGTAGGCCCCGTCCATAGCTTGCAATCAGAGGGTCCGGACTCTGCATTTCCTGCCTGAAGACGAAGGCAGGGGCGCAGCCGACCCCCTGGGAGGTATAGGGAGGGACCATCCTGGTGGTGGTGGGGAGGCTGGAAGGGAAGGAACCATCTTGGAGGTGGTGGGGAGGTTGGAGGTCAATGGAAGCGTCAGCATCTGCAAACTCAAACACGTGTAAGTAGAGGTCTTATACACCGCAAGTATTAGACACGATTGGATAGATGAGAAGGTAATTAGTGACGCAACAATTGAGTCTTCCTGGCAGAACTTACCGCTAAAGCTTCCATTTCTTTTCTTTTTTCTTTCTTTTTTTTTTAACTTCCCAGATGAGCTGCTGCTATGACCTTGGAGAAACTTTGGCAGGTTGGCGACTTTTCTCAATTGTGGTTCAATTGAGTTCATGAACATTTGAAATCAGCCCATTCTCACTCCCAAGGCGTCACCTAACTGACGCCTTGGGAAGAATTTGGACATGCTTCAATATCTGACGCTTTAGGCGCCCTTTAGCGTCAGTTAGATGACGCCCTAGGATCGCGTGTACCCTACCCCCACCCCACACCTAAACCTAACCGCGTCCTCTAACTGACGCTTTCCTTTAGCGTCAGTTAGATGACGCCGTAGGATCGCGTCATGTAAGTGACGCTAAAGGGCGCCTAAAACGTCAAATATTGAAGCATGGTCAAAGGTGACGCCTTGGGGTGAGAATGCGTTGTTGAAATAGTTTTCTAACCCTTTCCAAACTTATATATCACAACTTTATTTTCTCAACTGTTTTGGCTTTTTTTTGAGGAACTGAATGCAGCATTGTGTATCTTTGAGGTGACCACATCTCTGAATGAATGTTTCAATATGTATGCAATTATTGAATGCGCTGATGATGCGTTGTCTGCACGGAGGCATACAAATATTGACAAGCAGGTAGGACATCGTCAACATTTTTTTGTTCTGAGACTTCCTCTGATGATATATGTACATGTTTACCACTTCCATTATTGATTGCTATGAGGATGTGAAGAGAGTTTCAAAAGTGTTTTATAAAACAAATTTGCCTACCATACCTTTAAATATGCTGTAAATAGAAATCTCTCACAGAAGCTCTCAATAAAGAATAAAAACGTTGCTCTCAAAAATAACCAAACTGCTTTGGTGCTGTTTTTTTTTTTTTTTTTTTCTCACAGGGGTCCAGGCCCCCCGGACCCCCCTAGAAAATAAGGATACTTTTGTGCTTGATGGGAGCCTGTGCCTCAGTACTGATAAAATGCTATAGAGATATGCAGCACTGGTTTTCTTATATTTGTCTTCTTAACAAATCCCTGTTCCAAATTTAAAAGGTTGAGTAATCACCAGGTGGTGATTGTTACACTTTCACTAAACTGTGAAATAAAGTTAAAGCCGAAGCATTAAACTCGCCAAACTGAGGCAAATAAAATGACAGATGTTTTGCTGGTTTGTTGACAAGACTTGTGAAGTGTGGCGGCAGTTCAATTCTGGAGCGTTTGCATCAGTGTGTGTGTGTGTGTATACAACTATCTTTGTGAGGACCGGTTTGAGAGTGTAATGTAAGAGTGTCAAGACTTGATTTTTATGAATACGGTTATAGGTAATGGGTATGTCTAGGGTAGGGGTTCAGGATTGGCACTTAGTTGTGATGGGTAAGGAGCTAGAGATTGCATTGTGTCAATACAAGTCCTCACGAAAATAGATGTACAATGATGTTTGTGGGTATTTGCATAATGGCATGGGTATTACACTGGGATTTCAATGTAAACATGGTTTATTAGTACATTTTCTGAGTCCTCGTAATTAATATGTTTAAAAACCATACTAAACATTTATCAAAAATATAAAAATGCAGAAAGTGTTCTATGATGGGTAGGGTAGGTTTAGTGGGGGAGAGAATATACAGTTTGTGCAGTATAAAAAGCATTATCCCTATGGAATGTCCTCATAATAGTACATGCACCAGGTGTGTGTGTGTATGGGGGAACCTTACCAACATTTGCCACATACTGTGTCCCAATCTGGAGAGCTGTTATCTAAACAGATATCATAGGATGCTGGGATTGGATTTACAGGAACAGGACATATGGATCTGTTTGGAACAGAGTCACACATTTACCACCATGGTCTTGAAGACAAAAGAAAACCACAACCCATCTTTAGAAAACATTCAAAGTAGATATACCTTTTGGAATTAGAAATAATATGAAATAATAATAATATGATAAAAAAGGGGAAAAAATTCAACAGAAAATGACAAGATATTATATATTTTTTAAAGAACAATTCTGTTATTTAAAGGTACAATATGCAATATTTTTGCAGTAAAATATCCAAAAACCACTAGGCCAATGTTATATATTTTGTTTAGTTGATTACTTACAAAATCCCAAATGTTTCCAACTATATGTAAATCGGGAGAAAATTGCAATTTTTAACCAAGGAAACGGGACGTGTCAGCAGGGGTGATGAGTCGCCAGTCAATGACGTCATATCCGCGTTACCCCCGGTTTCCGCCATGTTTGATGTCGCACTACAATAGTAACCATGGCGACAGATGTGGACAACTGGGTCGGTTGTGCGTGCTCAACAGCGTGAGCGTCCCTAGCAGGGTTTTGTTCAAATATTATGGACCGTGGCAAGCAGACTTTGAGACAAAAGAGGACTAAAACGAAGATCAACATCTTTCCAGATGCCGAGAGCTCCACGTCCGCGACCAATTTTTACATGACAGAGTGTTGCATGTTACTTGAGAAAAGAGGTGAGCAAATCAATGTAAAACTAATCAATGTTATATACAGTAGTTCAACATGATGAAAAGTTAGAATATGATCTGTATGTTCTTCTAATGTTGATTTAGCTTAGTCTCATACTGCCAACAAACAACCTAACTAACAGCATTCAACACACAAATGCAGTTTAGCGTTACAGCACTGCGTTACCTCAAGTTTAATTCCTCTAACAAACTGACCTGTGTGAGTATTTCAGCATGTAGTTCGGTAGAATTAAATGTCCTTATTCCTTTATATCTGTGGGACTCGCGTTGTGTGTGACGCTGTTATAAGTCTAGTAATCGCGCCCTGCTTCATACCACAGTCATGTTAAAAACATCAATGTATTCACTCATCCATAAAAGATCCATCAGCTTGACAACAAGATCCATAATTCTGCATAATATACGTCATTAATATACACCTTTGTTATTGTAAGAGGTTAGCAACCCCTGGTGGCGAAACAATCTTGCATATTGTACCTTTAATGCATATTAGCAGAGTGTTTATTGTGCTAACTTGTGTCTTATTTACAGCTATATTTTTATTCTGTTCAATTGATTTTATACAACCATAGTTGCTCAGACTAAGAACTGAACAAAGAAGAACGTTTTTAAACACTGGTGTACTGTATATGTATTCTTTGATTTTCTTAATGTTTCATAGCAATGTGTGCAGTGTTTTAATCTTGGCTAAGCACAGTTCATTTATAGCCCCACAGAACCTGGGGCGGAATCTGAAACCAGGGCGATTTATGGCCTGTGTTTCTGCTGATACAGTCCTGCCTGTCAAAACCATCAGTGTAAAACAAGCGCCACTCATCGTAATGCCCAGATATGCAAACAAAACATGAAGAGACCAGCAGAGGGAACAGCTAAAGTAAAAGAGGCCTTCAAATCAATTACCCTGTCCCATCAGTGTCATAGCAATTATGAAAAGTCATTAAATTATACTGTTTCATATTCCACTCAGATAAAATGGGAATTCAAGCCCAACATTATCTGTGCTTTGTAAAGGAGGCGATTTGTGTTTCCACTTTCACTTATGACACTGTGTGTGGTTGGCTTGTAAACACTGATTATTTCATTTTGGTCTTTTATACACACCAATGAATTGTTACTTGGGAATGTTCGGTTTAAGAGCCAAACAAACATTTTGGCAGTTTTTTCAAGCTCTTTTCACACTCATTGAGTTTGCTTATCACTCCCTTGCTCTGTTATGAAACCTAGTGAGCTCCCAACATACAGCATTATAAGCTCCAGATTACAAGGCTATTTCAAAAAAGGGGCTGTGTTGCTAAATTCTTGTTGACCAACTTGAAAAACACATAATCTTTTCAAATAGCCAATAACGTTTAGTTTACCTCACAGACTGATTGACAGCACCATGGAAGCAAATCCATGAGCGTTGGATTCAGTAGTAGAGGTGCGAATAAATTCTAGCCATTTCATTATTCACCAACGTAAAGTTGGAAAACGGAATAAAATTTGAGCGTTTGAGCAAACGAATACACATCTCCAACCCATTTTGCTCCTTGACATGTCAACGGTTATCATAGGGAGCGGGGCCCTTTAGATTTTTGAAAGAATTTGATTGGATAGAAGATGTTTATTTGTTTATTTAGCTGACGCCTAGATGACAGCTAGTCTTCCTGGGCTCCAAACAATATATCAATATATCAATCACAATTACAAATATTTAATATATAAAATACACATATAGATTAGAAAAATAATAATTAAAAAAACCAAGCAAAAGTAACAATACAAAATGTGATGCGAAGCTGAATGATATAAAAATATGTGATACATTTTAATGGAAGTGAGAGAGTAAGTTTTGAATGCTTATATCTCCTAAATGCGAATTTTGTCATTGTTTTGGAACACCCCGGCTAATTCATCATGACCTTAAAGGCTAATATATACTAGTAAGCGAATTTTTTTTTTTATTTTTTTTTTTTAGGCCTTTATGTTCCGGACCAGAGCATGCTCACATCATTCACGATGCATCTTTTTGTTTTGTAGAAAACAGGAAGAAAAGCGTTAGATTGTGCTGCAAGTATAAGAAGACTATTACAGAGGCAGCTGACTGTTGAAGGAATTTGCAGCTTTCCTCGCAAAAGTCAATTCCTGTTCGTCAATAAGCGGAGCGGAGAACCAGACCCTTATGCACCTTTGGTGGTTAAACGTTCATGGGCACGGTTAAGATCGCCAACTAAGTGTGAGTACACCTTAATTCCAATGCTTGACTGGACTAGAGAGAGAGAGAGAGAGAGAGAAAGAGTGAGAGAGTGTAACGTAACGCAACCACTCCCGCAGAAATACACGCGTTCAAACATGGATGATTGGAAACACACACCTGAACTGATGACGAAATCAAATACCTAGGCTGCGTCCGAAACCGCATACTTCCCTACTATATAGTATGGAAAAAGCAGTAGGCGAGCGAATAAGTATGTCCAAATCCTTAGTATCCATAAAAGAGTAGGCGAGAATTACCAGAGTGACGTACTAATTATCGCGAGATTCGGGCATACGTACGTCCGAATATTCCTACTTTCGTACTATATAGTAGGGGGAAACAGTATTTGAAAGGAGTAGTATGTCCGAAACCTCAGTACTCATAAAAGAGTAGGCGAGAAGTTCCCGGATGATCTCCTGCTTTCGCCCCGATTTTTGAGTGTTCATCCGATGGATACTCTTCTATCCCAGGAGGCCACGGGAGAGCATACGTCATTATCAACATCGGAGATCAGCAGGGGTTTTCAAATGTGAGTAAACACGGTTTCTTGTGTTTAAATCGTATGTGTTAAACTACTATAGAGTAAACGTTTTAACTGTTGAAGGTCTAAAGGACTTAGACAGTATAGTATAGTTGTGATTTTGCTGTAAACACATGTTTTATTAGTTAGTTAAACTGGGGAGCTCCAGTAAGTACGCTACACGTAAGTTTCTAAAATGGATTTACATAACCATATAACGTTACATCTTAAATACGCTCATTTAAAATGTCTATTTACATCTGAAATGAAAATATTGTTTAAGTATTGCAGATGAGCACATCCCAACATGAAAAATACATCTGAGTGATGTAACGTTATGTGTGCTATTAATATGAAGGATAATTCACTGTTGTCAACACTACTTACATTAGACAAATGTACTGTAAATAAGGTAAATAAACAAATCTATAAAGTAACTAAATATGTTATATTTAATTTGTCCCTTATTAGTGTTGATATATTGAGGAACATTTAAGTTGGATTAAAAGTGAGTTAACACATCAACCTCAGCATGTAAATTCAGTGTTGAGCTCGTAATGTGAATCTTGTCTGTATGTTACAGGGACAGAAGAACACGCGTGTGTTTATCTGCTGGAGAGAGGCTCATGATGCTGAATGCTGTCATGAAAGGCTCTGAGTGAGTATACTACAGAAATGGATAACAAAATCTATTCAATCTTAAATTGTAGTTTATTTGAATTATTGTACAAATTTCAAGTAGAGAAATTACAACACTTTTCTGATTCTTGATTTCTGTGCATTTGCTGCATAGCTTTTGTGGTGGAGCAAGACCTGCAAGGAAAGATGATGGCAGCATTTGTTTTAGGGATTTTACTCAAATATAAAGTAAGGTTATTTTAATACATAAATCAAATGACATTGTGTTAAAATTACTGCTTTTGTATAATGTTTGTGCATTTTTGTAGGATCTGAAATGTCTGCAGACTGGTGTGAGCACTGAGGATGAGGAGCCTAGAGCTGCATCCTGGAAGTGGTGCCATGGATGAGTCCCTCCATCTCTCCACCTGCCCTTACAAGACCCTCTATCTCTCCACCTGCCCTTATTGCCTCAGATTGTGAAGCGCAGCGCAGCAACAAGCTCCGGGACGAAGGCACAGTCCCCTCTGGTGAATTCATCAGAATAAAGCCGCAGAATGGGAACCGCTGTGTTGAGACGGCATTAGGATGTGGTGTTCAGCCCTGTAAATACATGTTTGTAGTTTGAATAAAGCTTTGTTTCATGTGTTGTTGACTTGTATAATGCATTTGTTTATTGTGATGGTTACTTTTATTTGTTCTTTTACTCATTTATTCATTTTTATTATTGTTGTCAGTATATAAAATTGAATTATTTAATTAATGTATCCATTAATTCATCGATTGACTGATAATTGAGATGTTTCACTGCATTTATGAATATAAATTTATTCATGCATAACTGTCATATGACAAAACAAATTACATTTTGCTTGTTATATTAAATTATATTTTTAGTATATAAAAAAGTTATATAATTAAGTATTGGTCAGCATTTAATATTATTATTTTGTTTAAGTTTTGGGGTGGGCTAACAATGCAATTCATTCTGAGGTAATATTAATTTTTAAGGAGTGATACTTACATTTTTCGAGTATAAAATCAACAGTTTTCTCCAAAAGAGATCTTCGAGCAGCTGCCCGTCTCCTTTGTGCAGACATTACAAACGCAGAGGAAAACTGTTCTAGGTTGTGCTGTCGAGTCACTGATGTTATGAAGTGTTAGTACACCTGTCTCTCATAATTTAAACATAAACGTATTACATACAAGATCATGGAAAGATACCATAATAGTCATAATGACAAAACAGAAAACATAAAGATCATTGGTTTGTTTACATCATAATACAGGAAAAAGGAACAATAACAAGGCTAAATATCTTTAAATAGTTCTTCATAATACATGAAAAATGTTGTTGTTTTGTTGTTATAGGTCTGAGGGATAAAACGAGGTAAATTCATCAAGAAAAGGAGGAAAACTTAAAGGAGAAACGTTTTGGGTATAAAATAAAGAAATTAACAACATATATTCAAGAGGTGACGATTTGGGGGTTTCTTAATAAAAAAAATATCAGCTGTTTCTTCAACAATACCACAACAAAATGAGAAAGTTTCATCAATGTCAAGATATTTATAGATAGAAGAATTAAACGTGTCGCTGTTCATTTCTTTGCGCTTGTGATACGATGATAACACGTCGTAGTAGGTCACATGATAACGTCAACATGGCAGATGTCCGGTTCTCATTCATACTCAACGAGATTTGGCTATAAAGTACCTACTCTTTTAGCGCTCGTTGAGTAAGTACTTATTGAAATTAAGTACCTACTCATTGAGTATGCGGTTTTGGACGCAGCCCATGACAACAAACAAGACAAGGAGAAACGAAAAACAAAGTCCAAACTGAAGTGACTGACACACGCAAAAGGACCAAACAACATGATCCTCGTTCACGCTAAAGGTAATTTAAACCCTTTGGAACTTATCCCTAAAACATAATGTTTTATGAAAAAATTACAGAAAGAAGTTTGTTATGGGAGAATACAATTCTCGCATAGCACTGAGATTTTAGCAGAAGTATGTAGGCAGTCGGCTTTCATATTATCCATTCTTTGGTTGTCCATGCTGATCAAATTAAGTTTTACTTGTCAATAGCATAGAAAATACATCCACCAGCATTAACTAGCCAGGACCTGCATTGAAATTCATGCTGGTGTCTTTTAGCAGGGATCAAATCAGTGGTAAAGCTCTCAACTTCATTAAAAACAGTAAACCATGAGGACATAAAGGCATCTTAAACCCATCTTGACTTGCATATATTAATGGTAAACCAAAACTGCCACTATCAAAAATCTTTGCAGTGTGAATGTAGTTGTTAAGAAGAAATATTGCCTGATAGGATTGTTTTGCCCGTACGTGAGCCTGGTGAGGAGGAGGTCTATGGAAGGTCACTCCTGCAGTGCATAATTAGGCAGCAAACTGCCTCACTAAACATGGCGGCTGCCCTGCAGAGCACATTCCTACACACACACACACACACACACACACACAAACATATCCACCGATGCACATCTATGAGTTCAACACCAGATGGACAAACAAGCAAGGAACACACTCTCACTCTCTCTCTCTCTGGCTCTATTATTCTGTCCGAATTGGAGTGTCAGGATCGGTAGAATGCCAGTGTCGTATGCTCTAGCACACGTTCACAGTCTATATTTTATGTTCAATAATGTGTGCTAAGAACTCGGAAAGTGGTACTTTGTGTAAGTGAATTATGTATAATCTTCAAAGGCTTTGATAGGGGAAAATGTAGGGCCCTATCTTGCACCCGGCACAAATGATTTTGTACACTGACACATGTATCATTCAGATTTTGCACCCCTCAAAGCGAGCGTTTTCCTCCACAGACGCACGTCGGTAAACTAGGAAATGAATTTGCGCTCCCTGGGAGGGTTGCCGCAAAAAAAGAGGCGTGTTTCAGTGCAAACATTCCCTAGTGATATTTTGCAGTTCCAGAAAACAATTCCGCCACTGACCAAAAAAACCTAATCTAAAGTCAGTGGTGCGTTGTTCATAATGCTATTTTAAGCGCGAATGCTTGGCCATAATGTAGCGGGTGCACAACGCAGATTCACTTTGATTCTCTCGTCAACACAGATGCTGCAATTTTTATTTTTGCAAATCATACATTATAACAAGGACAAATATTAAAACATGAGGAAAATCATTGTGGTGTCCATGTAGATGTAAAAAAAATGTTGGCCTAAATCTAGCTTACACATTTACCCAAATTTTTCAGGCTAATTGTAGTAATGACAGATCAGACCTGTTTGCCCAATAGTGGCAGACACATATGTATATAAGGACATCTGACAAATGAATTTGTCTGTCATGAACCAGGAAAAATCTCCCATCCCATACAATGCCACTTCTCTTTCTTTCACTTGCCCTGACAAGAACGTCGGTCTCTTCGGCCGTGAACCGCTCCCGCTCCAATCCGCCATGCAACATGCATCATGCACACCTGCTCTTAAAGGGTATGTTGGATGACGCTATGATTGGTTTATTTCACGTTACGCTCAAACCACACCTATGAATAATGAAGCTATTTCAGGCCAAAAATAGCAACAGCGCCCAAGACCCACCCACAAAGTTACTTGCGCTTCGCGCTTGATGCTTGCATTTCAGAACGTTAAAATAGGTCTCGTAATGTTTAATATTTAAATTTAATGGAAATAATTCCATACTGACCACACAGAGACTACCGCCCAGAATACTAATGCCACTTAGGCTTTTATGTGGTTGTTAAATAATAAAATATCTCAACCATTTCTTTGAGGTATTCTATGTCCTCACTCCCAATTCATTTTACAACAGTGCAAGAAGAGCTTTACAGGGATTTTTCATCAAGACATTGAACAAAAAGGTACTGCTCTAGGTAGACTGTGGGCACCTCTCGCCCAGTACCCATACATAATTAAAGTCATTTAGCAAGGCTTGAGGTTGGTTTGGATCCATAAAATGTTGGTTAACCTTTGAAGCCATGCCAAGACCTGCAACCTACAAAAGATAGGTGCAGCGCTTGTCCAAATGAACTGATGGCCAAACATTTTTAGTGAGATTTAAGCTGGTGTGAAAGGCTTTATTTGATCCTTTTTAATGGCATTAGGGTTGTGAGGGTTTTCTGTATTGATGTTTAGCTTCGTTTAACCATAGTCACCCCTCGAAATGGCCCCAGATTGTCTCGATTTATGATTCGCTTGCAGCCTCCAGCAAGCCTAGCTGAATAATTTACATTGTGCTGAGAACTGCGTGCCTGGAATGGCTGATAGCATTGTTGCATGCGCGAACGTATGTGTGTGTCTGTGTGCATGTCGGGCAGAAAGGAATAAGGCCAGCAACAGAATTTCTTACCTTTCAACAAAGAGGTTGAAAGGTAAGAAACCTGGGAAGGCAAATGTTTGGTGACATGTGGAAGAAGGAGATCCCAGCGAAGCTAATTTTCCCCTCAATTTATCTTTGCAATTGTCTAAAATTTTAACTGCAAAACCTGCAAATTTTAGCACTTTCTGAAAACACTGACCTGTATGATGATATAACCATCCATAACTTCTCTAGATCAGATAAACGTTGGTTATTGAATTGTTCAATACAACAATGTACTTGCCCACTAAATCCTTCACCTAAATCTCTCCAGTTGAATACATAGAGTGACACAGTGGACATGTGACTTTGAGGTGATGAGAGATGATATTGTTTCAGGCGCATCCAAGTGTAACAATATTTTGATTCCTATTGGTATATTTAGATCTTATCAGAGTCATGCAATGAATTAGATGATGATCCATTTTTATGGCTGAGAAATGTGTAGATACTGTGAAAAACTTGTTTATGAGTTGCGGAATGACTACATTGTGTTTCCTCCAAGTCTCGCTCGTGACCCATTTGATCAGATCTGAAATGCACGAATTTTTGTACCTCAGTTAATAGGAGTTCAAATGAAGATCAGTTATCAACATGACAGAGACACATGAGAGCGAAGCACCTATGATGTTCTACAGATCTCATGATTGAAAGACACAGAGTTGAGAGGGTCGGGCATGAGTGATGTCGATCTCCAAGATGAAGCACATCAAACTTGGTAAGAAGCCAGGGTTTAAATATGAAAAATCATGTAATGAGCCTCAGAGGAGCTGCTCTCAAGCTCTAAAGAGAGAATGGCAGGAGAACGAGGCAAATACAAGTCAAGGAAAAGACAATCCTGGTGGAAAAGGGATCAAGGTCTCCACGGCATCTTCCCTGAGGCTGTACCTCCACTGAGAAAGTGTCACAAAGAGCGAGGGTGGGTGGGAAGCAGGGCGATCTGATGGGCAGAAGGATAAAGGCTGAGCGACTATATCTACACATGGGATAATCTCGCTCTCTGTGTTGAGTCCTGGACATGAGATATTATATCTCCCAAAATACTGGCAGTGAGTTGATACTGTACAAGTACATTGTGTTGAAATACTCACTGTATCAAATACATGTGAATGTGAAAAGATGAAGCAAGTGAGCTTCAAGAATTCATCCCTTTACTGCTTTCAGTTGTCTTGGTTTTGATTTGTTGGTTTATATCCCAATGTCTTGACTTATTAATGAAAAATATATTATGTTTGCTATATTTCAAGGTTATACGTTAAAAATTTAATATCTTGGATATTAAAAGCATAGATTTGTATCAACACATTTTGATCCCTAAATTGCAGTTTTCTTAATAATAATAAGTAATACATTTCATTTAAAATGAGCTTTTCTAAAACCCAAAGAGCTACAAACAATAAAATAAGTAAAATACAGGAGTAACACAAAATAATCATTGCAGTACAACACAGTATAATATCATAACAGTCCATGTAAGCAATTTTAAAAAGATGTGTTTTTAACAACTTCTTGAAACTGGCCAATGTAGGAGCATCTCTAACAGTAAGAGGAAGGGCATTCTGAGTGCCGCGACTGAGAAAGCTCTCTCCCCCATCGATTTTAATCTACAGGGACAACACATTCTCATCCCAAGACATCATCTAACTGACGCTTTTGACCATACGTCAACATCCAACGTTTTAGGGTACCCTTTAACATCAGTTAGATGACGATCCTAGGGCGTCATCCAACTGACGCTTTACCTTTAGCGTCAGTTAGATGACGCGGGTAGGTTTAGGTCTGTGGTAGGGTTAGGATTAGTAAGCTTCATCTAACTGACGTTAAAGGGTAACCTAAAACATCGGATGTTGACGTATGGTCAAAAGCGTCAGTTAGATGACGTCTTGGGGTGACAGGGAGGCAAGGAAGAGTAAGGGTTGCTTAAGGGATTGTTTTCTCAAATTAAAATCCTGTCATTAATTACTTGTTATTTTGGTCCATGAATATTTAAGCATCTATTTTTCAAATAGTTGTCAAGTCTTCTGAAGCCATTCAATAGATTGGTGCAGGGATGACGTATTTTTCTATGCCAATTTGGAAATTCATGGTTCCCTCAACAAAAAATCAACTGGGCTTTTTCCAATGGCTTTTGGATTATTGCAGAAACTTAAATCTATGGCTAACAAAAGCTTAGGATTTGTATATTTAGAATATTCTGTTGATTAAACACATTCCTGTCTGAAAATTGAATGCTAACCACATCCCTACCCTTAAACGTAACCCTAAGTCATTTCTAAAATCAGAGGGAAATGATAGGTGAATAACACTGATGTAGAAGCACCTAACCCTGGTTTTAAGCCTTAACTTGACATACATTTTAAACTTGTCCCTCAAATCTGATTGGTTGATTGAAATGTTGTTCCAGGATCAACAAAGATGTTGATCCAGGAACATGTTGCACTTGGTGAAATCAGGTTCTGCACCATTTACAAGTAAAAGCTTAAAAAAGAGGCATTACTAATGCATTATATTGTAGAATAAAACGTGAAAATATCTTGAGCTTGTGTTCACCACATACCTTATTTCAAGCATTCAACCAAAAATCCATTCCAAAATAAAAAAAATGAATAAATAAACATTGACTATTGCTAATTTCAATAAAAGAACCTCCACCTCAGTGGAGGTATAGCCTCAGGGAAGATGCTGTGCAGACCTTGATCCCTTTTCCACCAGGATATTCTTTTCCTCTACTTGCCTCGTTCTCCTGCCGTTCTCTCTTCAGAGCTTGAGAGCAGCTCCTCTGAGGCTCATTACATGCTTTTTCATATTTAAACCATGGCTTCTTGCCAAGTTTAATGTTCTCCTTCTTGGAGATCGACATCCCTTTTTGCCAAGTTTTGATGTGCTCTATTTTGGAGATCGACATCACTCATGCCCGACCCTCTCAACTCAAGAAGCAATTTTTGCAAAGTTCATTTGAACTCTTATTAACTGAGGCACAAATTCATGCATTTCAGGTCTGATCAAAAGGGTCACAAGCGAGACTTGGAGGAAACACTCTCATGTAGTCATTGCATTTTTGCACTTTTTTTTTTTTGAAACACAAACTAGTTTTTTCTCAGCTCATAAATTCTTATTTCTCATTTCTCAGCTATAAAATGGATCATCATATAATCATTTGCATGACTCTAAGATCTAAATATACCAATAGGAATCAAAATATTGTTACACTTGGATTTGTCTGAAACAACATCATCTCTCATCACCTCAAAGTAAAGTCATGTTTTCATAACAGCAATTGTAATGAACAGCAAGAAATCCAATATCAAACATGCTGTACAATACTGTGCAATATGAATTTGTCTTATAATGTAGATATAATGTAGAATATGTAATAATTCTGAAATACTATGCACACACATGTCTTTCCATATTTCTCCATCAGGGTAAATATGTGTATACTTAAGTATCCTGCAAGCTTGGGCAATCTCATTATGCTTATAAGATCGAATGCAGTCAGCCGTGAGGTAACCTAAATATTAAAACCTACCAGACTCATCCATTTCATGAGTGCTACTAAAAGGGTTTGGAGCAGGAGTTCGGCTCTAGGGATGGGTCATTAATTCAATTGGGAAAGCACATTTTTGGGCTCAGGTGATCCTTGCAGAAATTTTAACACAGACTATTTGTTTCACGATATTACTATTGTTTATATGCCGCATATCCCTCCAGCAAAAAAAACCCACATCTGTTCAGCTTCACATTTTTTTTCTTTTTTTATATTGTTGTGCGCACAACGCTGATCTCTTGGAGTGTGTAGTCAAGTGCTAGATTACAGACAGACAGATGATGCCAGGATTAAAAAAAGGTATTTTTGAACCAAATGTTTGGGGGGAAAGTGAGATTGCAAGACAAAAGTTAGTTGAAGTATGGTTGAGGGCAATATGATTATAAAACCCATGCTGTTGTATTTTAAGTGTTTCTGTTGTTGTTTGTGATAATGATGTATCGTGAATTTGTGCATGAAACATCAGTGAATGCAATTTCATTATTCATGGGAATTAGGCAAATCTCTAGTATCTGTGTAAAATGCATCCCTAGAGATGCACACAAACAAAAGTAGAAGTATGATACACATGCGCACGCACACACAAAGACGGAATGGCCGTTTTTTACATCGCAGCAGGAGCACACTTCTCTAGCGTAGCGCTAATAAAATATGGTGCTGCTCTGGACAGGATTTATGAGCTCAATCAATTTCCTTCAGCCCGATCTTCATCTTGTCCCTAGGTTTCTTTCTCAAGAGCCTTATCAATTATATAGCCAAGGGAAGCTGTATTGCTTGTGTAGGTGTAGTTGGATTTGTAAAGGAGCTTCAGAAACCCCAAGGCCAATTTAATAGTTTAGACAACTTAAAGGGACAGCTCACTCAATAAATACATAAAATAATAATAATAATAATACTAAGTTCTGTATCTTCTATCCGTTTTTTTTTTTTTTTTTAATACATACAATAAAATTCACTGGGGTTTAGTGTTGTTTTGGACCCCATTCACTTTCATTGTAAGGATTAAGAACATGAAGGTGAGTAAATTATTACATTTTGTGGTGAGACATTGATTTATATTTTCCCTCTTTAGGTTTTATCTTAATTTGAAAAGGTTGCCCTTTCTTACAAATGACACTAACCCAAACTGGGTTTTGTTGTTGTATGAAAAGATTTTATTTGATTTCTCAATCTTTCAGAAAAACAACATCATCTTACTAATATGCAGATTTATATTGTTTTTTTTTTTTGTAGTGAATTTGTTTCGCTCTATTGTTTATGATAACTCAACACAGGTTATTAGTTATAGTCGTATGCATGAGTAAAGTCTGTTGCAAGTAAGAAATGGAAACATGAAAAAACATTTCCTTTGATATTATCCCACCCGAAAGCTTTACCTGATGTACAGTGTTTGCTCATTCATTAAAAGTAATCAATCTGGGTTCACTCTAATGAATACAGCTGTGGCCAAAACATTTAGGAACCCAAAAGTTATTACTCACGTTAAATGCTCTGCATCCTTAAATCATGCGGACAACATTAATAAACATTTCCTGCTGCTTGCTGAGGCAGTAGATGCAAAGACTGTGATTTCCCTAAAGTGTAAACACTCTGAGCAATGTTCTTACAGCAAGACACATTCTAGTGTCTTGTCTCTTTGGAATTCAATGGAAATGCTGTGATTGGCAAAATGCTAAACAAACAATAGGTGGAATGGGGTAAGCTGTGCCACTCTCTAATTAAACGGTCTAGTCAAGGAGAAATTAGTTAAATGAAAAATAAAAAATTGCACACATATTTATATTTTACGATGTTTGCTATTTTCAGAAATCATAAAAATGTGTCTATAGCACAGGCTATAGAATTATGGGCTCTCAAATATGACTTAGACCTATACATTTGAATGCAAACCTCAATATCACTATTATGAGAGTTAGCTAGCTAAATCCCAGTAAGTATTTGAGGCCACGTTTACACAAAGCCGGGTATTTAGCAAAATGAATATTTCCCCCCTCTCCGTTTTCAAAAATAACATCGTTCACACACCCGCATAAATACGCCGTTGAGCACCATCATAACTATGCCAAACCTATTGGCGGCAGTGTAGGGGTTAAGGATAAAGCCATGCAAGCCAATCAGAATCCTGGAATCGACAAGAGAGAACCTAAAACGGCCCAGTTTACACGGCAACACATAACCAGCGTTTTCAGAAATCTTGACTTTGCCCGGAGTTTTTAGAAATAATCGTTTTCTGTGATTAAAAACTGCGTTTTCGTGTAAATGAGAGGGCAAAACGCAGAGAAATATCTGTGTTTTCCCATCGTGTAAACGGGGCCTTAGGAAGTTCATTATACACTCACCTAAATGATTATTAGGAACACCTGTTCAATTTCCCTTTTATGCAATTGTCTATATAATCAACCAATCACATGGCAGTCGCTTCAATGTATTTAGGGTGTGGTCCTGGTCAAGACAATCTCCTGAACTCCAAAAACTGAATGTCAGAATGGGAAAGAAAGATGATTTAAGCAATTTTGAGCGTGGCATGGTTGTTGCTGCCAGACGAGCCAGTCTGAGTATTTCACAATCTGCTCAGTTACTGGGATTTTCATGCACAACCATTTCTAGTGTTTACAAAGAGCACTGCACGAGCTACTACACACTGTCCAGCTCAGCCTAGCCAGCCTTCACAGCGACGCCAGGGCGCCCGCCCTCGATCGCGCTCGGATAGCCGCCTGAAAATTTAGGCAGACAGCCTTATATATGCTAAGTCATGCCCGTTCTGGCGGGCTAATACGCGATAAGGGCGTGAGCTCCCGTCATTGGACGTAACGTCATGCCAGGCTCAGTGGTAGACTGCTGCAGTTGCCACAGGGCAGCCAATGAGCACACTAGACAGCCTCCACTGGTAGCTGCTACACTGCGTTGACAATGAATACAAAAGTTAAGGATACATTTTTGGCTTCAATATCTTGAAAAGATGAATCTTTCCCACAGTGTAAGCTAAATTATGCAATACTTGTTCCCTCTTCTAGAGACAACAGAGGTTGCGTTAACCGATACGATTCCATCAGTAATGAGAATCATTGAAGAACAAAACTCCACTACTATGAGTTGCAAAGATTTGGCTGTGGCTTTGTTTGGAACTATTACGAAGGAACTGACATTGCATTTAAAATGTAAGTTATTCGATACTAACTTCTTGTTTATTTAACTTTTTTATAAAAGAAATATCAAAACTTGCTGACTGCTAACAAACGGACCAAGTCATTGTTGAAAAGTGACGTCTTGTAATTGGTAACAGGGACTCGTCTTTTGAACTATACGGCATAGTTTAAAATCTCTTGTGTAAGAAAGTATTTCCCCACACAAGAGAATCTGTGTGTCTTATTTACATAATTGAGTGTTATATTACCTTATAACAGCATTGTGATTATCTGTGGCCTTGTACATACACCTACTCATGTGTATATTAACTGGACCTTGGTAAATTTGGTAATGACATAAATTAGGAAGCATGTTATACACATATGTGGGTGACGCAGCAGACACATCTTTCCCCATTCTCCATATGTATATATATAATAAAAACTGTCTAATTTTACTGAATGTCGATCCAGGATGAGCTACAGGACTGTGAAAGCTTTGGAGGTGTTGATACTCATTCTACTCCATCCAACCATTTTTCTCAGCTTTCTGCTCAAAATGTTTATTTATTTATTTATTTATTTATTTTTAAATGAAATTTACCCCATTGAAGTAATAAAAAAAGAATGCATGAAGCTAGAACTTTTTTTTAAGCAGAGGGTCTGTTCTTTCTTTTGATTCATGTTCAGATATTCAACAAAATATTCTAGGGGCCACAACTTTTGTGAAAATGATCAAAAATCCTGGCACTGGCTGGCAACTTTAAAAATAATAATAATAAAAAAAGCTGGTGGGGAATGAGTAAACAAGTTTTGGCAGATGTTTGCAGTTTTATATAGTTCTCTAAAAGTTGAGAAGGTTTATTACTTTTGCCTGACTTCTGAGCATTTCTGTCTCCGTCGCCATAGAAATGGTTGAGAATGAGACAGAATGGATGTGAAATCTGGGTCCTGGCTTTGAGCCAAATCTGTGCCCACTGTCTGCATCCGAGATGACAAGAGGACATGAGGCTTTCGTCATGTGAGCTAATGCGAAAAGGCATCAGTAGTAGAAGTTCATACCACTTTATGACAACATGAGAGGGGATTTTAGGTAACTGCTTACTGAAGACATTTTTTTTATGTAAAATTCACAATGGCAAAAGTATATATATAGAGAGAGTTACCACAGTGAATTTTACATTAAAAAATGTAAATCGTTCCAAACCTGTGACTTTCTTATTCTATGAAGCACTAAAAAAGTTTTTCTTATCTTAGTTTTTCATTATATTGTGGACATTAAAACAGGCTTTTAAAAATGTCAACTTCTGTGTTCCGTTGTAGAAAAAAAAAATCATGCAGCAAGTTTACAATTTGACATAAGAAGGATTAAATAATTAAATAATTTTCCCTTCCGGGGGAACAATACCTTTTTTTATACAATGATAATTTAGAACTTTTGAGGGAGACCTAATAACTGGATTTACTGAAATGGGCATCAGATCTTTGAAAGATATTTATGTCATGACGACTCTCTGAGAGTTTGGCATTGTGATGAGGATGACAAACTTAATGTGTTTCGTCTTGGTAGAATAGATCTGCTATACTGCTGCTACTTTTATTGCTGCTGAATCATCCAAATAGCAGATCTATACAGGTGATCTTTTATAAATCTATACAGATCTATAAAAGTGATTTTGGTCTAATTTAGCTAATTTTGCCCTTCATGACAACTATTAGGGGGGTAAATTTTGTATGAGTCCGTTTATAGTATATTCAAGCCTTAAGGTTCTGCATAATTAAGGGCGTAGCCACTTGAGTGACAGGTGGGTTGCCACTGCTGTCACTAAAAGCCGTTTGTCTGCTGTCTGTTAGCAGTCACGTCACCTCAGCTAATCCAGCCTGTTTGTCCATTTTCAGTTATCCGGGAGTGAAGCAGCCCAGATGGCGACCGCCGGCTTCGCCCTCTTTAAGCTTCAAAGATGCTCTTCAGAAACTTACAGGTGATGCCACGGACACCACGTCCATATTTTTTTACACTATGGTCACAATATGTCTATGCTTCCATTTCATTGCAGCTTTAAGGTTTTGTTTGACACATAGCAGCAAGTATATTAGATAGTTTATTTTTCTTTGGATGTCTGTGAAATCATTTGGATTTTCTTCAGTGTTTTCGGTGCAGCTGGTCACAGACCTGACACTGCTGTGTAATTGTGCTTGGACGCTTTCCATGTTGGTCAGACAACCTTTCCTTCTAAGCGGGCGATTCTTGGCTAGATAAAGCGGAAAACTGGTCCAGACTGTCAGTGTCCATTACAAAAGTCATTGTTTTTAAAGAGACTTTGTTGGCTAGGCTATTTTGGAGTGTACAAATGAAACAAATACTGATGCAAGAATTCAGTTGGTCAGGCGAACTAGCCGTACCCGTACTCCTAACACGGACAGGAATAGTATAAGTGCAAATAGGAGGCCCCACATGGAGGGTGTGATGCTGAGCGTGACGCTGACTCAGCGAAACCTTCTGAGAAGCAGATGAGAAACAGCAGCAGAGACTGGCGTTAGCATCCATATCTGCCTGGGGACAGAAGACTTACTGTGCACAGGGGGCCTCCCGCATAGGTGGGAAACGACCTGTCTGCACCGAACTGACACTCATTCCATCTTCAAGCCCAACACAGGTTTGTTTTCTCAGTAATATGCTTTTGCAATTGAGCACTTGGAATCCAAATAAGGGTGGAGTCCTTAACAAAAGTAGTGAACTTTTAACTGCGGGCAAGATGCACAATTTATCATGTGAAAAAAAAAAAATGCTTCTTTTTTTCAGTGTACTAGGTCTGATTTTCTTTCTGATTTATGATATTTTTTGTTGCATTCGTGAGCTAGCTTAAACAGGAAAGAGGCCCAGATAATTTTATTTGTTGTTTAGAAAGGCAACTCTGAAATATGTGATACCACAATAATAGCTTGGAAAACACCCCATTAAATAATTGTTTTAGTCTCTACAAACAATTATACGAATAAGAAAGTAAATGTGTGTAGATTTTGTGGTCACAATCCGTCAAAAGAGATTAATTTAGAGATTATTTTAGAATGTGAGTCAACATTTTTAAGGAGTTCCTATACTGGTAATTTAAAAGGGTGAATTCAGTAGTAATTTCAGTTGAGGAAACAACCTTGGCTTTTTTCGTTTTGTCTGAACAGGTTAGAGGTTTGTGCACTGGGAATGTTTTTTGTGTGCTCATGTTTGCACCCAGCATCCACTTTCCTCAGGACCAGGTGTTATTTTATTTATCACACCAACATAAATAACCTTTATTTCTGGGGTGTTTGCAGCAGTTGGTTGGGGAGAATGATTCAGTCAAGTGGAGAAAAAAAAGCGCTTATACTCTCTTGTGCACAGGCTGGCATTTGCAAATTAGCAAAATAAAATAGAACATATACTATAGGCTAGACTGATTCTGCTTGCATTCACATGATTTGTCGAGATGAGAGGTAATTCATGTTGTGCCCCCTGGCTAGTGTGATGTCATTAGGTGTGTTCGACTTGAAGAGGCACTGTGTAGATCGACATCAAAATACCGCGAGAGCGATTAGAGAGCAGACGGTTCCATGCTTTCGAAATGTTCTCACGGTACTTTGATGTAATACACCGATTAGTCGATTAAAACACTGATTAATTAATTAAACCACTTGATTTGCAAAACAATCCCCTGTTTTCGAAAGCACTTGAAGCGGAACACGCTGGTGAAACTTGCTGGTCAAATCTGTAAATGCAAATAAAACTCAGCAGTGTAAAACATGTGTAAAAACACCTTTTACGAACTAATTGCAAATTTTTTCTTGAAAGGTTATTCAATTAAATGGAATCTACAAATCATCAAACACAATTAAATATGAGTTGTTTGAATAATGTGCTCTTTTATAAATTTGTTGGGCTTGTTTTGTGTGTTTTTGTGCATTGCTAGTCAGGCTAATGAGAGAAAATTAACTACACACTTCTTTTTTTATTTTACAAATGTCTTATTATAAATGTCTACAACAAAAGTAGATCCGAGATCAGGTAAAAACACAGCTCTAACCCTAAGTAAACACACCTGCATGTGCTAACTGCTTATTAGGTATACTAGAAACTTTTATTTCTTTTCTTTTCTTTTTTTATTATTACATACATCAGCATAGCTGACAGCAATTACCACCAAAAAGGCTCCTGTGCTCATGCCCCTACAATGTATTACAATTTGCTGCAATGGCACGATAATACCACAAAAGGAGTCTCTCATTCAGTGTTCACCTTTGAACATTGTGGTGACAATCTAACTATGGCGGCTAATCAAAAAATGCCTGGTGTTTCAGTTGCTACCCCTATTGAGAAGAGACTGTCTGAGTAGTTTTGTTGGGGTTGCAGGTGATTTATGGACTATGTTGCTACACTGTGAGCGTCAGATAATGAAGGAAGCAATGCCCTTTGTGTTCTAGTCTGTGTACCAGCCTTTATCTCCTTTAGATTTAATTATCAGTCAAATAGATGCAGTTAAAGCAATCAGTATGGACTTAAACTGCCTTGTTTCACCTACTTCCTTCTTGTTAACCACAAAGATGTGTCTATTTAGCTTGCAATTATAAGCAATTTATAAACATATTAGGGTACTTAAAAAATGCATTTGAGGTCAGTACAAAATCATAGTTTTGGAACTGTCGCTATATCAGTTCAGTTAACAACATCAATAAGTTAATGTATTAATTTGTGAATATGCTTTTAGTACATACATTTAAAAAATAACAATAATAATAATTTGCACTCATTGGCCGTCATTTACGAAACTAATATATGACAGAAATTTGGGCATACAGTCGTTGTGGACGCAAAACTTGCATTCATCAATATGGACGGTTGCTACGATCAATGCTCACGTCAGGTTTTAGCTTGTGTGCAAATTTTTGAGTCAGCGTGAATTTGCTTGAAGTATAGCAAATCTGGGGAAAAATTGTTATGAGAGCATTTTGTTCTTTTAGATTATTTCTCTGACTGACACCTGATGCATTTTAACCGATCATTATCCATTAAATGACAAGATAAGAATGTCTAATAAATTAAAATCAATAGAATAGATTATAGGTGTCTGTAACCCAATAAATATCATATTTCGCGTTTGTCCATCCAAGGGCAAGACCCCCTTTAAGCATGCACATTGTTTCAGATAGTATGCCTATGTCAAGTGTAAACACATGAATCGGATATGGGTCACAATTGAAAGAACGTGTAAACGGACGAAGCCCTAAACTGCAATGTAATAAAATAAAATCTGTCAAAAAAAATATATATATATATATCAAGCATTTTGAGATTAAAGTTAGTAGTGTTAAACTGCACCTTATGTCAAAAAAATGATTGATTGACATGTGCCCCGCCCCTTTCGGCATAGGATGAAAGGGTTCAACAAAAAGTAAAAGGAGATTAAAGTTGAAATATTTCGAGAGTATGAGAATACGGTTGTCCGTAGAAGTTGCGTGTGTGCTTCCCATTTTTTCACATTGCCGCACACACAGGCATTCAAAATGGTGCATAGCGAATGTTTCACACTTTGTGTGTGTTTGTGTGTGTGTGTTTTGTTTCAACAAATGTAAATTCAACATGTGCCAATTTACCACCATTAGTCTGCAAATATAGGACTTTATAAAATATACTGCGCCGGAATAGACTTTAGTTAAAAAATATCGCTCCCCAAATGTAGATCTACGTTTTGCTTCCTTTCGCTCAGACATTTAACGGCGTGTACATACACACAGATTCACTCGGACATTTAACAGCGTAAACATACACGTATACAGCTCAAAATTCCTATATTTTTACTAAGTGAAATTACTGAACTTAAATATACAAGTTTGATAAAAATCATCATTAAAGAAGAAAATTTCAAATGGCATTTAGAGGCTTTTGCATCTGAACTCTTCATATTTATACAGTAATGTAACGTTAAGTCAACGGCGTTCATAAACATGCTGAAAAGCAATTATGCGTGTTGATACCATGCCAAAAATGGAAATACGAATTGGCATGTCATACATATGCCATTTCATGAGATCAGTCTGCTGTATTTATTGAAACTCATGATTCGTTCAAAGCCACAGATTCGTTGTTGTATAAAATCAATGTCACATTTGAAATTGTATATTCAGAAAACATTGAATTCTTGCTCGTGTAATATGATCGAAATTAAAAACACTGCTGGATATCAGCCTGAATTTTGTCAAGTTTTATTTTTTTTAAAACACATTTAAGTCTCATCTTTTTTCGTCAACGATATTGCATTGTTTGATATAGTCAGTTATCGTTTAATGGCGTGGGTGTCGTCTCTCATCGTCTTGTCTTAGTCAGGGAAAAAATAGTTTAGTCAGCGAACTATTAGTCAAAATAGTCAACGAACGTTTTTCATCATAGTTTTCGTTAATTGAATTAAAACTGGTTTAGGTGCCTTTTTTTCTTAGGTAGAAGCTGTTGGGGAATGAAGTCCCATGAGCTCCTGTTGGATTCAAGAGCAGGTTCATTACGCTCAACTTCATGCAAATCTAACGTGTGTTCGGCAAGCTTTCACTCATGGCTCCTACAAGACTTGTCAGTTTTGAAAAACTCAGCAGGGCTTTTCTGTACCATTGTATCTGCTCACGTGTTATCTGTGGGCCGGTACAATAACGGCTGCCAGCAGGAGCTCAGATTTGTGGCTGGAGGCATTTTCCCACTTTGTGTTTGCCAGTGGGTAATTTTCAAGTTTTTTGGAGCTACCATTTGCAAAATCAGTATTTATTCAGAGTGCTATGAAGCTGCAAATACTTCGCATCGGCCTTTTCATTATCCAAATGCTGTAAAAGCCAAAGGCACAGTAGCCTTGTTTAGAAAACCTACATCATTAAAGTGTGTGCAGGAAAAAGGAACTAACTTCCATTTGTGCCATTCAAGTGCAAAAAAACCATTAACAATCCCAGCTTGTCTTCTTTTAAATGGTGTCTCTGATAAAGAAATCGTGTCTAAATTCCTTTAATTCTAAACAACATAGGCTACCTATTTACCAAATATTTCATCTTCAGTGATAAATTGTAAGGTTACTGTCATGTAGGGTTGCAGTAATGACGACAAAATTATTTATTCACAGCAGTGACAAAATGTATTAAACATAACTCAAAAACAGAACAAGAACAGAACAGCCACTATATCATATAGAAAATGGACGTAATTTGAGATTATATTTAATAATAATATTCACAAAGCACAATGATAATTGTGCTTCATTGGATGGGATGTGCACTACAATGTTCCATTCATTCATCAAACGAAAACAGGATGACTAATCAATTCTTGAGTTTTATGAATTGATATCGGTTCTTAAAAATTAGAGTCGGTTAATATCGACAAATCAATATTTCTTTAACCAGCCCCAGTCCCTAGCATATGATGCTGGTGTTTTGAAAAATTCAAATCTCTCATGCTGGCGCTCAGGAGCATCTCTTGGTCTGCACCCTCTTACCTAAGCACTCACTGTGAGATTTACATTCCCTCCCACTCAACAAATGATGACGGTGCCATCACTGCATGGTACAAGGTCACTTTCAAAAACCTTCGTATTCCCTCAGTGGAGGAACAAACTATTAACCTTCACCTGAACCTCAGAATCCATTGAAATCTCACATATGGTTGAAGATGCACCTCATCTGGGAGTATTTGACAATCAGTCTCTGATTTGTAATTTTTTCACTTGCACTGTGCACAGTACGCAATTTTTTTTATAGAGTGAAACAGTCGAGTTCTGGAAGTAAAAATCACATTTATTTTCTCCATAGCGGAATTGATTTTTAATGAAACCTGATAAACCTTTAAAGACAGGCTTATTGTGAGCAACAAGGTTGATAATCCCTGAAATATGCATTGTTGAATTCACATGCCTGCATTGGTTCAACTTATTTTTTTTAATAATCCTGTTTAATAGCAAAATTCCTGGTGAAATAGTACATTACCGTTTTTATGTAGAGAAATCTCCACTAATTAGAGATCTGAAGAACATTTTGCCAAATGAACAGTTCTTTCATTCTCAGAAGAATGATGTAGTGTCACTGTTCCTATGCTCTTACACTTTTTACATATCTGCATAATATGCATATTTTGTAATAAAAGTCAAATATATTAGTTTATATAAATATATAATCATAAACATCTTCATAAAAAATCGATTAATTCAAATTTGATTAATTCATTTGATCTGGGATGAAATTCAATGTGTGTAGAGAGAGAAGAGCAACCTGCATGTGATGTGGCTAGATCTTGCCAATGCATACGGCTCAGTGCCGCACAAGCTGATAGAATTTGCCGTGGAATTCTTTTATGTCCTAAGTGGTGTGCAAAACATCATCACCAGATACTTAAGCAACCTGCATAGGCACAGGCATCAAGCTACATTCAAGCGAGAGGCTTCTACCATTGAGGAGCTACATGGATTATGTAACAAGCATCCTTCAGATGGCTCAATGCACGACCAGCTCCTCAAGCGCTTTGACGAGCTGCTCAAATCGGCAAGAATGAAAAGCAAGGCTGAAAAATCAAGAAGTCTCTCAATAAGAAAAGATCCGCCGCATGCCAGGACCTCAGAGGACGTAGAATTATCTGACTGGCAGCTAACCAGGCAACAACATGCATAGGGCATGGCAAGAATTGAGCGAAGCTACCAGCACACGCTATAGCACGTGTGCTGTGGCCGCTAAAGGTTTGTGAAATTCCCATTCTGGAGGTTAGTAGGATGGACAGCCTCGTGGTTGGGCTTCCCCCCGCCCTGCTTTTCGGATCCAGGTCTCTTCGGGCCAGAACATGCTGGAGCTCCCCATCAAATCCATCAGCTTTGGGTACAATCAAGAGAATGCAAGTCTTGTACTGGAGCTAAAAGACTCAGCAGACCCACTTATAAGGAGTGTGAAAGTCTCCATCCGCACAGGGCGCAAATGGAAGACACAAAATGAAGTAGAGTATGCTATCTCTAGTCTGCAACATCGAGAGGTGATGGGGTTTGTTCAAACCAATCGGGCTGGCTTAGGGAGCTGTGAATTACTTCAGCAGCTCTGGCTTGAAGCCACCAAGAGGCAGCAGAAGACCATGGTGGTGGATGAAGTTACCAGGTTGGAGCAGGAGCGCTTTCACGTAAAGGCAATATCCCAGGGCAGTCAATGAGCCTGGATGTGATGGAACTTAACTGGGAATAGGTGCATCACTTAGGGAGGCATCTGGAGGATGCCAAAACCCAGGCTCAGGTTCCTGTTAAAGGCAACCTATGACACCCTCCAATGCCCCCGGAACCTCACCCTGTGGTTTGGAGTTGAGGTAGGTTGTCTCCTGTGTGGTAACAGCAAAGTAAGACTCCAGCATATTTTATTAGGGTGGAAAGTGGCGCTGGCCCAGGGGCGCTTCAGGTGGCGCCATGATCATGTCCTGGCCAAGATGGCGGAGGTCCTGTAGGGTAGCAGCAACTTCCTACTCAGAAAAGGAACACCGTGCTTGCACCCGGCAAAGAGCGGCAGATTATCATGTGGAGAAAATGGTCCTCATTGAACTTAGTATCCCCTGGGCAGAAGGCATGACAGCAGCCCATGAAAGGAAGTATCTCAAGTATTCCAAGTTGGCGGCGGAGTGCCAGCCTAGTGGAGGTCAAGTGTCGGGGCTTTATGGGCTGAACAGAGTTCCAACTGCTCCATGGCGCAAGAGGGGCGGGGTCAAACCTGCAGAAAGCTATAAGGGAGTTAGGAGAGGAGGCTGAGAAAGCGACCTACTGGCTGTGGAAATGCAACAGTTGGGGAAATACAACGATTGGGGGGTCAACACCTGGTAAAGATAGCTGCAGCCACTGTATAATGATCATCACTTGACATCAAATTTGATTTTACCAGCTTAAAAAAAAGAAAAAATGTTTTTTCCAGTTGCCATTTAAAGTGACTTTGACAATTAGATGACAAATTGCTATTCCCATTCATCTTAAAAATGAATCTACTTGGTAGATTAGATTTCTGAGTGTGTATTTTTCAGGAAATGTAGTTATAATGGCAAGAATATACGCTTGACTGCACGCTATTTGTCTGCATTACCTGGAGGGTCTCGGCGACCCCAACTCTCTAGTGGTTTGTAATGAGGGAGTTTAATTATTGCTCACTCTGTGTGAAGACTCAACAGCACTCCTAGGACCCTCACCTTCTACCCCTTCCACGCTTTCTGATCAAAAAACAAGCTTAGCATCTCCATGGCAACAGCTCTTGATGTTCTCTGATTTAAAAGCCCGGCATTGTGCTATTTGACTGGGTTTGTTCCAAAAGCTTGAAATAAAATGAAAAGTGAAATTTGGCTTTGAGTGCTGCTTAAAGTGGATGTTGATTTAACAAGTATTACATGCTTCATGTTATAGACTGGCAACAAGAAAAGAAGACCCAGAGGACAATTTTATTTTTCAAACTTTGCAAGAGGTTAAGAGAGTTAATTTTGTTTTCGTATACATAGTATTTTCATTCATTCATCCATTCATTTAATCTCAGATTTTTTGAGAAACAAATGCATTTGTGTTTTACATTTTTGTTTAATTTAAATCGCTGTCTTCTACAATACATGTGGTTATGTAGCAGAGCATAAATCAACAAATGCATAATTTAATTTTCATATTTAAAATGTACTTTTTTCTCATTTTATTTAAATTCTGTAATGAATTTAAAATCAATTGTTGAGATTCTGTACTTGTACCTTTTAAGAATGTTTATGTTTATTGCAAAGACAGATTGTATAATGACAATTCAGATCAGTGAAGTTGTGCTGAAACTACACTCGCGTTGTAAAGAGCGAATGCATGATTAAATTGAAGGGTGTAACAATTATAAAGAAGCACTATACCAAGGCCAAATAACACCATGTTAGAAAGACACTGCACTGTCACATCAGCTAATTGAGTAATTGGCCAAACTGCCCACCCTGTACGTGATACGGAAGCATCTCTACCTTCATTTATCATTTGTAATTGGTTAGTTTAAAGTTAAGTGATGGAGCTGTCTTTGCTTCTGTGTGGACGCAGCAGGTCAGCCACTTCAGTAAAAGAGGAGTTGTTTTAGAAAACGTCCATTTTTACTGATGGTGCAAACACACCTGCAGTTTTCAGAAACAGTGGGTATTTTTAATGTTTGCCAGGCATGGTTATTGCATTGTTCTGACCACATTTTGGCAGCGAGTCACGCATTGGTCATCTCGGATGCAGCGAAGTGACTTTGCAAAGTCAATTAAGGTGAGGTGTAATCATTAAACAGAATCTCGGTGATAACGCCACATTCATCTGGCCAGTTTAACATTGACTGCCTGACCTCAAATGTCTACGGTGGCTGAGAGAACTCAATGTGCTACAACTAATAAAAACAAACGACAACAAAAAAACACGCAGATAGAAAAAAAGTGCACCGGAAAATTAATAAAACATCAGTTTGACAACATGTTCTGCAAATCCACACAATGCAACCAAATACAGAAAAGTGCTGCAAATACTCTCAACGCACAAACAAGTCACCTTCCGGGTCATCGACAACACCACTGACGAGTAGACATTGATCAGTTGTAGTCATTGATCATTGATCAAGGTCGCTGCCAGGTTTGTCAATTGTCGGGGTCCCCGTGAAACATTTCCGTTGTGGTCTGCTATTTTCAGTGCGTTTCTGTATTTGGTTGCATTCTTAGTATTTGCCATTGTGAGAATTTGTGGTGCGTTTCTGTATTTGGTTGCCACTGAGTATTTGGTATTTGCGGCGTCTTTCAGTATTAGGTTGCCGTCATGAGTATTTGCGGCACGTTTCTTTGGTTGCCGTTGTGAAAATTTGTGGCGTGTTTCTGCAATTGGTTGCTGTTGAGTATTTGTGGTGCGTTTCTGTATTTGGTTGCCATTGAGTATTTGGTATTTGCTGCGTCTTTTAGTATTAGGTTGCCGTTATTAGTATTTTCGGCACGTTTCTGTATTTGGTTGCCGTTGTGAGAATTTGTGGCGTGTTTCTGTAATTGGTTGCTGTTGAGTATTTGCGCCGTGTTTCTGTGTTTGGTTGTATTGTGAGTATTTGCAGCATGTTTCTGTTTTTGGTTGCGTTGTGACTATTTGCAGCATGTCTGTATTTGGTTGCATTTTGAGTATTTGCAGCGTGTTTCTGTATTTGGTCGCATTGTGAGTATTTGGAGCACCTTTCTGTTTTTGATGGCGTAGCTGTACATTTCTCCCCAACAAACAAAACTAATTTGTACACTTTTTTTCTAGGAAATGTGATGTTTGACGTGGGTTCCTGGGTGGGTTCTAAGTTGTTCAAACAAAAAGAGCATTTTTGCCTTTTTGGAAAAGCAAAGGTCTATGATGCATTTCATAGGCCTCTCTGTATTTATCAATACACTAACGTTGAAAATAGGGATGTCATTTTTCACAAATGTACATGATCGATCGTCGTTTAAATTAACCATCAATTAATTGATTAATCGTTAGCCTTAATACTGCAATATGTGTCTGCTGCAGTGGCATATGGCCACAATATGACAGGGTATGTGCAAATGCTGCTCAAGTGGATAAGAAGGGTTTTAATCTAAATAAAGGGCTAGTAGGATTGTAATACGTTTCAATGTGATTAATCATTTAATTAAATGACTAATTACGAATGCGATAGTTAAAATGTTATTAAGTGTTCTCATGTAATGTGACAGTCTCAATCATAGTTATTATTAGCCATGCATTGCTGCTTGAGGTGGTGCTGAATGAAGACTGGTAAACTGGAGTACTTTGTTAGCGTGTTGTTTAACTCAAAGAAATGCATCCTATATGAGATTCAGATACAAATTAAACATAATATTACAAACTATATCTGCACAAAATGACAGGAGGAATGCACAAGTGAACTTCATTACAAGCCATACAGAATGACTCATGTTGTGGACGCGCTCTTCTTGGAGCAATGAGATGAAACACGGCAACTAAACCCAAATAATTCACAATGTTTTATTACAATATTATTCTCTTTATAATGTTATGTAATGTATGACATGATGGTCCCAATCATAGTCTGTAGGCTATTAGTCGTGCATTTCCATTTTAGCATTGCTGTGCTCGCTTTACATGTTTTGTCGTTGAGCAGCATGCATGAACCTGCTTAATCGACGATTGATACGTTTTATTGATTAAATTTATTATCGTCAGTTAATCGATTAATCGTTAACATCCCTATTTGAAAAGTTTGATGTAAGATTGTATTTTAATGTTTTGTTCTCTTATTATAAAAGTCTCTTATTCTCATCAAGCCTTTAACTGTTTTGGTGCTCAAAAAACACATTATTATCAAGGTTGGAAACAGATATGCCATTTAATCTTGCTGTGGAAACCAACAGAATTAATTTGAAAAATAAATAGTTTGTATAATTTTATGTCTTAACTATAACTGTTGATCAATTTAACGCTCCATGCTGAATAAAAGTATTTTAAATGTAATTACATTTATGTAAAGCCTGTGACACTTTATTTTTCTTGGTTTCATTTGTTGTTGGGTAGCCCCACCCACATTGAAATCTGATTGGTCCAATATCTTGCTCCTTATAACTCAGTTAAACATCAAATATCTTCTGATTGTCTGTGATAGAAACACAAATTACTTGCTAGAAACCTGGTTGGGTCGCAGTGTTATGATAAACCCTACTGGCCTTATCAAGCAACACTAATAATGCTCCATGTAAGATGCCTTTTCAGTTGGACGGCTCTTGAGAATGCAGACAACAAAGAGTTCTGTTTTCAAGGCAAGAATTTTAGCTCCATTAATCTGATGCACTGCCGGCCCATTCTGGTACAACAAATTGTTTAGCCTGAAAAAGACACAATACAACTGTCAGATACTTTTTTTTTTTAAAGATATCTCTTTTCATGTCTAAAACTGGGTGTATAGAGATATGCTAACGGAGAAGTTCACAAAATCAGCTTCCAAAATGAACAGAAATCTCTCATAATTAGATTTGCATAAAGCCTTTCAATGACATGCAGTGTTTCATTACCACACGCATCGTCACCCGCATATTCTCATTTACGGCTTCACGATGAGATTGAGAACAACTTGTACGATATCTGATTAGCTGGAGAAAATTTTAGACATTGAGAAAATGAGATGCTACTTGGCTGAGAAGCTGGAAAGGAGCAGCTGCCTTGGGAGAGGGTGCAAAGCACCATTTTAATGATCAAAAACTAAATGAGCAAGCTTGTAATGCTTTTAGGGAGTAGATTTAATCCACCTGGAGGTTTAGCATAATTAAAACCACTAATGAACGCGCCCTCAGAATGCCACACAGTATTTGAGAGTGAATTGAATACTGTCTTGTGATTAGGCAAGTCAATCTACCTTCTTTAACTTATCACTGTAACAACAGTGATAAATAACAGATGTTTGATCTGTTCATCACATAAAGCTATCATATGGCCTTAAACCATGAAAATCCATAAAAGAAACATGAATGATCATGATTAAAACTAAGATGATATGAACATATTGTGTCTACAATATAGACACTTCCTCCAGCTCTTTCAAGGGGACACCGAGGCGATCCCAGGCCAGCCGGGAAACATTGTCCCTCCAGCGTGTCCTAGATCTTCCCCAGGGTCTCCTCCCAGTGGGACGTGCCCGGAACACCTTCCCGGGAAGGTTCCTCACCCTATCTCTAAGGGTTCGCCCAGCCACCCTGCGGAGAAAGCTCATTTTGGCCGCCTGTATCCGAGATGTTGTTCTTTCAGTCATGACCCAAAGATCATGACTATAGGTGAGAGTAGAAATGTAGATTGACCAGTAAAACGAGAAAAAGAAACTCCTTCTTCACCACGACAGACCGGTACATCGATTGCATTACTGCAGAAGCTGCTCCGATCTGTCTGTCAATCCCCCGTTCCATCTTTTCCTCACTCGTGAACAAAACCCCAAGATACTTAAACTCCTCCACTTGAGGCAGGAGCTCTCCACCGACCTGAAGTGAGCAAGTCACCCTTTTCCGACTGAGGACCATGGCCTTCACACTCGGCTGCAAACCGTCCAAGTGCATACTAAAGGTCCTGGTCTGAAGGGGCCAACACGACGACATCATCCGCAAAGAGCAGAGACAAAAGCGTGTGGTCCTCAAACCTGACACCCTCCGACCCCTGGCTGCGCCTAGAAATTCTCTCAATAAAGATTGTGAACAGAATCGGCGACAAAGGGCAGCCCTGCCGGAGTCCAACATGCACCAGGAAGAAGTTTGACTTACTGCCGGCAATGGGAACCAAGCTCCTGCTTCTGTCATACAGGGACCCGGATAGCCCTTAGCAAAGGACCCCAGACCATTATACTCCCGAAGCACCCTCCATAGACTGCAGCGAGGGACACAGTCGAATGCCTTCTCCAAATCCACAAAGCACATGTGGATTGGTTTGGCAAAGTCCCATGAACCCTCCAGCAACCTGTAGAGGGTATAGAGCTGGTCCAGTGTTCCACGGCCCAGGCAAAAACCGCACTGTTCCTCCTTAATCCGAGGTTCCACTATCGGCCGCATTCTTCTCTACCCTGGCATAGACTTCCCCTGAGAAGTGCGATTCCCCCTGTAGTTGGAACACACTTCTTAAAAAGAGGGACCACCACCCCGGTCTGCCATCCCAGAGGCACTCTCCCCGACCGCCACGTGATGCTGCAGAGGCGTGTTAGCCAAAACAGCCCCACAACATCCAGAGACTTGAGGAACTCAGAGTGGATCACATCCACCCCTGGTGCTTTGCCACAAGAAGTTCCTTGACTTCCGCTAGGGTGATGGACGAGTCCACCTCTGAGCCCTCAGCCTCTGCTTCCTTAATGAAAGATGTGACAATGGGATTGAGGAGATCCTCAAAGTATTCCTTCCACTGTCCATTGACATACCCAGTTGAAGTCAACAGCTGCCCCACTTCAACTGTAAACAGCGTCACTAGTGCTTTGCTTCCCTCTCCTGAGGCACCGGACAGTTTGCCAGAATCTCTTCGAGGCCAGCCGATAGTCCTTCTCCATGGCCTCACCGAACTCCTCCATGGCCCGAGCTTTTTCCTTCACAACCACCCGGGCTGCAGTCCACTTGACCTGCCAGTACCCATCAGCTACCTCAGGAGTCCCACAAGCCAACCAGGCCCGATATGATTCCTCCTAGGCAATTCAGTCGGTACCTAAAAAGTACCGAACTCGGTACCCAGCCTTAAGCTTCACCATTTGAACATATTGGTTTGAATAAATGGAGGTTGGAGCAGGCTTCACTCAAAGTTTATATCTCAAATTGTTTTAAGAGTGCTGGCCTAATAATGACAATGCATGTATGGAAGAGAGAGGCCGCACTTTGCATATACAGTTTTATTATACACAAACGCGTTTCGGCGCGTGCCTTCTTCAGTGTGCAAAAGAACAATACCTTATCCAGTCTTAAATGCCCACACCAGTTAACACACCCATAATCACATCAACCAATGATTTAGAATGATGCACGTGTTACCAATGAATCCATTAATGACAGACAAATACACATAATTAGATAGGCTACAATATGTAATACAATTCTCATAGTATATTTTAAAGAAAACAGCTTAAAGATAGATCCTCGTTCATACCATTGGGAATGCATGTGTTGAAATTAAAAATATACCAAGCCTCCCTTTGGAGGAGGCGGTTCTCACGGTCTCCCCCTCTTGAAGACCGACCAACACACTCCAGACCCATAAATCTAAGCATATTGGCATTGTGTCCCTCAGAATTAAAATGTCTTGCAACTGAAGATTTCTCATCATTCTTTCTAATAGCACACTTATGCTCAAAAATTCGGGTCTTCAGTTGTCGCTTCGTTTTGCCCACATAAAGAAGCCCACAAGGACAAGTGGGAGTCGCAGTGTACAGCGCACTGACTTGATGACTAAACGCACTGATCAGGTAAAATCAAATAACACCCCGGTCACCTGTGTATCGACTTATGGCCATATCTCGAATAGTTTAAAGAACATCGTGCAACGTCATTGGCACATTTTAAGTAGCGATCCTCACATAGGACACACGTTCCAAAACTTACCGCGAACTTGCTATAAACGAGCACCCAGCCTGAGAGATCAATTAGTGTGCTCGCACCTTCCTGCGCATCCACAGGCGCCTTTCCCTTTCAAAATTCCTCACGGTAATTTCAAGTGTTTGAATTGTGCTGCATGTAACTTTATGCTGACAGACAATACGTTTACACATCCAAAAACAGGCAGAGTCTATAAAGTTAAATGCAGAATTACATGTCTCTCTACCTTTATTGTGTATTTATTGACTTGTCCTTGTGGGCTTCTTTATGTGGGCAAAACGAAGCGACAACTGAAGACCCGAATTTTTGAGCATAAGTGTGCTATTAGAAAGAATGATGAGAAATCTTCAGTTGCAAGACATTTTAATTCTGAGGGACACAATGCCAATATGCTTAGATTTATGGGTCTGGAGTGTGTTGGTCGGTCTTCAAGAGGGGGAGACCGTGAGAACCGCCTCCTCCAAAGGGAGGCTTGGTATATTTTTAATTTCAACACATGCATTCCCAATGGTATGAACGAGGATCTATCTTTAAGCTGTTTTCTTTAAAATATACTATGAGAATTGTATTACATATTGTAGCCTATCTAATTATGTGTATTTGTCTGTCATTAATGGATTCATTGGTAACACGTGCATCATTCTAAATCATTGGTTGATGTGATTATGGGTGTGTTAACTGGTGTGGGCATTTAAGACTGGATAACATATTGGTTTGGAAATGAAAGAAGTAATTCATCACCCTGTTTTTTTTTTATTTTTATTTTTTTTTTGCTCCTAGGTGCTTCATTGAAAACTCTTCTAGACAACTCTGAAAAAATTGGTCCAAAACCCATTCATGTTCTTTCAAAGAAATATTCTGTTCGAAAGGGATTTTCCTTAGGGTGATCCTTTCAAAGAATTAACCTGGAAGGCATTCACTTCTTTTTTCAGACCTTTTTAAATTATAAATGTGTGCTACATTTGACCATTCTTGAAGACTTTAATGATCTTTCCAGTCCCTATTAACCCGTAGATTACTGCTGAGCACAATACTTGCCCTCACACCTCTGCTGACAAATTTAATGACATTGTTGGAATAGCTGTTATGAGTCTGGCCTAAATGATGCCTGTGTAGCTTCAATTAGTTCAGCTAAACGTAAAATTGATGCCAGGTTTGAGGTGTGAATGGTGAGAAATTTAAGAATACAGTGGCTATGATGCAATATACTGTAATATGACACAACACGTGTTGCACTAGGAAAAACTAGCTTGGTACAAAACTGGGTAGGTTAATCAGTTCAACTTGAAGTTTGCTATTCTCAAATGCTGGTGGCTACATGTTAGAGGTGGAAAAATATTTGATTGCAAGTTTTCTAACATATAAAAGAAGGCCTATGAAAAGGAGATGAAATAAGATCCCAATGAAACAGTAAAGTGCAGAGTACTTAGAACATGCTCTGTATGTCATTGATAGGTAGACACAAAATAAATAAGAAATAAAGTGAATTTGTAACTAATCAAAGATGCAGGCAGGCACACAGATGGAAAGTAAATTGCATTGTTAATATTTTATAGTGTTGTGCATCTGGATTGTGATTTGTGAGTTACAGAATAAAAGGGAAAAATATAGATTTTTTTCCCCCTGCATTTCAAAAGTTTCAGAAGCAAGCAAAATAGTCCTGGGTATGTACTAGTGGTTAGCATATGTGAGATGGGATAGCAGTTTGACTTCTCTGTCTATATCATTGTTAGGAGGTAAACAACCCAATCTTATGAGAAAACATAACTATTTCACGAGAGTGCAATTGCAGATGTAAATCCGTACAATGTGATTTGGATTACGCTTCCTTTTACAGTACAGTACTTATGTGTACTTACAGTGTATTTACCTAGAAAGTACTGGCTACAATTAGTCATGTTATTTGTAATCATTAACGGACTACAATTCAAGTAATCTACCAGAAATGGATAAGCATGGAACCGCATGTTGACAACTTTTCCAATTCACATGTCCAAGGATTCCACCTTAGTTCAAACAAGTTTAATAATATCCTTGCAGTCTAACATTATATGACCACCACGAATAGAAGTGAATGGATTAATGCACTGGAGAACACTGACGCTTGCGGCAGCACTTGATTTGTCATGGCAGATCAAAGGTGACTATGGGTTGGGTCTGCATCATCTTGTACTCCTGTCCTTCTCCACTTTCATCTGCTCTATAGGGCCTGGATGAGGCTCTTCTTCAGCTGGAGCAATCTTGTCATTTTCCACAGCAATCATACTCAAGGTTGAAGTCGCAGCTTTTTTATTGATCTGGGCCGAGCGTGATGAGTTTCATTTCGGAGGGCTCGGGTGTATCAGTCAAAGATAGACAGAAACACACACACACACACACACACACACGCATGATGGCACACACAAACACACCATATACTTCCTTATTGCATTTATGAGTTGAGGGGCACTTATTTTGTATACCTTTATCACACACAGTAATACATACAACTTAATGATAGTTCACCGCAAATGTATATTCTGTTACTATTAATTTTCACAACTTGGAAAAATAATTGTTTTTAACTACATTAATATATTTCCAAATATTACTGTTTTTACTGTACTTTGTTGATTTACTTTATAATTTGAACATTGGTGAGTGCAAGAGGCTTTCATTACTACCCTTAAAGAGATAGTTCACCTCAAATTGAAAATTCTGTCAGTAATTACTCACACTCATGTTGTTCCAACCCAGTAAGACTTTCATTCATCTTCGGAACAAAGATTAAGATATTTTTGATTAAATCTGAGAGCTGATCACTCCTCCATAGGTTTCTAGGGGATCGAAACATGGCCGCCCCAATAGTTACGAAAGACATAGTTACTGGTGTTAAGCATCATAAAAATGGTTAAAATAAATTATATAATATTGTTGCATGTATTAAAGTTCACAATATGTATACTTTGTAATTGTACATATAGACAACTACCGGTATTATATTTGGCTGTGGCTTACCCTTGGTCTGAACATTCACCTAGCAATTAATCCTTGTTCAAAGCTTCCTGCTTCCTCAGACTGACTCCTTGTTGCAATAAATCAGGCTCACTCAGTCTCTAATGAGGGTTCCTGACATCAAAGTTACCCTCTCAACCTCATTAACCTGTCTGGGGAAGAAGGACACTGATAACGGTGGTCCCTTAATCTTTTTCTCCCTCCCCTTCTCTGGGATATCTGTATAAGCAGTATAATAGCTGACACCCTTTGATATTCAACATGGCATTCCCCCTTTTTTTGTATATCACTTTGCTCAGCTGTGCCATGTACCAAGCTTTAAACTTCACACTTGTGTTACAGGTGAAGTGTGTAATTTGTGAAGCAAATAAAATTGAACAGTGCTGTGGATAATTGCAAATACATTGCTATGCAGTTACTAAGGTTTCCTGAGTGCTGTTGTGTGGTCTCTAGGTTGTTGCTTATTGGCCAAAGTAAAAAAATAAAAAAATTAGTTTCTTTGATATTCTGCAGTTTTGGCTTGGATAAAAGGTCTCCCAAGTTTATGGGATTCACATTTTATATTTGATCCTACATTTAAAATCTTATGTCATTTTACTCTTCTAATAAATGCATCTTGATTTAAGAACTTTTTTTATATATATTTGGACTGGAAACAAGACAAAAAATACTAAGCAAGAAAAGCATTTTTTGTAGCGTGTTCTGTATATTTTTGAATAAAATCAGAAAATTATATGCAAGGCATCAGGCGCTTCTATCACGCGAAATGGCCCATGTGACACTCATGTAGACTCTTTGGGAGACAACTCCATTTATTGTGCGCTTTAATCTTTGAAACTTTGCAGAAACCTTTGAAACTTTTCACAAATGCTACACACTACATGAAGGGTAATAGCTGAAAAAAAAAAACATTGTAGCGGCACTTTAAATTGGGATAGAATATATTTCATATAAATAAAATAAATAAAAAAGTGGATAAAAAACCCTGCTTTGCCTTTAGGTTTGAAGTTGCATTCCACACAAGTGTGTAAGTGTGTGTACTGTACATACACTCAGAGAGAGGAACACACACGCACACACACTTTCTTGTGCAGGAGCAGAAATCTTGCGTTGACAGCAGTTTAACACTACTACTGGCCTTTTCCGTTGGGGATTAAAATGCGATTAGTCTTATCTAATTCTCTGACACTGGGAGTGATAAAGATTTTATTTTACATTTTTCTCATGTGTCACACTGTCGGTGGCGAGTTATCTAATAGCACATTTGGACAGTTGGCTGCTTTAGTATTAATCATGTGTCTCGAACATCACATCATCTCCATACTGAAGTCATGGTGCTGTCAGATGTTAACACATGGAGAAATCCTTCAACAGGGGACACTCATTATCAGATCTGTTCATGCAGAATCTGATGTCTGACTGGTACTTACTTTCTGTTCTTTCAGTTTAAGAGCTTGCTTAACTTACATGGTTTCTGAAAAAGCAACTAAATGTTGCACAAAACAAAATAAATAATATATAATTTTTATTTTTAGTGAACTTTTGCGTAACTTTGAGGAAAGCCTGTCACAAATGATTTTTAGAAAATGGCCATTAAAGGATAACTCTGGCACAAAATGAATCTTTGGTCTAATGATACATTGGTACCTAGTCGACCGTTCTCTGAGATTTGTTTCCATGATTCTCAAATGTAATGTTTTATCTCTAAAAACTATTTAGCATATAATGCTAGTATATGGGGGCAAATAATAAGTTAAAAAAAATCGTTAGTTAATACCACTAAAAAGGCTCAAAACAGCCCCACACTAACACAATAACATAATGAGGGTCCCTATGCAAAACGAAGTATTGGGAACTTTGTAAGTTTCCGTTTAATAAGAAGATATTTTATAAAGACAGTTCACTTCGTGTATGCATTCAAGAGCCATCTTTGGAAAACAGTCTCGACAAGTCAAACCAATAGTATGTATATGTATACTACTTTATGTACTTTATATATATATATATATAGTATTCCCTGCCATCTGATGAGAACTAATCTCAGCACTCACCTTTATGTCATTCATTGAACTGCGGGAGGTAGCAGATTCTAACTGTGACAGAAATAGCAAAATGATTTAAAGCTAAAGTAACTGATTCGTCTTGATTGCCTCATGGCCACCCACAGTAGTTTTACTTCACATTATGTGCTTAGTTTAGCTTCTAAATGCATGAAATAATATGTTGAAGTGTGTAACATTTTCTTTATAGATTAATATGCAAATACTATTGTAAGCAAGCCATTCATAGTTTGTATTTTTCCTGAAAAGCATAAAAAAATGATGCGGTGGGACTATCTGTCCAATGAAAGGAGAGTTATGTTTCTTTATTTCATAATCATAATTCCATTTGATACGAGTGGTGCAGAAATAACACGCTTCAGCTTTAAAGTGGACTTTCTTCCATAAGCTCCACTTGGAAGGTGAATTGTGTGTACACTGTAAAGGTAGATGGCAGTGAGATATATGGTAGACAAAAGTATTGATTGCACAAAGCAAAAAGAAACCTTGGCTGCTGTGGCTGAGGATGAACAGAGAGACTGGAAAGGAAGATCTATCTCAGTTGACCTCAGATGTACAAAAACTATAACATCCTTTAAAATTGCAACAGCCATAAAGAGGCGTCATTTGGACTCTTTCTAGATAATTATGGAAAGATGAATAAATAATCTCATTCAATTTTCAACAACGTGACTGCATTAACCAAATTCATTCTCCACGTTATTGCAAAGAAAAATTGTCAAATAAATATTTCTCCTCAATTTTGGGGAAAGTTTAGCCTGGATGCCAGCCCGAACCCCACCCACAAAATGTTTTGGTCAGGAAGTTCTGTCTGGACTCGATCCATTGAGGAGTAATCAGTTCAGAAATGGTCGGGCCAATCAGATTGCCAGGGCGGGCTTTATACGATGATGGAAAGATGATCTGCAGTAACGCAATCATCACTTTATCAAAAACGCTTGGGTTGAACTGGTTTCCCTCAAAGATGACTGCAGCGGGAGAATTGAGATGTATAGATTCCTCTATCGCATTTGTTGCAAAAGAAATTGACAGCGCATTCATTTTAAACAACGAACAGAGAACTGCAATCAAGGCATTTGTCGATCGGAAAGATGTGTTTGCCGTCCTTCCTACGGGATTCTGACAAAGTTTAATTTATCAGCTGCGTTCCTCTGGGGTGCGTTTCCCGAAAGCATCGTTAGCCAACTATGGTTGCAAGTTCCGTTGTTATCAGCATAGTTCAACGAGTCGGTGTTTCCCGAAACCATCGTTCCAACGAACATTTGCAAACAGCATTGCAAAGTTGTGTGGTTTGAACGGCAGCTTTTGACCTGTGGTTAGAGGCATCGTTTCTATATTGCATCACATTTGGATGTAATAAATCTTTATCTTGAGCAAAATAAGCAAGCTGACATTCCAACCCGATCTCACGGGAATTCGTACGAATTTTACGAGGTGGCTAATTCGTAACAATTATACGACCTCACTTTTGCTAAATCGTACATATTTTACGAATTGGCCAATTCGTATGAATTCGTACGAATGACCTACCCCTGACCCCGCCCCTAAACCTAACCATCACGTGGGTTTAGACAAATCGTATGAATTCGTACGAGTGAGGTCGTACGAATTAGCCACTTTTTAATCACTCGTACGAATTCGTCGAAGAGTGTGCATGTGCGAACGTGCTCTACTATGTAAGAACGAGCAAAATATTGAGTCTGGTAATAAAGCAAAATAACTGAGAACATTTAGAAATAGTCCTCAGATGACATGACTATAATTTAGATAAAACAATCTAGCGTTAATTGGATCTCAAACAGTTTCATTAAAAGTAGTTATTATTCCACCATGTGCGAAACCAACGTGGTTGAACGATACTTTGCGACAATGCGTTTCGGGAAACAGTCGTGACTAGCTAGTTGATTTCTCCAACGATGCATCGTTCTATGGTAGTGAAGCAGCGAACTACGTCATTGTACGGGAAACGCACCCCTGATTGGTTGTAGGTCTACCTAATTTAGTGCAAAGGTTTTTTTTGTTTTTTTTTCTGGTTTGGTTAAGACACGCCTCATAATCAAAGCCAAATGGAGCAGTATCAGACTTGCGTTGTGCTAATAACTATAAACAAACATTTTGGTTCCCAACTATCTAGCATCTAAGTGCCATTATTATCAATATTCATTTTTCATGTAATTGGGTTGAGATAAAACAACCCAAATAATATTTAGTTTTATCTCCTGAGACTTACAATCAACAACTATTTATGAAAGTTAAGCACCTCCAAAGAGTTTCAGGTGTTATTTAGTACCTTCCATGGAAAGCACCAAAGACAGGAAGATAAAGCTCTGCAGCAAGATAAAAATGTAGAAAAGGCTTGCCGGTATCTCACGAAGCACATAGAGCATATCAGCTTATCAACATAAGCATAATATTCAGAAATCTTTTGGATATAAAAAACACATGCTGTTTGTGACGTTCTTTTTTGCTCTGCTAAAATTTCAGAGGCACCATTTTTTTAATTCCTTTTTTTTAGTTCTGTTATTAAGTGAAACGAGCATTAAATGACTCATGAAACCTCTTTAGTCACTGTTCTAATTGTTAAAGTAATCAGACTGTCGATTAGCAGCGACTTTTTGCCTGTCAGCTTTGAGTAACGGAGACACTAAAATGATGCAATGCAATTTTTAGCCTCGCCAGATTCCACTTTATCACCTGGGACGTTTCCCAAATGGGAGCCACCTGGTGTGTGTTCATCAGTGGTACATTCTGTATACGATATGAATGAAACATTAGAAACCTGCAATTTCTTATATTCAACCACATCCTGTTCTTTCCTGAAGCATAACAAGTGCTAGTGCCTTATTTACGCTCCCTCTGTATCTAGCTGTCTAACCAGTTTGTCTTTACTTTAGGTTAGGACATGAGATTTTTTTTTGAACAGCACAATTAGAGTATTTGTTCACGTTTGCTTTCAAGATTTTTACTTGAATCTGTGTTTCTGAGACCTTGAACAAGCTAATAATAATCTATTCATTACAGAATGATTTCCATCCTTCCATTTGTATTAAAGCTTCGGGGAAAAGATGTTACCTCCCAGCAGTCTCATCTGGTTGCTAGTTTGCTATAGCTGTCTGTATGATTATTTATATATATTACCCAAAATAGGGCAATGTGAGTTTTGTGATAGTAAAGATGGCAAATAAAGGAAAGATGAATTTGATTGATAGCGTTTTTTGTTTTGTTTTGTTTCTACAGCACTATATATCGTTATTGTAAAATTCCTTTGGCCATAATAATTGTGTGGTGAAAAATCTGTTATTGTGACAGAACTAACCTAAACATTAGTTCTTGCCTTTATTACAGTACACATATGGATGTAATGCTCTCTTCACTTTCACATATCTTTTTCATATTACTTTATTCCAATGTAAATATATATATATATATATATATATATATATATATATATAAAAGTCAGTATGGTAGCATTCACAACTCACAGCTTTAGTATCTGGCTTCAGTGTTTATATTCATGTCCAGGATCAAAGCAAGAATCAAGCTAGTTTTGTACAATATATATATATATATATATATATATATATATATATATATATATATTATATATATATATATATATATATATATATATTGTACAAAACTAGCTTGATTCTTGCTTTGATCCTGGACATGAATATAAACACTGAAGCCAGATACTAAAGCTGTGAGTTGTGAATGCTACCATACTGACTTTTTTGATCAATGACCCTGCGTGCAATACTGCCATTTCAGATAGGCTTGTCTCTGGACACCCTGCTAGCACCTTTCTGGCAGGTCCAGATAGGCGAACTAATTAACTCCCTGGACAAGGAAACGCACAGTGATGTCGTGGGGTCAGCTTGTTGTTTCATTCTATCCCTCAGGTACCAGAACAGAATAAGCAAACAAATAACGTATTGAAGGCCTGGGCCACCAGTGTACCGCAAGCAACTACATATAAAATAAATATAATTTGGTACAAAAAGGACAGTTTGCAAGGGAACATATCTCTGCTTTGGTGGACCAACTTGTTAACTGAGAAACTAATAATACAGCTTAATGCAACACCTCATGCCGTGATGACAGGCTGATGGGATAGAGAGCTTAGAGAACATTCCTCGTGGATCTGGGATGTCTGCTTTGAGCCTCCCCCCGCTTTCAGTATTGCAGCTTCATCAACTCTTGCCGTGCACCACTGGAGACCCAACAACCAAGACATTCAGCACCACTTCTTAATTACAAGGCAGATGTTAATGATACAATTAATTAGGTTCTGCTCCAGTAACTGAGTTACAAAAGAGCTGGAGTTTCTCCACTAAGATTATGTGCTTTTTTATTAAGGGCATAAAATTAAAGTGACAGATGCTCACTGCTCTTGAAGAGTGTTGACAATAAATAGAGTAGAGTGTCTGAGAAATCAACCTGAAAGTGGATTGGGGTTGCTTTTTATGCAAGATTTATTTTCCCATTTGAAGGAGCAATAATTATACATCCTCCATTATAGCTCACATTTACTCTCAAGTCCTTCCAAATTCTTATGATTTTCTTTTTTTTTCTGTGCTGTAGCTCTCAAATGTCATGTGTGCAATTTGAATATGGGCATATTGATATTTGTCGTATAATCATTTGGCATCATTGATGTCAAAAAAGCCAAGACAAGTTTGAATATTCTACGTTTGAGTAAATGCAAAGATGATTATATTAGAGACGATTATCAGGGAATGACTCAAATCCCCATCGTTTTCTCATACTAAATATAGAATGAATTTACTTACATTTAAAGATGGTGAAAGTTTGTGCATAAGGAAGATGGATATTATGTGTTCAGTCTTCATCATTTTTCTTTACAAAGTGACCGCCAACTACTGTCCTGGCATGCATAGTACAATGTTTTAAGTCTTTTTTTCCCACAAACAGTGATAATTTTAACAATGGTGTCGTCTGTACGCGAAAAACTGGTCCCCAAGTTGCGGTACTCAAATACTCTTTTTAATTCAACTTATGAGACAATGACAAATGTTATGTTAAATGAATAAATTCAGAAACTGCAAGTTTCTTGCAAAAATTACTTGGAAACAACTAAACGAGAATTATTTTTTACAGTGTACTAGTCATTTTCATTTTCATTGTATGGAAAGAGCAGTCTGAACATCCTGCAAACCTTCTCCTTTTCCTCCTTGTCTTCCAAGAGGAGTAAAAGTTGAACCGTTTTGGAATGACTTGAGGGTGAGTTAATGATACTGTAATGAAAACTAATGAGCAAACATAACAAACAAACAAACGGACAAGTCACGTGAGGGATGGAGCCAATTAAAAACATCTGACTCTACACTATTGTTATAGTGCATGCTAGGGTTTATTCATTATTGTATTCTGAAGTATCTATGACACCAACAATCATTTTCCTTCTTTTTTTATTCAAACTATTCTGCCGCAAGCTACTCTGAGTCTGAACAATAGAACAATGGGGAATTTGAATAGCAGAATCATTTCAAGTGAGGTATGACAAGTGAAAAAATGTACCGCCATTTTATTAGCAGTAAAAGGATGATATTTTTATTCCAGCACATAACTCTATTTGCCACATATTATATTCTACCTTTTATAGCAAATCTCTTTGGACATTGACAGATGTTTCTCTCTTGAGCTTATACTGTATGTAAATGTCTCTAGATTTAACCTAAAAAGAAGATGTGAAACGGTATAATTGTCATTTCCTGTCAATTGAAGATGTTTTTCCTCGTAATATTTACCTGACAGACAAATGGTCCATACCCTTTGCAATGATTCATATTCATAAATGCTAATAATCATTAAGCTAGTAGTCTCATTGGATTAGATCTTGGAAACTAAGTCAAAAGTCTAATTATAAAAATGCACGATTTATATTTTTCTGTGAATTTATGTTTTAATCAACAGCATTTTAATAAAAATCAGGTGTCTTACCTTAAAGGGTTAGTTCAGCTAAAAATCACAAATTAAGATATTTTTGACGAAATTCGAGAGCTGTCTCACTCCTTCATAGGCTGTGTATGTAATTTCATTCTGTAATTTCCGTTCAAATTGATTCGATTGCACATGTTTCCTCAGAGACTCCCACTGCCATTCTTTCTCCAAAATATACCCTCAACTGTTGTCAAGGCAACACTCCATGTGTGTTGTGTCAAAATGCCCAGAACAGAGGGGTGGAGTGAGCGAAGCTCATTATCATTTAAAGGCACATGCACTGAAACGGCGTGCTGAAAACAGTGATGTTTTTTTGACCAGGTAAATAGTGTTCTCTTAAAATACTAATGAGAATTTTTTATTAAATATATTACAAAGTTTTCATTTAGACCCTAAATAATCAAATTAACTTGAAAATGGAAAATATGTAAAGTAAAATGGACTAATGTTTTTACTAACTTTTCTGGGCAGGCAGAATGAAATTACATAGCCTATGAAGGAGTGAGACAGCTCTCAGATTTCATCAACAATATCTTAATTTGTCTTCTAAAGATGAACAAAAGTCTTACGGGGTTGGAACAACCTGAGGATGAGTTATTACTGACAGAATTTTTCATTTTTGGTTGAACTAACCCTTTAATATAGAGCTGCAGGTAAAGCCTTAGATACATTCAGCTGTGGTGGTGTGGCTTTACGTTTGTTGTGCCTGCAGGAGAGAGCGAATCCACGTTGTGACGCTCTCTGTTTTCATTAGCATGCTTTGGCTGTGGAGTGAGCTGTTGTTTCTGACTCAACAGATTTGTTTTCATGGATATCATGTCACCCTTGACATCTCATCTCAGGCCCAGAATTACTCAGCAGCCCTCGCCTCTGAGTTCCCCAGCAGTTGCAAGAAGCATTAGTCTTGCACTTCAATTATTCACCGTTCAATTCCTACCTGTCTCTTGCCTGACTATGTACCTTACAAGATCACAACCCTATCCTGCAATGCGGGTAATGCTAGGGTCAAAACTCACACTATAGACAAAAACAAAACGGCTCACCCTGATGAATAAAACCGCTTAAACTGTGTTGAGCCAATGCACGCTTTGTGAAATTTTGACACGATTTAATTTGATTTCAATCTATTTAATTGGTAAAATAGATGTTTACTTAATTAATTTGCATTGGAAATATTTTTCTGCTACCCAGGGTATTTAAGTTGAGATTAGAATTTAGTTTGATGTTAAAGGACAACTACATGCAAAACAGTCTCGAGCAGTCGAACCATGAACCAGCGCTCGGCGTTCGTGGTTCAACTGCTTGAGACTGTTTCCCAAAGATGGCTCCTCCTGCCTGTATTCGTGAAGTGGACTGTCTTTATAAAATATCTTCTTATTAAACGGTCTGCACACTTACAACATTCTCAATGCTTCGGTTTGCATGAAGGGACCCTGATTATGCTACAGTGTTAGTGTTGGGCTATTTTGAGCCTTGTTAGTGGTATTAACTAGCGATTTTGATTTTCATTACTCTATGCCCCATATACTAGCATTATAAGCTGTACCAATGTGTAATTATTAGACCAAATGTTCATTTTGCGCCGGAGTTGTTCTTTAAGAAAAACATTCAGTTATCTAGATTTTGCTGTTGACGATTCGACATGATCCATGATTGTTAAATTCTTCTCAGCTCATCCCAGAGCTGCTGTCATAGAAACAGGTCTGTAAGCTCAAACCTGCTCGGGATAAATTGAAATAAATATTTAAAGACTGTATGCTAGAAATTATAAAATAATTGAAATAATTGGCAATCGTGTAACAAACAGTACACATTTCATTTATCGATTATAATGTGTAATTTTGGTCGCTTGGCTGTTTCCTTATAAAAGTCCAGAAAATCAAGTTATTTGTTAGATCTGTAATGTTTTTTTTTTTTTTTTGTTTTTTTTTTTTTTTATTTATATAAATATAAAGGCATTACGTTGCTGTCTTTTCGACAGAAAATCACTGCATTGCATATATCTGCCTTTAATGAGCACAATAATGTAATCTAGAACTGGAACTTAATTCAGATATTTTAATCAAATGAACAAATTCGTTGGAAGAACCAAATTAGCCAGAGATCAGTTATCAGGATTATTAGATCTGACATCTGTCAAATCATCTCAGATATGAAGTGAGGTACAAAGAAGGACCCAAGCATAACCAGTCTGGCCCTTTTTGGTATCTATTTTATACATGTTTGCTGTTGTTACTGTTGTAAATATATATAATTGTTGCAAATTAGCTTTAGCTACAAGAACTATGATAGCATTGGACTGCTGTTGTCACAGTTTTATCTTTATTGTGTCTGTCCCTATACAAATAAAAGTCCATCTTGGCACTAGCTAAAATCAGCAAACCAGGCTGGTTTAATCTATTTAAATGGTAAAATAGATGTTTACTTAATCCATTTGCATTGCGACTATATGCCGAATTGTTACACAATAATATATCGGTTTCTGATGTATTCAAGTTGAGATTACAATTTAGTTTTATGTTAAGTAAACGCTGCCACATCTGAAGTAGGCTCAGTCAAAGAATTATTGTTTATTTGTGCAGGGAATCTAGATGGCCAACCAGTAAAACCAGACACCATCTTGGCATTTACTAACTAGGCACCAAAACCAGCTTGACCAGCAAGCAAACCAAGCTGGTTTAAGTGTATTTTCAGCAGGTACTCAAGTAAGCATTCCACTCTACATTGTAAAATTTCTCTTCAAGGGTGAATGAATGATGTCTGTCAATCTAAATCGACAATCATTGATGGCCACTGATTTGTGAGGATAAATGGAAGTCTTTGTTCGAAAACCAGCAGGATGTCAGGCAGTGTGAATGCTGTGGGCTTCATGACGTTTTTAAAGTAGGCGACAAGAATACCGTCTATTGCTTTTGAAAATTTGCAGTAATTTTTCTCTCTAAAGAATAAAGGGCTTCCCATGGTCTTTTTGTTTGTACAATTTTTGCACAACACAAAGTTTTTCTCACTGAATCACCTACTGTGTTTTCCAATTCCAGACTATTGAAATACGTCCTGCGTGCAGCCCTTAGGCTATATTTTAGGGTCCAATACAGCACAGAAGAGGCTCATAATCCAGAATCTCCCGCTGAATTAGGAGGTCATCTGCTATGCAGTTCAAAGCCTAATGAATACACGACGGGCCGTTGCTGCCCGCTGGATTGCAGCCTACACGGTTTAAAGTTTTGTAGTACAAAACATACAGATGCGTCAACAAGAACCAAAAGAGAAGACAACTAGAAAGTGGAGTGTGACAAATCTCCTTCTGATTTTTTCCAAACTCAAAAACAAGGACATAGCCTGAAGGTCGCAGTAGCTGCTTTGAAACATGAAAATGCCAAGCACTTTCTAAAACTTTTCCAGCAACTTGAAAGGGATAATTGGTCTGGTGTCACAGAGCTGTGTGTGTCAGTGCTCTGAAGTGTATTGCAAAAAAAGAAAGACAAGAAAACACTTGCTTGATGGTGTTATAGTTACATGAGAGGCCTGCCATCATGCTCCAATTAAAGCGATCATATATCAAATGTTTTATCACTTGACATTTTTTTCAACTAGGTCCTCTAGGCATGTGTCAGTAAAGCAATTATCCAATCCGATCGCATGAAATTTGTCTCTGCAGCATGCATTATATTTATTGTGCAATTTATACACAAAAAAGGTTTTTACGTGCATATGATACGCACTGTAAACACCTTGGGTAGGATTAGTGGTGTGGGGTCATATTACATGCCATAAAGTGCATTTCATGCATGCAAAAACAGCGCATCACATGCACTTATAAACTATTTTTCCATGTATGTATTGCACTTTAAATAAAATGCGTGCTATAGAGACGCATTTCATTAGATCAGGCTGAATTCCCTAAATGGATCTGTTGCAATGACAAAGTCACCAGAATTTATGTATTTGGACAAAACCAGTTCATGGCTTGAAAGTGCGTGACAACATTTTAAACATCAGGGATTTTTATGTAACTCTATTATATTTTTACTTACAGTTCAAAAGTTTGGAATCAGAACCATTCGTCAATCCATCCATGAATTGATGCGTTTATTTATTCATTTCAAAGGAATTGATGCTCTTATTTATTAAATTTCCCTTTCGAAGAAGTCACTTCATATTGCATAGCTATACGCAGTGGGAAAACTCCTTTTTCTCGATTTACTGAAACCCACATGTAAAACGCATTTGCAGCTGCACAGCTAGCCCATTGGGCGTCTGACGTGTGACCAATTAGATCCCTCTACGTTATTACACATCATAGCCTGTCAGGGGGCATGGCCTCATCCTATATTAGTCCCCGAATTCGCCATAATAGCAGATTTCACTCCTTCAGCGACAACTGCAGGTCTCTGGCTGTTTTACTAAGCCTTCGCTGTTTGAACAAGCTCTTTAGCCTGAGCGGTCATAATCTCAGTGGACTACACCTTCGAATCTATGAATCAGTGAATCTGCAGGCTCTCTCCCATGAGCCCGGCATGTCTGGAGTTTGCTCAGGATAACTCTAAGGTCATCCTCAAGCCCAGGCATGGGTATGAGCCCAAAGTGCTCTCAACACCATTCAGAGCACAGGTGGTGACGTTATTGGTTCTTCCTCCTTCTACGAGGATGGGGAGGTTAATCTTCTCTACCTTGTTAGGGCGCTGAGAATTTATCTGAAGCGTTCTGTGTCGTTTGAATAATCAGAACAGCTTTGTGTCTGCTTTGGTGGTCGATCCAAAGGAGATTCAGTGACTAAGCAAAGACTGTCTAAATGGATAGTGGATACTATCGCGATGGCTTATACTTCAGTGGGTCAGGTTTGCCCTATGGGTATCAGGGCCCATTCGACCAGAGGCATGGCCTTGTTATGGTCTTGGTCATTTGGCTGTCCCATTCAGGAAATTTGTGATGTGGCCGGTTGGTCCTCGCCTTACACATTTATGAAATTCTATAATATGGCGAAGGTGTTTCGGTATGATTAGGGCCCGGATGTTTCAGGTCCTGCCATTAATATTACGGTGTATATGTGTATATGAGACCCACTTTGGTCGGTTATATTTTCACATACATATAAAACCCGCTTTGGCTGGTTGTATTGTCATGTATTTAAATATAGCTTTCAGTAAATCGAGAAAAAAGAGTTTTCTCACTGCGTATAGCTGCGCAATACTTAGTTCCCTATAACCCAGGGAACTGAGGTTATGTGAGTAACCAAGTAGAGTTCAATAGTCTGGAATTGGAAAACACAGTAGGTAGTTCACTGGGAAAAAAAAATGTGTTGTACAATAAGACCATGGGAAGCCCTTTATTCTTAGAGAGAGAAATTACAGCAAATTAGCAAATTTTCAAAAGCTATATGCAAGTTAACAAAACAATCCACCCTAAAATGTGCTGTTCAAACTGTTAAGGTTAGACTAAAATGACCTGAGACCTTATTAAAAACTCTCAATCCCAATGGAAGAATGCTACAGGGCCGCAGGTGCTACCACAAAGTAAGGAACAGCACAAAGTTTGGAGAACTTTCCACTTTCCCCACATTCGACTTTTATTCCACTTATATACTGAATGAACCAATATTATCTCCCTAGTTAAACAAACACAAGATTGCAGAAAAAATTAAAACCACTTTAAATGAGTTATGAAATAGGTGAAAACATTTGTTTGTTTGCGTCCTCTGGAAAAGTGTATCATCTCTCATTTGCCTGCTTTGTCATAACTGCTTTTTTCATGACTTGTGAAGGTGCAAGTTGGTGCTCTAGTTTTGCATGTAAGATGTCATCCATCACAATGTCCGATAGTTAGAATAGCTGGAGGTTATGTAGTCTATAAAGGGTAAGACTGAAGCAGCTGTTAGTGTGCTGGTTAAAAGAGAGGTCATTGCCAGGGAAAGCAGGTGCTCTTGCTGCACTGAGGGGGTTTGTTCTGCCCTTTAGAACAGCAACTTCGTATATGAGCTTGACCTTAGGCATGATTCTACATAAGTTACTAGATCCCGGAGCTCTGCTATGTTTTTCAATGATATCTTGTCAAATGTTCTTGTACTGTATATTTTAATACAAAATGGTTTACTTAGATCTCACACAAAGGGAACAAGGGAGAATCAGTGAAAAAGTGCTCATGATAATCTAGTTTAAAACGTGCCAAGTTCTTAAAATTAAAATTTTGGGGTAAATTTTAAGTAAAAAATATATATATATATATATATATTTTGATGGTCCCAACAGACATTCTACTGACTTTAAGGTCCTTTGACCTTTAAGGTCCTTAAATAACAGTATATTTAAAGATGACTATCAAAATAAAACCAATTTTGGTATTTATGTTAGTTTCATATGATTTTGAACTTTTATACCGTATTCAACAAAAGTTTTGACTTAATCATTCTAAAAATGTTAGGTGATGTAACCAACAAGTCATGAAACGATGGCACAGGCTAATAAATCAATTGGTTAGCTGATTGGTTGCTCTACAGCCAATGAGCTTGCTTCCTCAACATTCAAATACTTGGCATTATTTTGCTGTTAGCAGTCTGCAGCACACTTTCAGAAACCTCCTCCATCCCCAGCTTTTACTAACCTTGCAAAGGTCAAATTGTGTTATTTTAAGAAACTTATTGACCTGAACACACTCAGAACGTGATTTTACCTAAAGCAACATTACACATCTTTGTTAATACTGGAAAAACATTGAAAAACATCAACCAATCAGATTTGAGGGACAAGTTTATGTTATGTCAAGTTTAGGCTTACAATTGGGGTTAGGTGCTTCTAAATCAGTATTATTCACTCATCTTTAACCTTCACCTTCTGATTTTAGGGATGAGTAATGAGGGTCTGCAGGGGTTCACCAATTGACTTTGATTTGACATACATAGACATTTCAACTTAAATGATATTAAACTGACTCATAAAAATCAAATCACGTATATTGAATCTTAAATTGTGCATAACATTGAGTTAAAGTAATGTCAAAAAAAAAAAAAAGCTCTGAGTGAAATGACAGTGTTCCTCCAACACTGACGTCTTTGTTTGTGTTCATTCGAAAATCATTTATGCATTTGTTTGCATCCATCTTTAGGGAGGGATATTCACTCTGTGGTGAATTGCACACCTTGAAATAGACCCAGCTCAGCCTGAAATCGCTTAACAGCACGTCAGTTTGGGATTTGCTGACAGCATACAGCAAGCCATTCTGAATAATTTATGTCATACAGTCCATTGTGCACCGAATGCGTAACGAAAGGTTGAGGTTTATAGGCTATAAAACAGAGAAACCCAGTAAGAAAAGATCAGGCTGAAGGAGGGCAGAGATTCGTTGGGGTCATTTCAGGAAATTTGCCCAAATTGGCTGCATGTCCAGGTGAAAATGAGAGTCATGACTCAAAATATCGGTGTGCTTTCGTAGCAGTCCGCTTTCATCACGTGCACCACAGCGGTGCTGACCTTTTTGGAAACAGCACACACTTCTGCGGCCTTGAATTAATTCAATCCGCTCCTCAGCTCCTCTGTTGCTTATTTGGGTGGCGCATTTGTACAGATATTGTCCTGCGTAAGTGTTTTTTTTTTTTTTTTTTTTTTTTTTTTTTTAGGCGAACCAGTAACCTCTCTCAAGCACATGGGAGTTTTGTTCCCTTTCCATTTAATTGCCCTTAGCAAGTTGCTGATTTTTCAAAAACTCTGAACCAACAGGAAGTTATGTATTAGTCATGAGATGGGATGCTTAGACAGGGCTTGGTGGCAAGGCATCAGGTGTATAACCTGGGTGTGGGTGTCATCATTAAGCAACCTTGTGTCTCAGGTGTATGTGTTTTAAGTCCCTGATTCCCTCAACAGTCCGCAAAAGTGCCTCTTGCAATAATTACATGGAAAGCAACCACTTTATGGCCACACATGCGAAAAATAGTACGCATTTTATTTTTAGTCCTTTATATTTATTTATTCCAAAATACATTAACATGCACTTAATACATACAGTGTCGTGAATACACCTCTTCTGTGATGAACATTTAAATGTATGTGATAAAATTAATTTTGATATATTGTGTTTTGTTACCATAAAGTAAAAAAAAAATGTCAGGGTGATAAAAAACATTCTGATGATATAATGAAGAAAAAAGCCATTAAAATAAACTTTTTTTGCGCAATAAAACAAACAAAAATAACAACTTTATTCAACTATTCATTTTCTTCTCTGTGGACCTCGACATTTCACATAGTGAAACTGCGCAAAGCTTCTAGGTTGTACGTCACACGCATCACACACATGATCAGCGTTGTGCGATCAGAACTATCTCTTTAAGTGACTGTAGTTTTTTGTTTTTTGTGTTTTTTTAAGAGCTTGTGTGAATTGTGGTTTGACATTAGTGATGCCAGTTGGTTAACCAATTGTGACACCACTTTCAATATGAAGTAAGCCCAAATCATTGGTGGTGTGACTGCTACCACCACCATATTGTTGGTTTTCATTCTTCTGACAGACCTTTTTTAGTTAACCATCATTTTACAGATTCATTTTGATTAGATCCATCATTTTAAAGATTTTTTTTTCATCCAAAGCAACCTTGGCTTACACTCCTCCATCAATGAACAAAGGAGCTTGGCAACTCTTCATGGACTTAACTTAGAGTCTTTGGAACAGAAGCCTAGACCTGAACCCACTATGCTATAATCGACTTTTTGAATTGTGCTGAAAGGAAATGTTCTCAGATTATGACTGAAAAGGTAAAACCCTTTAATGTAACAATTAATAATTTCCAGACCATTTTGAAAAGGGTATATCAAGTGTAACTTGTTGGCTGTAGCTGGTCTTCTGTCATGAAGAAAAGTAATTACATGCATCCAGATCACATTACAGTTGCTGATTATAAAAATTTCGCCAAGCAACATGCTTGAAATGAAAGATTGGAGAATTAATGGCCCTCATTCAGTGTCCTCTTTTCCCAGACAGGTTAATGAGATTGTGAGAGGACTCTTAGCATCAGAGTTCCTCATTAAAAACGAACTGCACCCTTATTCATCTCACCTGTGAGTAAGGCTGGGAAAGCAAGGACACATACTATGAGAATTAATCGTTCAGTCAATGTTGCTTTTGACCAAGGGCGACCCACTGATACATTGCAGTCAAACAACTGCCAAAACTCCAGGAGCTGTCAGCCATCAAGTGAAATGATATTCTCTCCTCACAGCTTCAGGTGCTGCAGAGCACCTTCTAGGATATTGTTTTTATCTTCTTTATTTTTTTTCTAGCCCATCACCCTGCTGAAAATTCCATACACTCCAGAACTTGGAATCCTCCCAAATCCTATTTGTAAATATCCAGTGGAATGGGGCTCGAGGTTGGACATCGGACTTGTAAAGTCAAGGAGATTGACCTTGATTAACAGGACCAAGTGTGTTCCATTAGGATTGGAAATAAAATAAAGGTATAGTCGCTCTTCATGAGCAGGAATTGACACCCCTGGACCTAAGCAATGTCCCATATAAGGGCAGGTGGGAGAATTCCAAGTTGTCTGAGGTCAGAAGCAGAAAACCTACTACAGACTACCTACAGAAGTCCTTCTTCAGGGATCATGGCTATCTTCGGGAATCAAAACAATTAGGTTCAAGCTGGCTTATGCTGGCTAGTTCTCGTTTGATGCTTTTCTTCCTGTTTGAACATAGCATGTTGTCAGCCAGCAATGAAACGGGTTGGTGGTTAAACTGTTAGAAGCAAGGCAGGGACAACAAAGGTTGTCATCCCAGATTCTCATCTACAATGCTACCACCACTCCACTGTTGCATGAGCTGTTTAGATTAAGATCAGAGACCTGTAAGATTTGACATGCATCTGCTGTATGTCTGAAGACACCGCACATAAACCATGTGCAAAGGGTGTGAGCGTGTAATTGAAACACTGATCCTTCAGACACATGGGATGGTGTGGCATCTTTCTGGATCAATAAATAATCCATTCCTCTGACCTTGAGCAAGACGAGTGAGGAAAATGACATGTCTGTGAAGAGGGGTATCATCACTAGCAGGCAGTTTGAGCACTACACAGTGCTGAGATGAAAGGAGGATATAGACCCATACAACCATGAGCAGTTCCTTTTGATCTGCGTTCCCAATGAAAACTCTTGATGTGTGACAAATGCATTCACAAACAAGCAAACTAGCATTTTTTTTTCTCCAAAAAACGTTTTTTTTTTTTTTACTAGAACTAATTCAAGCAAAGCATAAACTGAACTAAATTGAACATACATGTGACACAAACAGGCTACATAAAATTATAATGAGAACAGTTATAATTGTGTGCTTGGGATGTGGCTTTTAATGGTGAGACTTGTTTTTGTAATCAGGTTGTCAAAATTATATAAAAATTTGGATTGAAATTTTTCGGACAATATGTTGTCTATCGGACTTCAATTATAAAGATTGAGAATTGTTAGGTCTATCAACTAAAATGTTCATGTTCAATGCAGATTTATTTCTAGTTCTTAAAAAATACTTTTCAATACTACTACTACTAATAATAATAATAATAATAATAATAATAACAATAATAAATTGTCAGGCTCACAAAAATATTAGTAATAGTAGTAGCAGTAAAATTAATTAATAAATTATAATATTTTTTAGAACATTTAGAATGAGATAAATAACATTTATTTAAATGATTTTTTCTGCAACACAAGTTACTGAAAATCTAGGACTTACACGCTTGAACAAATGAACGGAAAGTGCAGATGTTCTGAACGGAAAGCTGACAATTGTTCAGGGCTGCACTGCATGAGAGGATATTAACTGCTTGTGGCTCAGTATTTCCTTGAGAAACAATAAACGTGCTAACAACAGCCGTTCTAACAACATATCACTGCCACTTTGGCCACAGGAGTGGGATCTTTATTGGCCTCTTTATGGAGATTCGTTATCTTCCTTTGGGGCAGTAAACAGAGGCTACAGGGGAAGTCAATGATTGCAAAGCTCATAAAATAACCATGTTCACCCTAAGCCATCATACCAGCTATATTCATAGCATTACCGAATGATGAAAAGCTCCCTCAAACCGGTCTTTAACCATTGGAGTTATTTACACAGGGCTAATGGGTCATCTTTTTTTTTTTTTTTTCCTCTGGGACGTTGTGTAGTAGAGGACTACACTCACACCCCAGAGGACGTTATTAAGATTAGGTCTGATTTTGCGGATCTTTTTGTAGCATGACAGATGGTCCATGGCACGGTGCTCTGATGTTGATAGATGTCAAGTCAGATTGTCTAGCCCTCACAGCCTGGGATCCAGCAGGTATTAATGGTCATTCCAGGGGCGGTCGCTAACAGGACATGACAGGAAAGTTTATCTCTGAGGCAAAGTGCTTGTTGGATTAGGCTGTGGTGTCACTTATTAGCTAATGATGGAGTTATTCATGCACAAAGGAGTTGAAGCATGTCTGGACACGTTAAGAGATGTGGCCATGTTGACATGTAAGTATAAGTTCATAAAATCACTTGTTAACAGTTAGCATTCACATTCATCTCAGTAGTGTACTATATGGAAAACAGAAGCTTACACATTCTGCTAAACATTTTTTATGTGTCGCATACAGAACATATACAGGGGTTGCAATGAAATGAGGATGAGTAAATGATGACACAAAAAGACCAAATTAAGAAACACAGTACTTACGAAGAAATACTATTTGAAAAACACTAGCGTTACATCCTGAATTAATGTCTACTTGTCTTCGTGGAAAATCACACCCTAGTTCTAAAGACCCTAAATGACTGTGGGTAAACTTCAAATTAATGACAGAGTCAGTCCAAGGTATTTGGTGGATGAAATAGGGATGTAAATAATGGATTCCCTTATCTATTTTTTTCCTTTCCCTTTGACAGAGCAATCATTCCTTCTTTATTAATTGCAAGGTGAGGGACATATTGTCTCCGCCTTTCTGCATTCGTTCAGTTTAATTAGAGAAACAGGCTATTGTAAGCTCCATCACAATGTCATGGGGTGGCCTTCTGCTGAGCGTGGCAATTAACCTTGCGTTTTCAAGTAGACGATATTTACTGATCTGTTCAGTATTTTTTCACAAGATTTCACAGCTTTTTCACCAAGTTTTGTATTGTAGTCTTCACTTTCAGTTGACTTTTAGTTAGTTTTTGTGCATCAATATTTTATTATTGTAACAGTTTATTCTTGTATTATTATTTTTTTTCAGTACTTTCTGTCAATGAGAAAATCTATGAATATTCCATTACTGTAAAGTAAATTGCAACTACCATCACTCTGGCATAGGCATGTGACAGTTTGTAACTATTTTATGTTTTGCCGATTTGGTGGGTAATTGTATGAATTCGTACGATCTGTTTACACCCCAGTGATGTTATGTTTAGGGATGAGGTTAAGGGTGAACCTTCATATGTTTTCGTAAGATTCCTTTGAACTCATACGAAATCACCACCTTATAAAATACTTTTGTTTTCGCATGAGATCGGACTGGGGTGTACCAGGAAATAAATGACTAAATAAGATCATTCACAATTGGAGGATTTTGTAATTTCCCAGTAATTCAATTTAGGTTTTCAGTTCAGTCTACTAAAGTACGCTATAGTTTTCTTCAAAATAATTTTAGTTAACTATGCTAATCAGAGTTACACATAAACCCTTGTAGGTTTACACATTTTGGACCGTGGATAGTTTACCTCTTGTCACATTAGTGGCTGAAGGGCAAGCAACGCTGTGGTGTGCATAAATTAAAAAAGAGACACACTTGGTTCCCTCCATGTTGTGTTCCACGAACTTTGCTGACCTTTTCCTCTCTAATTAAAACAGACAGATACCCAGGATCGCTCTCATTAAATACTCTACAAACCCTTCACTTAAGGGCTATCAGTAGCTCACTCATGTGTGTGAAACTGTCCGCTCCAATCAGATTTACACCGACCTCATGGGCTTTTAACAGCACCCTGAGACTGTGAAAAAAAATATGCATATCCGTGAAAGTCTCGAATGTTGAAGTTTATTCTGTGAGAGTTTATTCAATAGAACAGACTGCCAGATGTAGGATCATTCATTGTGACAATATCCACCATGTGTGTTGAATAAGCTAGCTATGTGGTGACATGCAAGACTATCGGTGTCAGTCTCGATGTCCTGATGTGCTTAATGAACATCTGAAAGGCTTGAACAGTAATTAGTCTTTTGTAAACTTTTTCAGGCGATGAGACTTTAAATTATAAATGTTGTTAATTGTCATTGTAAGTTAATGAAAACTGTTGGAGAATTGTCATCACTTGCTGCGTGTTATATTCAAGAATGGCTTTTTCATGCTGCTTTTCATGTTCCCACACACTGGGCCGCATTCATGAAAATTTAGTTCCGGTAAAAACGTTATGGTATAAACAGTTGCATTTAATTTAATACAACAATTTACTTATTTTATGAACAATCAACACTGAATACATTCAAGTGTTCATATTGATGGGTGGTAACTGATTACATGTAATCTGGATAATGTAATCAGATTCCAAAAAGTACGTGTTGCTATTAGATGAAATAACGTTTTAAAATACTTCAGACTACAGTTACTTTTTCACATCAATGTGATAAACTAGTTAGGTCAAAAGTAATCTAATAGTAATTAAAAAGTAGTCAGGTTATATTACTTTAAATGTGTAGCTAATGTAATGGATTACGTTGAAAACTAAAATCTTGTAATCCAGTAATTAGTAAGTCTTGTAATTTGTAATTTTTTTTATCTCATTTTTGTCATGTAAACCGACAACAACATGTAAGCTATCCACCCAGCTATTTGTTGTGCTGTCCTAGGGGATGGCTCCGAGCTCGGAATGTGGCCGGAAGGCCAAAGAACTGCTCCATATCCCTGGCTGGGATAGAAACTAGCCATAGTAGTCGAGAGTAAGGAGTAGGTGTGGCGGGGGATGCAGAAAAGACTGTCGATGGATGAAGATCAGTGGTTATATCTAGGCCTCCACTCGTACTAAATGGGTAGATCACTTGAACGTGCTCCCGCCGAACTTTGTTAATAAAACATAATGTTCATTTTGAGTCTGGCTTGTGAATGTTATGTAACTGTTTACATCTTCTATATGCACTTGGGGAAAAAAAAGTCAAGTTGTTAAAATTACAATAAACTACTTGTATGTTGTTTTTGAATATTGAAGTTAGCTTTGTTTTGTCCATCAAAGCACAAACTGCCTCCTGGAGAATTTCTATTTGATGGAGCTATAGTTTCATTTGAGTGAAACAAAAATGCAGCAGAGTCATGCCTTCACATCCTCCATGTGGAATAGCTAAAAAAAAAAGGCGGGGGGAAACAACAACAAGAGAGCAGGGCAAGCGGCCAAATTCGCCCTCAGCTCTTCAGTGCTGCATTAATGGGCAGTAAGTGAGCTGGTCAACGCAAGGGACACACTGATTACTCACCGATGTTTTTCCCTAATTGTCATTCTCCATAGAGTCCTATATCCTCTAGGTCCGCACACGCTGTGCAAAGATAAACACTTCTCACCCACTGCCCTTCAGCTTCACAAATAGCCGTCTGCGAATCCAGTTCATTCCGATTTGGGAGGCGAGTCCGGTGCATCACTTGTTATCTCAGATTTTTGCTTATCTATTTGTATGTGTGCTTGTATCTCATATCTCGGTGCTGTTCTCGGCGGCTGTGTCTTTTAGTGTATGACTCTCAAAGAGCTCTTTGTATCTGGATGGCACATTGTCCTAGATAGAGCTGTAATTGATTGGGAGTCTTCAGCCTGGAGGAATCCCGCTGTGTCCTCAGCGAGCCCTCAGACATTCATTAGTTGGCCTTAAACTAAGAAATGGTCAAACAGAGATGGATGATGGACGGAGAGGCTCTGTATCACGTAGGGTAGGTGAGGGGAGAAATGATGGAAGCAGGGGGGAGGGAAGCCTAATGAACGGCGGTCTGTTTTAGGCCAATTACTCAATTAGCTGAAGTGACAAAGAGCCCTTCCCCTTCTCACACTGGGTTTTTAGCTTCGCCTCAGTGTTTGCCTTTATAGAGAGAGGGCTTGATACCATTTGTGAAGACAGATGAAAGTGGTGTGGCACATGCAGTTTGGATTGCTTACTTAATCTCAGCCCGGGAATAGCTCCTTAGGCATATTTCCACTTACATTTTCAGTGCTGAAAATGCAGCAACACAGGCTCATTGGAAAAACGTACCTTTGGCAACATTTGAAAAATGCAAAATATGTACAAATGCATACAATTCACTGCAGTTCCCAACAGAAATGAACACTAGAGGCAGTACAGCAGCTTGTTCGGTTAGCTCATCTTATTAAAGGGCCACCTCTGGAAAGATGAATGTGTGTTTAAAATGGGTAATTTATGTAGAAGAAATGTGAAATTATTTTTGAATTTGGAGCTTTCTAGACTGAGAAAAGACAGAAAATGTATATTTGGCTTATGTTTATGAAAGACAACAACTCCCAGAATGCACTTGCTTCGCTGCAATAGGAGGCCACGCCTACCGCAGTAGGTAAACAACAAGTCTAGGCTACTAGTGATTCTACGTGATGAGTCTGACCGAAAATGTGTTTCGAGATCGCCCAAAATGGATTCGGCTTTTGTGTTCTACAGTCGTTATTCATCATGTTTACTGTGGCGAGCAGGACGAGTGAGGGCCGTGTGGAGAACGACTCACGGAGGAGCGGGTATTTTCTTGGCAATGTTAAAATGCACATCAACCGATCACTTGTTTAGCGTTCATGTAAACACTGCATTCAGATTCACCAATCAGAATGAATTCAGTTAGATTGAAACAAAAGCTGTGCATGTAAACAATGCATGGTGACCGCATGCTGTGACCGACGGACAGACATGTCCGGGAAAAAGAGGATGGTAGCCCCTAGTTACTACTCAGCTTTCTCCACAGAACAAGAGCCAGCTAGCTTACCTTCCAAAAAAGATGGCTGACACTAGTGTTGTCAAAAAACTCGGTACTTCGGTACCAAGTCGGTACTAAAAAAAAAAAAAATGTTACGGTACCAGCTTTTCTAGGTACCGAGTACCAGGTTAATCCAGTTCTGTTCTAGACGCGATGTCTGAAACGTGCACAGTTGCGTCCTCTTCATAACGCTGATATGGCTCTCTCTCTCTGAATCCACTTGTTGAAACGAAAGGAGGAAAGAGCCACATATGGAAATATTTTGGATTAGGCTAATGTCACGTTGCCATAAGAGGCCGATTACATGCAAATTCGCAATTTCAAATATAGGCGTGATTCAAGCGCGCTCCTAATAAAAACTCGTTGGCGTTGCATAGCAACGACAGACGCCGCGTGAGAGCAAGCGCTTTGGAAAGAATAAGCACGCGCAAAAATATAATTAAAAAACACGCGCGACATGTGAACGGCCTCTAAAGTGCTTTCGGGGTAGTTTTACGAGTACATGAGCACAGTAGTATCTACCCGACACCAGAGTACTATGGTATTAGTATTATCATTTAATGTCAATGCCAGTTCTAGGCGTATTCTTGCCTTTATAACTCAGCAGGTTTAAAAAGCCTTTTTAAAATTAAATATGAATGCAGTTTTAGATTAATAAAAGGACAGTCAAGTCAAATAAAACATGTTTTATGGTAATGCTACAAAGATACCATTCATAAACATTACTTAGTTATCAACACATTGAGTGAACAATATATTTTTACAACAATGTTTGAAAATGTTATTTATTACAAACACCTGATTGTTCATGTTTGTTCACTTAATTCATTGTGCATTAAATAAATAATGGATTAAAACTTTACAAACAACTTTAAAAATGTGTTAGTGTATACTATTGTTTATTTTAGGTCATTTTATCTAATCTTTTTCTAAAGTGTTTATAATACGAATGTACAGTTTCCATACTTGTAACCGTGATAAACACTTAAATATATGTAAATTTAAACTAAGCTTTGGTACCGAAATTGGTACCGAGAACCGTGAATTTTAACTGGTATCGGTACCGAATACTGAAATTTTGGTACCGTGACAACACTAGCTGACACTATGTGTAATCCCAATCCTCCATAATGCTTCCGTCTGCTTATTCAGTACCTTCGTCTATATTTTCAAAACGTTTTTGGCGGTGAAAAGAGACGCACTGGCAATGATGTGATTGGTCGCATTAGGCCCAACCCCCTATGGGTGGGTTTGAAAGGGTGAAATCTAATGTTTGTAGTCTTTACGGAAATCCCCCTCTCTTACACTTCCTCCTTCCATGACGTAAAATGAAGATTTTTGCGTCATTGTAGGAGGAAGTGAATTGGTAAATAGCAGATTTCTCTCGTCTCAGGGGAAAATGAGAGAGTGTTGCACAACCATTCAATAGTATAACTGGGTTTCTAACAATGGAAAGCTTAATGAAAATGGGTGGAGTGACCCTGTACTATACTATATTAATAGTACTTGTAGTTCTTATTGTTCATTGAATGTTCAGCCAAAATAACTGTATTGTATATAGGATTGTAGTCAAACGAGCATTTAGTTTTGTTTGATCAACATTTGCCAATTTCTTCATTCTTTTTCTGCTTGAGATTAAACTATTAGAGATGTTCTTTATGGATGTAAAGCAAATTATTCCACTTCCTGTTGCCGTGGTGACAGTAGTCAGTTCGATAGTGATGAAACGGATTGAGAGGCTGTGCTGGCAAGGCACAGCGGGGTGCATTAGGAGATGTGCAGTTATTCACTTATGGTGTGTTCTTTACACTCAGAACTACTGGCATCCTAGCTGACTGTATAATTCTCTAAACCCGCTTAAAGACATAAACATATATAAACCATTAAAAGGTGTTTTTTAAGGTCAGCAGCAGTGACGACTAATATATAATTCTAACAAAGTACCCTATAAAGTTAAGTTTAGTAACCCTAAGACTGTGTTGTTTTGTTGCAAGTAAGTTCTAAATATATTGTCTGTGGAGATAATGGAAATTGCAGAGGCTCCCGCAGAGCCAAGTGCAGCTTTAAGGAATTTGCCAGTTAGTTGCCATCTGAAATTACCTAACTATTTTATCATTTAGTCAGAGAAGTGCTAACAGTTGGACTGTGGTGAACATGTGCTTTAATCCCTCAAGCATCTTTAAAACACGCTGGGACTGACATGAAACACCACAAATTCAATTGGATAGAACATTATGTGGTGTAATACTATGAAAGATGCACAAATCAGATTTTTCTATCATTATATTGCTCCTTTTTTTACATAGGACACCCTTTATGATAAGGTCTCATTTGTTAATGCTATACTGTGGATGTGTAAATAAGACTAAATTGTTTTTCTACTTCGAAATGTTTAATTCAATGTATTATCATGCCATTCCTTCCTCCATGAAACTATTTGAAAAGTTTACTAGAGAGAAATTTTTTTCTGCACCATACATTTTTACAGCATTTTTTACTTATATTTCAGGGAACGTTAATAAATATACAATTGTTCATTTTTCATGGTAGTTGCATTAGCTAATGTTAATGTTTAAAAAAAAAAATTTGTATGTTGAAATGACCTAAGATCAATAACTGCTGCAAGTATTGTTATTTTATGATAACTAAAGCACTTCACTTAAGTTATTAAATCAGAACTTGTTGTAAAATACATAAACACACACACACACACCCGCAGTATCCCCTCAGCCTGATCTTCATGTCATGCCAGCCATCAAGCTTGTCATCGGGCCGGTCTTTGGGCGTCCAGGACTGATGTCCACCATGGCACAGCAACCGCTGATGTCAGCACGAAAGGGCCAAGAAGATCGCCATTCCAGGGGCTTGTCCCGTCAAGACTACCATTCCAGAGCCATGTCCCGAGGTGGCCACCATTCCTGAGTATATCCAAGTCAGCCCTGACCAGCCTGATCTTCGCGTCATGCCTGCTCAGCTTCTCGTGAGTCCTGTCGAGCTTTAGTGTCTTCTCATCGGTCCTGTCGATCCTGCACTTCACGTCAGTCCTGCCAAGCCAGAGACTGTTCACGTCCAGTCTGCCCAGCCAAAAACTGTTCACGTCCAGTCTGCTGAGCCAGAGACTGTTCACCTCCAGTCTGCCGAGCCAGAGACTGTTCACTCTGGCTAAACGCCTTCTTTTTTGTGTATTCCTGTGGGCCGAGATTAATCAAAAAAACTGTTCTAATTATGTCATTAAAAAAGGAAGTAACCAGACGTTCGCTGTAGGTTTTGAAAGGTGGCTTCTGTTAATTAAAATATTTCGCTAGGCATTGAACTTTGAGCTTTATAATTGTACAGATATTATTTATGCTCTAACAGCAACATAACACACTAACTAAAGAATTGCGAAGAACGGGACCTTTAAAGCTGCATTTGGATCTTAACTGTCGTGTCTCTGAATGATCAGTTTCGTGACAAATTTGTGGCTTGGATTCTCAAGCAATTTCATGTAAATGTGTTGTAACTGCAGTAAAGTATAACAAATCGCAAACAAAACTTAGGCTACAACATTAGCATCTGAAAACCATGAACAAGAGTGTTTGTTTACACTGTGCTGCGCAAAAAAGAGTCTGCTTTCAATTATTTCCTGCCTGCTCACAATGTTTGCCGTTGGAATCATCCACTGTTGTTTATGCGTTAAAAAAGCAATTGAATGTAAGTCTATAAATATACCTCTTCAACATCTACTGATACAACAGCGTCGAAGCTCTTAATTCATGTTTTACTGCACGATTCCAATGACCTTGGTATGTGTGGACGTGCATGGCGTGATATACCGCGCCATCTCGTGTGGAAGTTCTGCCTCGCCCAGAGATTTGAATTTTAATTATACTACCAGCCCATTAAATAGCAGTGACGTTTATTAGGCGAAGGAGAAAAATAAACAAGCCTTAATTGGCCGAGATCAGAGCAGGTTCCTTCTCCTCTCCAGTCATTTGAAGACAGACAGGGGAGTGCTAAACAAACACATTGAGGACAACAGATAGAGCTGACCTTTTACCCTCAAGCTGCCATTGTTATATGTGTTCAATTGTTACGGTGATTAACTCGAAAGGTCATCAAATAGTGTCAACTGCTTAAAGAAACATTGCACCTGTACCAGATCCATGCTGTCTGGAGACACAAAGACCCCGTTTACACCTGGTATTAAAATGCGATCTGTATCCAGATAAGTTATCCGGATAATAAGTACTGATTCCATTTACACCTGGCCACATAAATGTGTTTTTGCAAAACGGATATAAATCCGATCTTCACCTCCTGCGTTATATGCAGATTTATTGGATTGCACGCCACCAAAAGCAACAGATCTGAGCGGCATTTTATTGATCATCAGCTAATTTCCAAATCAGAGACATCAATAAGAGAGAGTGGCAACAGGCCTGGTAAGATAATTTCGTTTCTTTACTTGAAGATGTGTTAACTGCGTCTGTGACTTACTTTCACTTTTATTTGCGATGTTTGCACGTTGAATAGACGCTCAGCTGCTCATCTGCGGTGATGCGTGTCGCATCTGACTAGGCTATAACATGACATAGCCTATATAACACGCTCTCACTCGTTTATTTTTAGCATTTTTGGGAGGAGTAAAATATACATATGTGGTTTCAACAACCAGATTGCGTTTACACCTAGTAAAGATCCGGACACAATGCGAGCCAGACTACCTCCAGATGTGGTCAGGCAGATCCGATCACGATCCGATCACAACGCGTTTACACCTTGCATTAACATGCGTTTTTTATTATCCGGATAACTTATCTGGATACAGATCGCATTTTAATACCAGGTGTAAACGGGGTCAAAGAGTTCCAAGAGACATTCCAAATGCTGTTCTCCGATAAGGGCTTTTTTTCCACAGGACTGTGGAAAAAAATCTGGATGAGAAAATAATCAACTGTAAAAACATTCCTTATTATCATCAATGTTGACATTTTTGTAGAAACTTGTGTTTTTTTTCCAGGATTCATTGATGAATAATTAAAAGAACTTCAAATAGAAATCTTCTGTAATATTATAAATGTCTTATATTGTCATTTTTATCAGCTTAATGCATCCTTGCAAAATAAAAGTATTATTTTATATTATTTGGACATCATAATAGCATGATAACTCTTTCTTTATAGAGCATCCGTATGTAAATACTTTGTAAATACATTCCTTGAACAAGTCAATTTGTTGCTATACTGTCAACATTCAATTATTTAGGTGGATGATGATGCAATTAAAGAACCACTATAGAGTAAAATATTAGGATTATAAAAAATTATCCAGTTATTTTGTAATCCTTTTAAGTTAACTATTTTCACCGTCTTCCCCATTTATTGTTTCAAAACTTGGATCTTCTAAAGCTCTCACACTGCAGCTACAACCACATCCAAAACACCCAAGCAACCACCTAGAAACGACCTTTTAAAATGTAATGTATGCAACCACCAGAAAACCATAGCAACTACCTAAATTTGACATTGCATCCACTGATATTTGGCCTAGCAACCACCTAGAACTGATCTTGCAACCATCAGAACACACTAGCAACCACCTAGAACTGATTTTGCAACCATCAGAACACTCTAGCAACTACTAATATTTAACCTTGAAACAATCAGAACACCCTGCAACTTTCTAGATCGGGCCTTGCAACCATAAGAACTTACTAGCAACCACCTAGATCTGGCCTAGGAACCACCAGAACACCCTACCAACTACTTGGATCTGACCTAGCAACAATCAGAACACCATAGCAACTACATGAAACTGGCCTAGAAACTGTCTTGAACACTATAACAACCACTTAGAACTGACATAGCAACTACAGGTATCTGGCCAAGCAACCATCAGAACACACCAACCACCTAAATCTGGCCTAGCAACCATCAGAACACCTTAGTAGCCCAAAGCAGCCCTAGAAACGGTCCCAAGCACCCTAAGAACCACATAGACCTGACCCATTAGAACACTCTAGCACCCTAGAATTGATCTAGAAACTGTCTTGAACACCCCAATGACCATCAAGAATGGACCTAGCAACCATCAGAACACCCTAGTAACCGCTGAGAACTGACCTAGCACCAGGTCACACTAGGAACCACCTAGAACTGATCTAGAACCCATCAGAAGAACACACTAGCAACCACCTAGATCGAGACTAACAACTAGGAGAACACACTAGCATCTACCTACATCTGGCCTAGAAACCAACTGAATACACTAGCAACCACGTAGATCTATCCTAGCGCCATAACTGGCGCCTTTCAACTGTTCTGAACACCCAAGCAACCACATATCAATGTGCTAAACCTCTCAAAACACTTAAACACACAGTAACCATAAGCATCGTACTAGCAACCACCTATACGACCCAAGGGCACTGTAACTGTGGCACACACCAGAAAACATACTTGCATTCAATTATGGAATTTTGATGAATGGTGGGATTTTATCTGCTTACTGCTTTCCAATCACACTGAAGTACATCCAGAGAAGGTGTTCACAAGAAAAAGTGCATTAGGAAAAGAGGAATAAACTCAAATGAAGGTTTAATCCCAATGAAGGCCCACAATGGAGACATGCTGCCCTATCTCTCCCCTGCAGCCGTCAGTCTCGCTGAACAGAGACGACTCAGCAGCACAGGAGAAATCTTATTAGTGTGCATGCGGTGATATTATTCACTATCTGCCATAGACAACACAGAGTAGACAATAATGCTACAAAATATGCTTGTTTGTTCCTGTGCCGCCTCCAGAGATACAACATAAACCTTTATTAAACAGACACAAATTTGCTACAGGATTGTCTTGTGAGCAATCAAGGGTTGTTGCTATGGAAATTACCCTTGGTTTTTCTAGAAGGAATAGAGGAACCCTCTTTTATTATTAATTTAAAGGGGAAAAAAAACGGTTGTACTGCTTATTAAAAATTATGGTTTGTTACACCAACTCAAAAAAAAAAGCACAGGAACATGCAGAAAAGAAAAAAAACCTCAGACAATTATATAAAATATGAGATAATTTCAGATTGAAATCCCGGATGTAAAATGCCATATGGTGCGACTCCTCAAAAAATGATTCACATGAATTGAGAAAACATGATAATTTTTGCATGTGTTTTACAGATTTTCCATCGCCTTTATTCTGGATACATTATTGACCTTTTACAATACAAAAATCAAGAATCATGAAATATACAGTCCCCCCCCCCTCTCTCTCTCCCCCTCTACCTAATGGGGCATTTTCTGATTTTGCTGTGCTCTGTGTTTATGTGCCGTTTTGATTTTTTTCCTCTTCCCTAATGCACTGCTGCATTATCTATATTCCACAGCATAATAAGCCCCCCACCCTCCCCAGCATTGACACAAAGCAATATTTCACCCAGAGCCATTCCCCTTGGAGCGATAGGAAGGATAGATCATATAGCTGGTGCTGTAGATTTGTGGGAAATGGGAAGACATTGTTGATGCCACATCCTGATACCCCCTCCATGGCTCAGGCCTTTTGATGCATGGAGAGGGTCGACACGCCTGACATATTGTAAATCAAGCACTTTTGTGCACACTCTACTCCTTAGTCAGTTTTTTTTTTCCTAACCGGGTGAGAGAAACCAGGTGTAGGTCCTCCTGCCTTACTTGTTTGGACAGAGATGAAGAGTATATCCGAGGAGAGAGATTTTCCAGGTACCGTGTCACTAAATGCATAGCTGCCAAGATGCCCTGTAGAGCAGATGTTATCACACCGCCAAACCCTCCACAACTCATTTTTTGGATCTCTCTGTTTCCATTTTTATGGATGTTGTACTGCTTGACAAAGGATTTGTTAGCATCATCCCTTTATTTCTTCTGTTCTTTTTTTTTTCTTTTTTGCATCTATAACATGCATTTGTTCTGGACATCTTCTCTTTTCAAGCCTATCCCATATATGCATTCAAAACTGTTTTAATAGAAGTATGTCTACTATAAAATTATATGTAATTTTGCTTCTCATGTGCACTAGTTTGTGGTCAGTAAAGTTTTATTTATATAGTTTCGGATCATCCACTCCACTACAGTGAGAGCAGCCGATGCCCATGTCTTGTGTGCGGAGATTGCAGTAACTGGCGAAAGCCGGTCCTTTCAGCCGATATGAGGTCAGGGCACTACAGTCCCTAATTCATTGTACCCAAGAAAGGTGGTGGGTTACGACCAATCTTGGACCTGCGAGTTTTGAATCGGAGCCTCCACAAGCTACCATTCAAAATACTCATGCAGAAACGCATTTTCGAATGCATCCGTCCCCGAGATTGGTTTGCTGCGATCAACCTGAAGGACACGTACTTTCATGTCTTGATTCTTCCTCAAAACAGGCTGTTTATGCGCTTTGCGTTCGAGGGTCGAGCATATCAGTACAATGTCCTACCCTTCGGGCTGTCCCTGTCCCCCCGCGTCTTCACGAAAGTCACGGAGGGGGCCCTTGTTTCCATGAGAGAACAGGGCGTTAGCATCCTCAACTATCTCGATGACTGGCTCGTACTAGCACACTTTCGAGATCAGTTATACGCTCGGCTTGCTTCATATGAGACAGCTTCAGCACTGGCTTCACGGCCGAGTCCTTGCCTGCCATCTCCTCCTCTGGAGTCAGAAGCATCTGAGGTCGCTTCGAGCCATGTCCCCGGTGTGCTCAACCCTGTGGCCGACAAGCTATCTCGAGTTGTGCTTCCGGGAGAGTGGCGACTCCACCCCCAGGTGGTTCAGCTGATCTGGAGAGAGTTCGGGGAGGCTCAGGTAGACCTGTTTACTTCCTCAGAAACCTCCCAATGCCAGATGTTTTACTCCCTGGCCGGACGCACTAGCACACAGTTGGCCCCGGGGCCTTCGCAAATATGCGTTTTCCCCAGTTAGCCTACTTGCGCAGACACTGTGCTGGTCCTTCTGGTGGCTCCCTACTGGCCCACCTGGACTTGGTTTCCAGAACTCATGCTCTTTGTGACAGTCCCTCCCTGGCCCCTTTCCTCTGCGGAAGGATCCTCTGACTCAGAGACGGGGCACCCTGTGGCACCCACGTCCAGACCTCTGGAAACTCCATGTCTGGTCCCTGGACGGGAAGTGAAAGTTCTAGGTGACTTACCCCCAGAGGTACTTAACGCCATTACTTCAGCATGGGCGTGACGTGTCTACGCCCTGAAGTGGAACCTGTTCGTCAAGTGGTGTTCTTCTCGCCAGGAGGACCCCCGAAGTTGTTCGATAGGATCTGTGCTTTCCTTCTTGCAGCAAGGGTTGGAGAGAAGACAAACAATCCCTCGTGCTATTTGGCAGTTCCAGAACAATTCCGCCACTGACCAGAAAAAAAGAAAAAAAACGAGTCTAAAGTCAGTTACAGGCGCGTTGCGTGTTGTACATAATGCTATTTTAAGTGCGCATGCTTAGCCATAATGTAGCGGTTGCACATACACTTTGATTTTCTCATCAGCACAGATGCACACAGTTTTTATTTTTGTAAATCATACATTATAACAAGGAAAAATATTAAAACATGAGGTAAATCAGTGTGGTATCCATGAAGATGTAAAAAATGTAGGCCTAAATCTAGCTTATACATTTATGCAAATTTTTCAGGCTAATTGTAGTAATGACAGATCAGACCTGTTTGCCCAATATGTATATAAGGACATCTGACAAATTAGTTTGTCCATCACGAACCCGGAAAAAAATCTCCCATGCCCATACAACGTCACTTCTCTGTCTTTCAATGCCCTGACAAGAACGTCGGTGTCCTCGGGTGTGAGAATAAACCCCCTTTCACAACCCCCTTTGACCCAGCATTTGTCCCTGAATTGTTTGATTTCGGTTCATTCACACTGCCAGTGATTTGTGGGGATCTGTGAGTGCGTTCACACACAACCCGTAAAAATCCCGGGAAGACACATGACGTCAGGATGAGACGTATAACGGACGCGTCGAAAACATGTAAACGCGCATACCGTACACGCGCTGGTGAACGATCTCAGCTTCAGTACTGGTCTCTGCTTCGCTGCAGTTTGCAGGTATTTGTTCGTCCTTTTTTTTGTTGATGACGAACACAAACTTTCGTCTAGAGCAACAGAGTCGCGCGATTGCACGAGCGTCATCACTATGACACACCCTTTACGGCATTGGTCCTGGCTTTCCGGGACTAATTCCGGCAATGCTACTAGGTCCCCAACCCGGGATCAATCCCAGAATCAATCCCAGGTCGCGTTTGCGTTCACACAGAAGGCGTTCTGGCAATTTGCCGGCAATTTCCCGGGATCAACTCGCTGTGTGAAATGGGCTTAACAATCTGCCATGCAACATGCGCACCTGGTTTTAACGGGTAGGTTGGATGACGTTTTGATTGGTTTATTTCACGTTACGCCCAAACCACAGCTATGAATAATGAAGCCATTTCAGACCAACCCCTTTTAAACTTGTGTCGGGCGCAAGAGTCATTTATCCCACCTGTAAAATAACTACAACGCCGAGACCCGCCCACAAAGTTACTTGCGCTTCATGCTTGATACTTGTGTTTCAGATTGTTAAAATAGGGCCCATTGTGCTCATCCGCGCTGGGTCTGTCGAAGTACAACTCGCGTTAAGTTTACGTTAAATAACTGCAATTGCAGATTTCGCACAGAGATGGCGACAATTTTGCAAAAGGTTTTTTTTTTTTTTTTTTTTTTTTGGTTTTGTTTTGTTTGTGGATGATCTTTTCTGTATATTTAAAATAGATCCAGTTCACAAAATCACTTTGAATTATCAATTCAAAATCAAACTGGTTCATGGATTAATCTCTGATTCAATTAATTTCAGCAAATAACAATGTGAACTCATTAAAAAATACTAGTTTTGTGAGAATAAATCTTGAATTTTAAATTAATCTTACCCTATTTCGTTTTTTCGTATGTTTACCTTAATTCAAGATATATTTTCTGAAGGAAAAAAAGTCTATATTATACTGCATTTTATGCATAGGTACTTTGACATGCCAGTTCTATTTGCAGAGGCATTATCAGTACGGAACAAGTTGTACTGCTGTTCATGTATGCATCTGACTTGCTATTATGTGCTGAAAATAATGTTTGGCTTATGGCTGTTTCTGGATTCCCTGAAGATGAATTAAGACTCGACGCCCAGAGTGTCAGCAGAAGTGTGGGAGAAGAGCGCAGTGATAGCAGCATAATGCAGAGGCTGAGAAAAGAGGAAGAATGCCATGAGAACAGGTATACTGGTGTCTCGGCAGAACAGTGGAGCATGACAGTTAAAGGGCGTCTCATTAATAATCCAAATGAAACCGAATCAAGAGATACTTAAGATGGCAGAGTAAGGGAAATGTACGATGATCCTGGGAAAGGCGGGTGGGAACTCGAGCAGATGATTAATCGTTATGCCACGCGCTAAATGAAACTGCTTGGCTGTGGGAGGCTGCGAGAAACCCGTCCTCGGGAATCAACACCCTCATTTGCAGAGGTTGACTTTGGATAAGCCAGCAAGCGTTAGTGTCACATTTAAAAGCCCTGGCTTTAATTGACTGTCCCTCAAGTCAGGATCGCTTTTCTGGACTTGGTGGTGATTAGAACATTGATGTTCATTGATAGGTCTTGGCACCCAATCTGAAACCTTTCCGTACGTTTCCATGCACCCAAGAAATGAAGGCTTTTTTTGCTGGAAAAACCAACCAGGAACCAATTGCTTCCATTATAATCAACACATGTATGGTTTGCTGCAAAGCTACTCCAGGTGCTTTACTTGATTTTTTTTTTTTTTCTCTCCAGAAATTGTAATTCAGAAATGTAATTCAGAATGTGTGTGTATCTGTGTGTGCATATTTTACCTTCCAAACTAATTTTTTTATGCGTTTTTTGTTTAAAATTGAATTCAATAAAACAAATACATTGCATTTATTTGGAAACTAAAACATAAACAGAAAGACACGGATGTGCTATTTGTTTGTGGGCTGGTTATTTGAAGTCATTTAGCTCTCAAGGGTGTGCGACAACCAGAAACGTTGTCCAGGGCCCTGCATTACGGAATACAGCCTTAAGGTATGCTCGTCTAGCCTACTCAATGAGCCTGTGGTAGTGGGGTCCCAAAACCGTTTTGTCCCAGGCGGGGAATTTTTTAGCAATGCTGACCTAAATCAATTAATCTCTACAATGTTTTGAAACCAAAAGTAATTTCAAAAGTTCCTTCTAGGAGTAAAGTTAATTTGTATTTTGGCATAACAGAATCCCAATAAGCTTGACAAAGGCTCTCCAAATTTGTTTCTTTTTCTTATCTCACAGACACTGGTGATAACTAATTACAGCCCGCCACTCTCTAATCACCGCCTGTGTGTCCAGTGGTTTGGGGCGACGTCAGTAACGCTAATTGAACAGATTGAGAGAGCAAGAAAATATCCTTGGCCTTTCAGGCATTTGGAGTAGCTTCCATCTCAAGTGCGCCATCGCCATGATTATCTTCACTTCCTTATTAACACTGCTATAAGAGCTGTGATCAAATGACTTATGACTGCAGTAATGCTGCTGCATTTCGATTCTGGGTTTTGCAGAGACAGCTCGCCGGCGGCCCGGTCGCTAATGCGTCTGTGGGCGTAATGAAAAGTTTGTGCATCAACAATAAACTATTACAAAAAAAAAAAAAAAAAATCTCCAGCCATGAGGTTTGGAAATGGCTTTGGGGGAAAAGAGAACTTCCCCTTGCACAGAATTAATCTGCCTAATGTATTTAGCTTGAACACAGATAACTGCTCCAGCAAATCAGTCCTCTTTCTCATGGCTTTAACCCAGTTCAGTTGAGGACACTGAAAAAATGAGATGGGACAAAATGGAGTGCTAATATGAAAGTAGAGTGCTTGTATTTTCTAAACACCTCATTCATTAACAAGTGCCTCGCTTTTCTGGCTTACTGTGACATCTAAAGTAATTACAATAATGGAAGGGACTGTATTGAGTGTAGTGTGTTATTTGATCAGGATTTATTTTTATTCAAATGATGTGGGTTGTATCTACAAGGCCAGCGTTTATCAATTAATCGGCTGAAGCCGGCTGAAGTACTCCTGTTCATATTTCAGCTTTAAAATTAAGGCATTTGAAACTACATAAACATGGAACCAGTATAAATGTTCAATTCTGGGTCAGACGGGATCAAACTCGGAAATATTTTACCTGAAAAAAGATAGACTGGCAGAAAATCCTATTGATTTGCATTTAAGGACAAACACGAGTCAAGGGTTAGAAAAAGAAAATACATAATATTTATCCAATATATATAAATAGTGTATGTCTGTTGGGTCTTGTATATCACTTTAAATCTTGTAAACCCTGCACATTACTGATGTTGGGTTTCTTGATTGCCATTTTTCATCATGTCAACAACTCAAAGGACTAAAATTATATGTCATTTCAGTCAGAGTGAAATGGAGTCAAAATAATGAAAAAAGTGACATGATGAATTATTGACTGAAGGACATTTTTGTCAGGAGAGAAATGTGACAACACAGGACATGAAAAACAATGTTGTTCTTTTCAGCAGGAAACATACGATTAAGGGAATTATTTTCTAGGTCTCATCGTGACTTCTATTTACAGTGGAAATAATTGTCCACTTGGCATGAATACATCTTATAATTTCAAAGAAAGTTTATGAATTTCAGATTTGTGTATATGCCGATGTAAAATGCTAGACCCTTTCTTTTTCCCTTTGTCTTGATTCAGGCAGGACAATGAGGACAGCAGGCTGTTAACAGTTAAAGTCTGTGATTGGATAGTCCTTAAACGAGCACATTACAGCCTGCTGGTTGTGAAGGTGACTTCCATTTTTGAGAAAATGATTTTTGAATGTACTGTAGATTGTCACGGCACCTCGTGTCTGCGAGCATGGTACAACACAAATATGTCAGATTTGTTTTGAAAGAGCGAGAATGAAATACTGACAATTCAATCTAACAAGCTTAGATATTTCTTAAAAATCTATTTATATGTGTTTGTGTCCCTGCAGTGCTATCACAGAAGGACACCTGCTGCCCAGGGAAGAGTTCTTGCTTTACGAGGTTCAACAGCGTGTTAATGGTATGTGTTGTTCAATGATGGTATTGTAGCCTCAAGAAAAACATTTGTTATTGCTGGTTACTGAGGAAAGCATCACTATTACTACTGCTCAAACCACTAACTTGCCCCACATAATTTGTGCTACAGTCAGACATGGATGGCAGCTCAAACGAGTACTTTCTGGCGAAATGTTGTGTTACCTGTCGGACAATAAACGGGGCAACAACAACAAAATCTGCTTTATTTACCTTTATAGAAGAAACAGCATTAGCCTTAGAGAACATAATAACATAGATAAAGTTGGGCAATTTTGATTTATTTATTTATTGATTTGTTTATTTGTTCTTTTATTCAAATTATACATATTTTTTAAGTATTTATATAATAATAAATATTCAAAATATATTAGTATATAATTACAATATTAACTAAGTTCTTTTTTATTATTTATTTGTGTTGTTATTAATTCTAATATTTGAAATATATTTGATTTTTTTTTTATTTATAATATTTTTATTTATAATTAATACGGTTAAACAGCAAGTCATTTTATAATAATTATTTTTTTTTAAATATAATAATACTATTTTTTAATAACATAATTGTTTATAATAATTAATATTATTTAATAATAACTAATAACTGCATCAATATTTTCTGAACAAATAGTGTATCGGTCAGAACTGATCGACCGTAACTTTGACCAAAGCTGAAAAATGTGAACATCTGTGTTCTCCTAACAATGCATGAAATGTGATTATATGGAGATAAGCTGAATAATGTGAGACTCAGGGGTCAAAACTAATCTAAATTGGAATCGCTTCATCCCTTGGGCTCTATGACAAAACAGCAAGGTGAGATGAGTTCGGGTGACTCACAATAGCCTTTGATTGCCCCACCCGGATTCAAAAATTCCAGAGGATAAATTAACACAAACCTACTGAACTATCTGCAGACACGCTCATTTAAACAGTTTACAAACCTCGCCGATTTTCATAAGCGTCCCTCTCGTTTTTTTCATCTCATGTGAAATCACATCACATCAAGGACAATTTCTGACAAATTTTGCGTCTTAAAGGGATAGTTCATCCAAAAAGTTAATATTAGGCCATGGTTTATTCATCCTTGTTTTTTTTTTTCTTACACGAATGCATCACTTTTTTTCTCAGTATTGAACTGAGAAATCAAATTTTCCTTGAGCTTTTGAAATCTAAGAGGTCATCATATTATAAGAATATCCTGTAAGTTTCAAAACTGAAAACATCCTTATTAGTCCAATAAAAGCTTTTATTGACACCAGGCTCCGCAAACGACTCGTTTTTTTAAAGTGGGGAACTATGATGTCAAAGGGGATAAAACACCACCCCCGCAGAAGACCAAAGCCTACTTCAACATGGCTGGTTTAGCCCCGCCCACTGATTCGCGCATTACACGCATAGCTAAATAACATAGGTCTACCTCGTGATGACAAACCGCGTCGAGAGTGAAAGTCATTATAATATGCAAAACTGTTATCTACTCACAGCAGTGGGTGTTTACTTGGGAGACGCCCATAAAAACCGAGCGTTTTTGAGTTAAGCTCAAAACTAGGGTAGAAAATAGCCGATTACTTATTCATTTTGATGGGTTTTTTTAATGTAAAAAACAAGCGAAGGCATAAGTTGACCTCAGACAACAATATAAAAAAAATGTAAAAAAAAAAAAAAAAAACAGTTCATGACCCCTTTAATATAATATTTGTCTGAAATTGTATTTGTCTGAAAGACAAGTTCTACATTCTCTTTTTATCAGTTAAAAATCTGAAATGCTTTAAGGAGGTTGTCTGTAGCCAACAGGAATCATTACCTGCCTCTATTAGATGTCGTTGTCATCTTTCTTTCTTTTTTTTTTTTTTTTTTTTGCTTTTTTTTTTTTTTTTTTGCTTTTGGGAGATGCTGTGTTTTAAGCCCTACAGTGCAACAGATGTTATTGTTGGTGAGTCCTACTGTGAGATGTGGGGGATGTTCAACCTGTAGGATATATACCCACCAGCATTGTTACGTATGCTATAGGGAAACCTGAGGGTGCTTGTGATCTTTAAATCGGCCCACATGGCGTTTGTGCCTCTCCTTTGTAGGAGTGATATGTGAGGTACCCTTCCCGCTCCGCAGATCCCGATGGGATGTCAAATTTTCTTTGAGGCTGCTCAACAGGTGAGCTTTCTGAAAAGAGCTTATAGCTCAAGCTTCAATTATTGAATGAAACCCAACATACATTGACTAAATAGAGAAAAGTTTTTCTAACCCTATAGCTGAAGACGAATGATTTCACGTCAAAGGTCTGAAGAAGTTCATGCAGCTTTAAATGATTCATTCAGCAGAGAACCTTTCATGAAAAAAATAAATAAATAACTTTTTCACCAGAGTCTTGTGTCTAAATGCTGCTTTATCAGAACAAACAGATGATGCCAACCACCGCCATGAGGATGATTTTACTGATCCACATTGTGTTTATTTATTTATTTATTGTTTTGTTTACTGCCTAAAGCAGTAGGTATTTGTCTTTGTACTTTCATGAATAATGCAGCTCCCCTTCTGGTATTGATGATCTTTAACTTCCTTGACTTTCATCCAAATGCTTATGTATTCATTTATCTATGTTTCCATTACTAGGGGGATGAGGTATCTGAGGATGCCGCCAATGTGTCAGCGGGGAAGTTTTGTGTCATTTTACCTGACAGTTGGATTTCTGTAACCCGCAGATAGTTTGAAATTATAGATTTAAATTCAGCCATGCTCTGAAATCAGAATTATTCAGCTCTACGTAAATACACTCGGTAAGGTCGCTACAGCTATGATATCAATATAAACAAGGGACAACATGCAATTGAAATCTTGATTTTTTTATTATTATTATGATTTTTTTAGAAAAGGTGGATAACTAAAAACAAACAAACATAAGAAAAAAAACTCAAAATATCATGAACACATCATCAAATAAGTATACATATAAATATCAAATTATATATATACAACGCATTCTCATCCTTTAACGTCATATAGAACGCTATATGACAAAACGGCGCTATACTACGCACATGGCACCCGTTATCGTTAATATAACACGTGCTGTGAGGGCTAAGTTTAGGTGTGGGGTAGGGTGTGCGTGTCATATTCACGCTAAAGGATTTATAACGTCTTGGGTTTGCGTGTTATATTAACGATAAAGGGTGCCATGTGCGTAGTATAGCGCCGTTTTTGCATATAGCGTTCTATATGACGTTAAAGGATGAGAACGGGCTGATATATATATATATATATATATATATATATATATACATGTCTTTGGAGTGAGCGACCCGGGTTCGAACGTACTCTCATGATATACTGATACACATAAATATTCATAAATGTCACTCAGGGGGCATGATTAAATACTTATTTTATTATTAATAATAATTGTATGATATTATTTTGTAAAATTTGTGTTTTAGTTTGTTAGTGATTTAGCTCCTTTGACATTTTGGCCAAAATGCCTTTTAAGGTCACATTGTTTTGCAGCAAATATCTTTTTTTATGGCTTGAATGAGTAAAAAAAATAAAGCACTAATAATAATAATCTCTCAATTTAAAACATAATAATCTGTCAAAGTGTTAATCATTGTTTAAGGGTATGATGAAATAGTTTCAGCGTGGCAAACTATCTTCTCGGTTGTATCTCATTGCCTTGACAAGCGCTGGCTTTGGGTCAGTACTGCATCACAGTCTCTGTATTGTATCAGTACATACAGCCTTTTGAAGTCTGAGCTTATAAAAATAGCACAAGACCAAATACCCCCGACACAGTCGCTTAAACACAGAAACTGTTAAAATATTTTATGAGGTTATTCCCAAAGCTTAAATTTTTAAATATGTTTGGAAAAGAGCATTGCATTGGGGAGGTCTGTCTGCGGTGCAATTTCCCAGGAGTATTTGGTTTACGCCAAACTCAAGAACACAGTTAAGCTGTTGAATCGCGCAGCTGTTAGAAATGACTTATTACCCAGCGAGAGTCCATTGAGCACCGTCTTTCACAGGCTATTATATCCAAATGTGTATTTCATTCTAAATGACTTTTGCCATTGACCTTGCACCTACACATTGTAGGATAAGATTAACTAATGGCTTCTTGTTAAACACTCCCAGTTTTGCATCTGTAGGATAATTAATGAAGTAATTAAACAGCACAGGACGAAACTGCAGAATCATCAGAAAAACAACAACAACAACAAAATGCTTTTATGTGTCCTCTCAAGCTTGTCCTCTCTCTGGTTGTTCGTGCTGTTTTCACACAATTGTATTCTTGCTGAATTCCATTAGGAGGATATTAAAGAGAGAGTTCAAGGAAAAATGTTTCTTTTATGTTTTACTCAACCGTTTATTGTTTCTAACCCGTATGACATTCAACAAGAGTTTTTTATTTTATTTTATTTATTTATTTAGTTTTTTTATGTTCAAATGGCTCTGTTCCATAAACAATAGCAGTATCTCTCACGGAGGAGCGGGAATTTTCTTTGCAATGTTAAAACGCACATCAACCCATCACTTGTTTAGCGTTCATGTAAACACTACATTCAGATTCACCAATCAGAATGAATTCAGTTAGATTGAAACAAAAGGTGTGCATGTAAACAATGAATGGTGACTGCAGAAAGCAAAAGCTTAATCACGGACATCGATGGACGGACATGTCCGGGAAAAAGAGGATGGTAACCCCTACTACTCAACTTTCTCCAAAAAAAGATGGCTGACTCTATGTGTATGTGACGATTTTTACGTTATTGCAGGATTTTTTCCAGACAAAAAACCCAGAAATCTCTCATCTCAGGGGGATATGAGGGTGGAAAGCATGGTAATTCGAAAAAAACTACAGGTTTTCTACTAATACAAAGCTTAATGTTAAATCCTGAAGTATCTCTTTAAATGATAATTAGCCTGTGTCTAATATGTTATTAATTACATATCTCCTTATCTCCTTACATATACTTATTGGGTATGAATTCAAATCGCAAGTTCTTGAATATCATTTCACATTACTTCTTAATATTATGCATTAACTTAATATGGCGTACTGGCGTTACATTTTAAAATAAATAAATACTACGCAAAATGACAAAATAATTAATCAGAATACTTACCAAAAATTGCTCCAGGTCACACTGACCATATCTGCAGAATTAGGTCATTCAGATTTGTCTTGCCACAGCTACTAGAAGATTTACAACTGTCAGACTGTCGTCACGCTCAATTTGACCTGCGCAGTCACCTGCCATAAGGCAGGACGTGCAATAATCAGGCTTCAGTCTTCTCTGATGAAGTCAATGGGGTCGCTTTGTCCATTTCTTTTACTGCCTAAAGCAGTAGGTATTTGTCTTTGTACTTTCATGAATAATGCAGCTCCCCTTCTGGTATTGATGATCTTTAACTTCCTTGACTTTCATCCAAATGCTTATGTATTCATTTATCTATGTTTCCATTACTAGGGGGATGAGGTATCTGAGGATGCCGCCAATGTGTCAGCGGGGAAGTTTTGTGTCATTTTACCTGACAGTTGGATTTCTGTAACCCGCAGATAGTTTGAAATTATAGATTTAAATTCAGCCATGCTCTGAAATCAGAATTATTCAGCTCTACGTAAATACACTCGGTAAGGTCGCTACAGCTATTATATCAATATAAACAAGGGACAACATGCAATTGAAATCTTGATTTTTTTTATTATTATTATGATTTTTTTTAGAAAAGGTGGATAACTAAAAACAAACAAACATAAGAAAAAAAACTCAAAATATCATGAACACATCATCAAATAAGTATACATATAAATATCAAATTATATATATACAACGCATTCTCATCCTTTAACGTCATATAGAACGCTATATGACAAAACGGCGCTATACTACGCACATGGCACCCGTTATCGTTAATATAACACGTGCTGTGAGGGCTAAGTTTAGGTGTGGGGTAGGGTGTGCGTGTCATATTCACGCTAAAGGATTTATAACGTCTTGGGTTTGCGTGTTATATTAACGATAAAGGGTGCCATGTGCGTAGTATAGCGCCGTTTTTGCATATAGCGTTCTATATGACGTTAAAGGATGAGAACGGGCTGATATATATATATATATATATATATATATATATATATATATATATATATATATATATACATGTCTTTGGAGTGAGCGACCCGGGTTCGAACGTACTCTCATGATATACTGATACACATAAATATTCATAAATGTCACTCAGGGGGCATGATTAAATACTTATTTTATTATTAATAATAATTGTATGATATTATTTTGTAAAATTTGTGTTTTAGTTTGTTAGTGATTTAGCTCCTTTGACATTTTGGCCAAAATGCCTTTTAAGGTCACATTGTTTTGCAGCAAATATCTTTTTTTATGGCTTGAATGAGTAAAAAAAATAAAGCACTAATAATAATAATCTCTCAATTTAAAACATAATAATCTGTCAAAGTGTTAATCATTGTTTAAGGGTATGATGAAATAGTTTCAGCGTGGCAAACTATCTTCTCGGTTGTATCTCATTGCCTTGACAAGCGCTGGCTTTGGGTCAGTACTGCATCACAGTCTCTGTATTGTATCAGTACATACAGCCTTTTGAAGTCTGAGCTTATAAAAATAGCACAAGACCAAATACCCCCCGACACAGTCGCTTAAACACAGAAACTGTTAAAATATTTTATGAGGTTATTCCCAAAGCTTAAATTTTTAAATATGTTTGGAAAAGAGCATTGCATTGGGGAGGTCTGTCTGCGGTGCAATTTCCCAGGAGTATTTGGTTTACGCCAAACTCAAGAACACAGTTAAGCTGTTGAATCGCGCAGCTGTTAGAAATGACTTATTACCCAGCGAGAGTCCATTGAGCACCGTCTTTCACAGGCTATTATATCCAAATGTGTATTTCATTCTAAATGACTTTTGCCATTGACCTTGCACCTACACATTGTAGGATAAGATTAACTAATGGCTTCTTGTTAAACACTCCCAGTTTTGCATCTGTAGGATAATTAATGAAGTAATTAAACAGCACAGGACGAAACTGCAGAATCATCAGAAAAACAACAACAACAACAAAATGCTTTTATGTGTCCTCTCAAGCTTGTCCTCTCTCTGGTTGTTCGTGCTGTTTTCACACAATTGTATTCTTGCTGAATTCCATTAGGAGGATATTAAAGAGAGAGTTCAAGGAAAAATGTTTCTTTTATGTTTTACTCAACCGTTTATTGTTTCTAACCCGTATGACATTCAACAAGAGTTTTTTATTTTATTTTATTTATTTATTTAGTTTTTTTATGTTCAAATGGCTCTGTTCCATAAACAATAGCAGTATCTCTCACGGAGGAGCGGGAATTTTCTTTGCAATGTTAAAACGCACATCAACCCATCACTTGTTTAGCGTTCATGTAAACACTACATTCAGATTCACCAATCAGAATGAATTCAGTTAGATTGAAACAAAAGGTGTGCATGTAAACAATGAATGGTGACTGCAGAAAGCAAAAGCTTAATCACGGACATCGATGGACGGACATGTCCGGGAAAAAGAGGATGGTAACCCCTACTACTCAACTTTCTCCAAAAAAAGATGGCTGACTCTATGTGTATGTGACGATTTTTACGTTATTGCAGGATTTTTTCCAGACAAAAAACCCAGAAATCTCTCATCTCAGGGGGATATGAGGGTGGAAAGCATGGTAATTCGAAAAAAACTACAGGTTTTCTACTAATACAAAGCTTAATGTTAAATCCTGAAGTATCTCTTTAAATGATAATTAGCCTGTGTCTAATATGTTATTAATTACATATCTCCTTATCTCCTTACATATACTTATTGGGTATGAATTCAAATCGCAAGTTCTTGAATATCATTTCACATTACTTCTTAATATTATGCATTAACTTAATATGGCGTACTGGCGTTACATTTTAAAATAAATAAATACTACGCAAAATGACAAAATAATTAATCAGAATACTTACCAAAAATTGCTCCAGGTCACACTGACCATATCTGCAGAATTAGGTCATTCAGATTTGTCTTGCCACAGCTACTAGAAGATTTACAACTGTCAGACTGTCGTCACGCTCAATTTGACCTGCGCAGTCACCTGCCATAAGGCAGGACGTGCAATAATCAGGCTTCAGTCTTCTCTGATGAAGTCAATGGGGTCGCTTTGTCCATTTCTTTTACTGTCTATGGTTATGCCTAGCAGGATGCTCATGTTGTTGTTTTGTTCAAACATGCCTGACAAGCAGACTTTGAGAAAAAAAAGAGGACTAAAACAAAGATCAACATCTTTCGAGATGCCCGAGAGCTCCACGGCCGCGAATAACTTCGACTTGACAGAGACGTGAGTGTTGCATGTCCAGTACTTTATTAGACAGGTGAACAAATGTACATAAAACTAATCATCGTTATTTAGTTCAACATGATGAAATGTTTGAATATGATCTGTATGTTATTCTAATGTTATAAAGGTCCCCAGAACGTCTTTCCAAACATCTGCGTGTAGGGTCCGCTTGATGTCCCGCAGACCTTCGCGAAGACATCTTCCGGACGTTCAAGAGAACGTTCCCAGGACCACCATGGATCATTATGAGGGTGAGTAAATGATGAGACAATGTTCATTTTTAGGTGTTAAAGCTTAGTTTGCAGTGTCCCAGCAATCGACAGGTTGTGAAAAGTTGTCCACCTGTTACTCAAAGTGTCCCCCTTCCACTGCAGGATTCTAAGCGCACCACAGGAGAAGCTCAGAGTGATGCTACAGACGATTTGCTGACCTCATGTGTAAGTGCTGAAGAATAGGCCCGTGTTGAAGACCTTGCCCACGGTGCTTTCCTGGATTTATGCTCGACTTGGTGGAATGACTCCGTCTCCCGGGTGCCAGCAGGGTTGAAATAGAGGCTGTGATGAAGTAGGGTAAAGGACAAACTCACTTGATTTTAATAAGGTGTTGTCACTGCAAATAAGTTGGCCCTGTATCAGCCGGGCCGAGGGAGCTGGATTCTTTCCAGCTACTTTAAATACAGCTGTTCTGCCAGAGTCAGATACACTCGCTGTATCAAGGTTACAAAAGTTCCCGGCTTATCCATAATAGTGAGCGCAGTGTCTCTCTCACTTCATCCGAGCTCTCTACCGCTCTCATCCGTACCCTTAGCGGTGCTGTTGATAAAAAGTAATCAGAATGGTGTCTGAAAGAGACATGTTGCAAGGAAGATAAGTCAGTCACATTGGGTATGTTCCAGTCACCCTGTACTTCACAGGTTTTTGGCCATCATAATTCCTTATAATAGGGAGCATGAATCCTCAGTTCAAAGGGTTGACATGTACTATATATATATACAGTATATACTGTATATATATATATATATATATATATAATCACTTCACAGGAAGTGGACAGAGAAATTTACACATCAGTTGCAGAGCACCTCAATACTGTAGAAAGTTCAGGCAAATTAAATGTGGTCAGTTTTTTTTTTTCTGCACTTTAAAAAAAAAAAAATCTTGGGGTTTTGTAACGTGTATATTATGTTTTGGTTTGGTTCTGTTCTGTTTCTGTTCCATGCTTGTGTATGTTGACTGCGTCTCAATCAGCTCCATAACTCCCGAGCTTGTGAATCAATATGTCGTGTTCACGAATTCGAGCACTGGTAAAGACAGTAAAGGACACTGGCTCGCTACTCATTGGGACACTGATGACTTTATTTCTGGCAACGTGTCAATGTCCTCGTTGTACAACAGAACTGCTGGTATTTATGAACAACAACAGCAGAGCTGATATCGTTCTGACATTACTTGTAATGTTATGTAAAGTATATTATGAGTAATACTTTGGTTCTTACTGTACATACGTACAATATTTTAGACATACCTAGATTGTAAATTTTAACTAGATATTATGTTCATTACCTGTCATGCGACAGGGAGGTCATATTTTTAGTCTTAAATACTTTGTATGATAAAATAATGGTTTGTAGACACATGCCTTTGGTGTGAGAGGTCCAGGTTCGAATCCACTGTGAGACAACCATGTGTCCCTGAGCAATACACTTAAACCCTAGTTGCTCCAGAGTTGGGAAAATTGCACTCAAAAAGACTACACTTTCCAATTATAAGGTTGTGCAACAAATAATCCTTATCTGCCAGTTTGAGCTGTAAAATTTCCTTCATTTTCTAATTTCAGACTTTTAGAGAATAACTGCTTGGTGTTAGCTTCACATAACAAGGGTACTTCACACGGATGCTTTAAAATGTAGTCTAATTGTCTTCTCTTTTCAATTCTAATCCCTATTAGCAGTGTTTACTTTCTAAAGAAGGTAAATTCAATATTTGTTGACAATGTTGTCACATGCATATGATAAGCAATGTAAACCCCTTGGGTAGGATTAGTCACAAGTGGTGTGGCCGGGGAACGTACGTATGGCACGCCATAAAGTGTGTATCATATGCATGCGAAAACTGTGTATCACAGTATGCACGATAAATACAATGCGTATACAATGCATTGCTGCAGAAATAATCAGGGGGTTATTCATCATGGTCTGTTTTAGGAATTTGTTAATACTTCTACATTTTTAAATGTCCTTTTAATGTTCAATGGTTGAAGGACCAGTATGTAATCTCATTGTTTTTTTTAATAAAAATACTTACTATTGCGTTCATGGAGCGAACCTTTCGCTGACTGATTATAGTTTAACGGATATATTAATGGATATTATGCCATTTATAAAACACTATATATATAAATAAAATATTGTTATATTTTTAACCACATATTTTATCACAATTATGTTATATGTTATTAAATGAGTGAGAATGCTAAAAAATATTAGAAAATTAACATATTTCATTCTGAGATTTCTCCTGATGTCCAGATGTAATTTCCTCCTGATGTTATCAACATCTTTGGTATTAGCCATCTATCAGCCAAAATGATGTTAATCGAAATGAAAAAAAGGTTCTGAAACTTAAACTGGTTGAATAAGATCTCATTATGGTTTCCCCTTTCCTAACAGACAAAACAATAACTACAGGAAGGGGAGTATTGTTACTATGGTAACTTATTTGTTCAGCCTATAGTGCTAAACAGCATACTATTTAAGCATGACAACAGGAACAACCTACACTTATATTCCATACTTAATATTATGTATTAAATTAGATATATTTATAACATAACACAAGACAAAACTAAAGTTATAATAATAAAGGTTTATTTTGTTTTTTAGCATTGTAAGAGGTATCCAGCCCTCATCTCCTAAATCTCCTCAATCTAATTTGGACTCTTAGCCTTGTGTGTTCTCACCCTCCTACTTAACAAGTGGCACCCTAACCAGCTACAGGAGTGGGCTAGCTTTAATTAAACAGTGTTAATTATGACAGAGAGGAGGGACACACTCATTATCCTGATAACAGCTGCTCGCGCTAACACTAGCCAACCACCCCCTGAAAGCGCATATAACATATCTGAAGTGTGTATTACATACACATGATCAGCTATTGCATATGCACACACTTTCTCACTTGTACAGATAGACACTCTTATGCGTCCTGCAAATCATATGAACTTTACTTCACATTAGGACCTCAGGGGGTGTGATGTGGTTTTTTTTAGGCCTTTTGTTTCTGTGTGTGCTATAAATTCTCCTATTAAACCCACAGCCATTTTCTCACTGTAGGGGGGCAGGCTGCTGATTTTCCTTTCAATGAATCGCATAACCTGCAGCCATTAACTTGTTGTTAGAATGTAAATGTATTAGGGTTATTAAGAAGGGGTCAATATTAATATGGATAAGTATTAATAAACTCTAAAAATGTCACATTTTGTGTTGATAATGTCAAAGGACATAATCAACACAAAATGCCCCCATAAAATGCTGTTATGTATTATTTATTATGTTATATATTATTTATATCTTGAACACTTCTGATCGGTCCATTGCAATGTACTATATTTTGCATTGTTGTTTTCCTACTCAGCTTAAATCAATATGTCATGTTTAAAGAGCACCTATCATGGATTTTTGAAAATGACTGTTCATGTAGTGTGGAATATAGGCCTAGCTCTAAGGGAATGAAAAGTGAAATCTGAAAGTGCACCGTATATAAAGTTATTGTCTTTCAAAAGTGAGAGTCGACTCTGAGTCTATGAAATGAATTGTTTTTAAAACGAGTCATTAGCTGTTTCGTCGTGATGTAGATGCAAACATTAGCTCATTGGCCGCTCCCAACAACTGCGCGCGCAGACGGGAGTGTAAACTTGAAGTCTAGTCTACAACACATTCAAATACATTAGCTGAATAGCGTCATGTCGAGAAGACGCTGTGTTCTACATTGCAAAGACAGTTCAGCCACTTGTTTTCATTGCCCAGAGACGAGCATGTGAAGAATCAGTGGTTAGAGTTCATATTTGTAACGATACCACAACAGTATAGCCCGATTGTGTTCTCATCATTTTAATGACGAATCATTCAAAAACATAAATGTATTCAAATGTGGATTCGCAAGCCGGTTGTTCCCGAAGGAGGGCTCAGTATCCAGTGTATAAGGATCAGGTTCGTCCTCCTCCGAATCACAATCTGTAAGTATTATTAATAATTTTAGCTGTTATGTTTTCTGTAGCATGCACAATATAGTTATATTGTGTTGTGTGTGTTGTGTACTCTCCGTGCAGATTCTAAGCGGGGTAAAGTTAGATTTGTTTTTGATATTCACCAGACATTCATTGAAAAATGGCAATTACCTCCTAAACGACTTAGCCAAATATGACTTCGCTCTATATAATAAGCACTGCCCCTCAAAAGCCGCCGCAATGTGAGTTTCGCCGGGAAAGCTCGCTCTTGACGGAGACGCGAGTAAGGGACCGTGTGGAAAGTGCACTTTTTCTGACATGTTTGTTCAAACACTATATACAATTTTCAACACTTGACAAGCTATAATCCTGGTTATGGGCGTTCCGTTGCCGACAATCTCTGCCTACGGTTTACCAATAACAACTGACTGGGTCATTTGACCAATTGCCGCAGATTCACGTCACTCAAAGGAGGTGTTTGGGAAAATGAATAGTCGAATGAATCATTTGGGAGTTGTTGAGCAAATCGGGTAAAAATAAATGCATATTATAAGACAAATAAAGCGTTTTTTTTATCCTTGCATGCACGTTAAACTGTTTTTGGGAACTCCCAAAACAAAAATAGGAACATTTCAAATGCTATGATAGGGGCTCTTTAAATATTTATTTATTTTGGCAGTATTATATAAATCAGATTATGATCAGCAACATTAGCATTAGCATTATTTTTCAAAAATCATTAAAGATTTAAAGATTTTTTAAGTGAAATCACTGAACTTAAATATACAAGCTTGTTAAAAATCATCATTAAAGAAGAACATTTCAAATGGCATTTAGAGGCTTTTGCATCTGAACTCTTCATATATACTATATTGTTGTTTTTTTGGCGAGTGTTTGAGCGAGTTTAGATTGATGTATGAAAGAAGATGTATGCCTGCTCTCCATGATTGGAGGTTTCATTTCCCCACGAAAACCCCTTTATGCGTCCGCCTTAAACTTGACAGGCCTTTTGTTTGCAAAACGATCATGACGCTGTATATATATATATATATCAGCTCTGTGTTTCATTGAGGCCTGGTGCTGAAAGCTGAGGTCTGAATCAAAATGGGACCACAAACATCGGCTGACTGAGGCTAATGATGCAGTCCCTTCATGAGCCACCTGAATTCTCCACAGAGCACTTGTGAAAGAGACCAGTTAGCACTCTGGGAATTGTGTTTCAGTTTTTTCTCATCTGGCAAAAAGCCACATGATTCTCTCTATGCCAGGTGTTTGTTTATTTATCACACAAGCAAAAGTGACCTTTATATCTGCACATTAAATATAGGAATCTACCTCCCTGCGTTTTTCCTTCCCATATAGCTTTCTTTGGGCTGAAAAAGAAAAACGGCTGTCTGGCATTTTATTCCAGGGATTTTGACTTCTACCGTCCATTTTATTTGGAAAAATGTATGGATTTTACCCAAGATTATGATATCTTTATTGGCCTCCAGAATAACAAAACTCTTTTTTAAGAGTGTACTTGAGAGAGTGGAAAGGAAATAAAGTCTGGGATCATGCTGCTAAAAAGCATCTCAACGATGCTGGAGAACATAATGTTTAGGACGTTGTTAACTGTGTGGAAGTGTAAATTGAGGCAGCTGCTTTTGATCCCCGAGGTGATAAAGAGCTCAGATCTGTTCCTTTAGAAATTGCTTAGAATGACATTACGTTTGAGAAACTCCAGCAAAGTGACACCATTTACTATGCTGGAATATTGCTGGTAGAATTAAACTCCAATTGTAAGTGCTACGATAAAAGTAAAGGACAGACATACAGTTCCTATAAGCGGATAAATGTCCTTTCTGAATATATTACATAGGATTCTGAAGTAAATGTGAGCAGTGCTTACCTGTGTAAAACTGCCATGATGCAAGGCTGTTCTGCTGGTTGTCAGGACGGTTATTGACAGTTGTTAGCATATTGCTATGCTATTGCTATGGTTGCAAGCACAAATGGTTGTTTGTGTTCTGGGTGTTTGTCGATGCATTTGGTTAGCTATGCTGTTGCTTGTGTGTTAAAAAAATTAAAAGAGGCCGTACCAAATCTTTACTTATAAACTGAATTATTATTTATAATAAAAATATGAGTATTAAAATGAATGGATTATTATATGATGTTCTGAAGACAATAAAAATAAATATATTAGAGGATTTAACTAACATTTAGAAAAGATAAGGTATACGCTGAGAGACATCCTTAACTTATTCAATAAAACATAGAAACCCCTCATATCATACCTAAAAACTAAAGATGCAGGACAACAGTCTGCATCCTATAGCACACGATATATGATATGTTTTTTTGAGTGAAGGTCTCTATGAGGAAGGGTGGATAGGGTGTAGATATACATGGGAAGGGGTTAGATGGGCGGAAAGGGGGTTGGGATAGTGTGGGGTATGCCTGGCGGTGTTTCTAGCCACTATTTTTGTACTGTCATTACTTGTCTTGTTTTGCTTGGTCTTGATTTAATGGTGTACCACTTTGTTTACCATTTATTTACTGTTTTTTTATTATTTGATTTTTTATAAACAAAAAAATCTTCAAGTTAATAGTTATTAATAATCATTATTATTAACATTAAAAATACTAGTTAATAATAATTCCTTTTTTAGATATTTTTTATTATTATTTATTATGTTTGTGTTTTTATTGTTTTATTGTCTGTTTTAATTGCCAGGACTTGACAAACTCAATCAATCAACCAGTCAGTCAATAAGTCCAATCAATTGATCGGCCAATCAGTCATCGATCAATCCATCAACCAATCGATCAATCCATCAACCAATCAATCAATCAATCAATCAATCAATCAATCAATCAATCAATCAATCAATCAATCAATCAATACTAAAACAATATAATTAAATGCCAATGAAAGTGAATAAATTATGAAAACCTAATGAATCAATATATAATAGATTAATAAATTAATGAATCCTAATATGTATGCATAATATTACATTATTAATATTAAAAACAAGTTTTAAATAATTAAAAATAGCTATTAATTCACAATTTATTTTTAGTATTTTGTTTGTTTATTTGTTTGTTTGTTTGTTTTTATTGACAATGACTCTGTTTTAATTGCCAGGACTTGACAAACTCTGCATTATATAAAACATACAAAAGTGAAATGGACTGTTGATTAACACTAATTAAAACCATAAAGCTATATTTTTTGTCTCGCAGATCAATAATGGAGATGTTCACAGCATGCTGTAGCAATTGCACAATGGAGTCTAGTTGCCATGGTGAAATATGGTCGTCATCACAATGAGAAAATGATTTCAACATTCTATGAAGTTACATTAGATTAGAGGCGCCATAGAGAATTTTCTGTTGCTCTTAATGTACTGATTCACACTTCAATTATAATGTGTACAATTCCTCATAGTGTCTGCTGGCCATTCATCCATCCATCTATCCATCCATCCATCACTTCCACAATACCTCTCAGACACCAAGAAGGATTTTATGTGTTTCTTACTGACTGATTGATCGGTTCTTATTTTGTTTTTCACTTTGTAATATCTTTGTTTCAGAATAAAGAATAAACATTCATGACATTTAATTTGTCTAGTGCAGGAAAATTTTTATTTTCTCACATAAAAAAGGCAGTACTGACAGATGAATCTGTAAAAACAATAAAGTAATTTTATCCATAACAATTAATGTTCCCTATCAGTCGACGTACGTAGAATTTTTTTTTTAAAGAAAATGGCTGTGAAAGTGGTTGTGTAGAATTCCAATTAAAATACACACCTGTGCCAAATTGTATTCAGTTAGCATTAACACAGGCAAAGTGATCAAAAAAAAAAAAAAAAAAAAAAACTAAACTGAAAAAGACTTTTTGTGCATAAGGATGCACAAAAAGCCAAGTCTTCGAGTAACCCGTATTCCAGCTGACAATTTTTCAACCTTAATGATGAAAACTAAGCGCAAAGTTCAGTGAGAAGTTAACAAAATTTTCAGTCTCAGACGTGAGATTTTGAGCTTAATGGATTTTATTCCATTCTTTTCCCCCACTTAGGCTGGTAATTAGAGTGGTATATGAGCCGCAAAGCCACAGCTTCTCCAAAGAATTCTTGAGAGTTCTGCACCATCTGCTCCTCCTGTCCATCTCTGCACAACACACATCACATCACACCCACCCACAAACACACACACACCAGCCGACACATGAATGAGTGTCTGTGTTGAGATTTGAACCCTAGTCCCCTCATCTGAAATGAAGCAGAAAAGAAAAGTTAGGTGTGAACAGACAGGTTGCATAGGTAATCTGGAGCGCTGGTTGATTAATGGCTGTGTCCAGGTTTGCAGAATTACAATTTAGGGCAAATAATTATATCTATATGAATAAGTAAAGGTTTTCATCTCATGGAAATACTCAGGACAATTATAGTTTATACGTCTTATTAATCATTAAATTACGGTAATAATTATTAGACGTATTGGAATATTAAATAGTACAATTATTTTAAAATGCTAAATTATTATATGATTTTTTATATTCTTGATATGTTTTAATTTTAAAAAAGGTAAATAAAATATGTTAGCAAAAAATAGTTTTTTGTTAAAGGCACACTATGCAGGAATTCCGTTTTTGTCAAACAACTACCCCTGGAGTCGCTGTGGAGTACTTGTATTTATATTTTATAATATATTATAATATTATATATTATAGCCTGATACCCATCTAAAGCTGTTAGGTACAAATCATGCATAGTGTGCATGTTTTGCATTAAATAAGAGATCTCGCACTAGTGTGGATGTGTTTTTGAACTCCAGCTCAACAGTGTCATGGATACATAGTGTCTCTTGTGGCGGCACGTGTGCAGTCTTAACCCAGACACATATTTCAAATCTATGGCAGCTGCGGAGACTCTATTCATTCCGGAGAAATCACAAAATAAAATTCACAAAAACGTGTCCCTGCTTGATATAGTCTGTAACAACTGATAAACATATTCAGTTTTGATGAGAGAAAAAAAAAAAACGTAAAACCTCTGACACTCTTGGCAAAAGATCTACCACTAGATCATTAAAGAACTCAAACAAAACTTGCGGATCGATGCATTTATTTACGGGTTGAGCAGAGAGGCTCATTCTCTTTTCCTTTTCCTAGTCTCTTCCGACCGCGTTTTCTTTGCTGTTTCCATCGTCGAGTATCACGTCTGAAATGCATGCAAGTGTCTTCGTGCTTCATGTTGTGGTTGATGTGTGTGACAGAACACCACAATCGCTTAGACGCCATTCTGGTCCAGCGTATCAACAATGGCGGACTATGATGACAGCTCAGGGTCTGTGTTGAAACACAGCCGTCAATCAACAATCGTAAGAGGGGCGTCCTAGTGACGTCACAAGATCGAATGGCTCAGTTTGAGGCAGGGGAAAACATATAGACCATTTTGCAAGATGTAAACTGGTCCAGAAGCACTTCCTGTTTCAGTTTTTTTAACACTACATAAAAGCTGGGATAAAATACAACCAACAGAACATTTAAAACTGAGTCAAAAAGTTAAACAAACATCTTTTAAGATTTTTTCTTTCCATGTGAAATAAAGAAAACAGTTACAAACTGAAACAGGAAGTGCTTCTGGACCAGTGTTGTTTACATCATGCGAAATGGTCTATAAGGAGATTAAAACAAAAACACTGGATGGATTTTTATCATTATATGACTGTTGTGTACAGGCACTGCCAACACAAATACCTGAAGTATCAGTTTAAGGCGAAATACTAAAATGAGTCAAACTAACACTGAAATAAATACAAATTAAAGCTAAATAGAAGTATTTGAAAAGAATAATACAAAATATTTTTGTCAATGAACATGTTTTTAGCTATTATTTATAAAAAAAAATAACATTTCTTTTCTCATTTTATTTGTCAGCTATGGTCACTGTGGATTTTTTAAAATATTTTTTTCTTGTGTTCCATCGAAAAAATAACAGCTTGCAGAATTGGAGTGAGATCAGGGTGAGCAAATGATGACAGAAGCTACATTTTTGGCTGAACATAAATGTAATTACTTTTGAGCACAATGACAATTCATCAGGATTAGATCAATTTGTCGGCTTTGTTAATAGTGTGTGTTCCTCAGATTGTACGGCAGATTCAAATTAGGCTATTTCCCTTCAAGCTGAATATTGACAGAGGAAATCAGCTTCTCGCAGTCAAGTAAGATTTCATGCATTAATAGCATCTTCAAGCTCTGTTTCTTCCACACTTCCTGTTTTGCCCAAAGTCTTTTTCAGATGAAGCAGTAGCCCTTTGAGTCTCAGGCCATGTTTTAACGCCTCACTTCACTCGGCCTCTCAGCGAAACTGTTCACGTCTGTGGCACCCGAATGAAATACATCGATACCTGTGGGCTGACAGCCGTAAAGCCTGTTCGATTCCTCAGCAGCCCTCGACCAATTCCTCATGTTTAATCATTTCTCTGGCCTTCATCTGCCCCTGCAGGGTCGCTGTCATTAATTACCCTTCAGCTGGGCAGTAGCAAAAACACTTGGGATAACGGTGACAGTAATCGTATAAAGCGCTGGACCGAACAGCTGAATAGAGCTCCCAATGGCCCCGTATTGCCAGGGGTTGAGATATAGTCGAAAAGGGCATAGGTTTTTTTTTTTTTTTTTTTTTTGATGATGATGATGATAAAGATTGATTCATCATTTTAAATAACTGCATGAAGGAATCGACTTGTGTATGCATGATATTCAATTATTCTCAGTCCAGTCGCTCTGAAAATTGACATGTAATAAGCTTCATACAGTCAATTATAACACAGTCTCATCCCAAAAAGTCATATAACTGACGTTTTGGGACGTATTTTGACCATACGTCAATATCCGCCGTTTTAGGGCCCCCTTAAACGTCGCTAGATGGCGATCCCGGGCCGTCATACAACTGACGCTTTACCTTTAACGTCAGGTAGGTGACGGGTCAGGTTTAGGGTTAGGTTTAGGTATGGGGTAGAGTTAGGATCCCATAACCTCATCTACCGACGTTTAAGGGGGCCCTAAAAAGGCGAATATTGACGTATGGTCAAAAGACGTCCCAAAACGTCAGTTATATGACGTCTTGGGATGAGACCGGGTTGTCAATTACAATACCATGCATTAGTTGCGTTTAAAGCTCTGCTCGCTGTATAATACTACATGCATTGTGCTACATACATCTATCTTAAAGAATACCCTTTAAAATAGCAGTTTTCTAATTAAATATATCTAAAAATTTACTTTTGTTTTGGGTTTTGTTTCATGTTTTATATTTTCATGTTTTTTTTTATTTTTTAATTTTGCATTAAGTCATGTTTCCTGTTTTTCCTCCGAGTGATTCAAAAGTGGCTAATTCGTACTAATTCATACGACCTTACTCGTACGAATTCGTACGATTTGTCTAAACCCACGTGACGGTTATGTTTAGGGGTGGGGTCAGGGGTAGGTCATTCGTACAAATTCATACGAATTGGCTAATTCGTAAAAGATGTACGATTTAGCAAAATCGTACTAATTCGTACGAGTGAGGTCGTACGAATTGTTACGAATTAGCCACCCTTATAAAATTCGTACGAATTCCCGTGAGATTGGGTTGGTTTTTCATGTGCTTCCCTTGTCTTAGGCGGGATTTAAATTCAGCCCCTGTACGCTCAAATAGGGGGGACAGCCGTTTGTAGTGTTGTGTGAAACCAGAGTGGACATTATAGTGGACATAAGTGAACAGTATTATTCCATCCACCAACGCTCCATGGCCGTGACCTGCCAATGCACTATGACCCTCCGTGGTTTGGGAGTAATGTGAAATAAACCAATCAGAGCGTCATCCAGGTTGAGCATATGATGACCATACCCTTTAAGAGCAGGTGTGCATGTTGCATGGCGGATTGTTATTATTGTGGCGAATTTACCGCCATATTTATTTAAAATAGCATTATTATACCACTGTTTTTTCTGGTCAGTGGCGGAATTGTTTTCTGGAACTGCAAAACTGTTTGCACCGAAACACGCCTCCTTTTTGCGTCAACCCGCCCAACGGAGCGCAAGTTCATTTCCTAGTTTACCGACGTGCATCTGTGGAGGGAAAAGCTCGCTTTGCGCGGGTGCAAAATAGGCATGATGGGACGTCAGTGTACAAAGTAATTTGCGTCAGGTGTAAGATAGGGCCCAATGTGAGAACAATGTTTTTTTTTTGTTTCATTATTTTATATATTTCTTCAACTTTTGCTTCATAGGAAGTCTACAAATTCATGGCACCCGCCCGCTCGGGAGTATATCCAGCCGATTACACACCCTAAGCAGGATATGAATATGAATACAGATGTCACTCAGTTGTCAAGATGTCACCAACGGTTCTGCTGTACTGCCACAAAGACGCCACATACATTCTCAATGGATCGCGCCTCAGGCGATATGCCGTCTGCTATCTATCTATAGCTCTGAGAAATATTTTAAGATTTTATGCTTCTGCACCCCATTAACAATTGCCTCCGTGACAAGGTACAGCTTCACCTGAACTGCTGAGACTGCAGAACCTACATCTCCACGTAAATTCCCAGAATATTGGCTTTCGTTTTATATTAGGTGCAACTTGTAGCTGTGTTTTTTTACATTATAGCTTCCAAGGCACAAATTTACCATTAGTGCATCTTGAATTTTACACAGACTTGGCTGCATGAACGTGTCTCTGCAAAAGGGATGTAAATCCGTTCAACTTTTCCCACATTATATGTTATTCAATTTACTGATCATGCTAATTACAGGCTTCTTTGTGGCTTCCAAACTTCTGTATGTCATGTTGATGTTGGCACATTTAGAAGAAATGAAACGTTTGTGGCCTGAACAAACAAGCCTTGAATGTCTCTAATCACTTCCTCTTCGGATTGTAATTATTCTCAAATACATTTTTCAGAATATACTTTTATTATTCTGTCAGGACCTATATAGTCAAATATGATTGACAAATAACATACAGTTTGGATTGGTGGTGTGGTCTGTTCTGGCTGGGTGGGAACTCCCTGTGCATCCATACATCAGAATGTTAAATCCTGACTGAGCGAGAAGTGGAGCTGGGGATGGAGGAGGGTGATTTGCTCCGGAGAAATGCGATAGCTGCTGATAATACTGAAGGAGCTTATATACACTCACCTAAAGGATCATTAGGAACACCATACTAATACTGTGTTTGACCCCCTTTCGCCTTCAGAACTGTCTTAATTCTATTTGGCACTGATTCAACAAGGTGCTGAAAGCATGTTGGCCCATATTGATAGGATAGCATCTTGCCGTTGATGGAGATTTGTGGGATGCACATCCAGGGCACAAAGCTCCTGTTCCACCACATCCCAAAGATGCTTTATTGGGTTGAGATCTGGTGACTGTGGGGGCCATTTTAAAACAGTGAACGCATGTCATGTTCAAGAAACGAATTTGAAATGATTCAAGGTATGTGACATGGTGCATTATCCTGCTGGAAGTAGCCATCAGAGAATGGGTACATAAGGGGGTTAAAATGTGCCAAGAAAACATTACACCACCACCACCAGCCTGCACAGTGGTAACAAGGCATGTTGGATCCATGTTCTCATTCTGTTTACGCCAAATTCTGACTCTACCATCTGAATGTCTCAACAGAAATCGAGACTCATCAGACCAGGCAACATTTTTCCAGTCTTCAACTGTCCAATTTTGGTGAGCTCTTTTTAGCCTCTTTTCCCTATTTGTAGTGGAGATGAGTGGTACCCGGTGTGGTTTTGTGCTGTTGTAGCCCATCCGCCTCAAGGTTGTGCGTTTTGTGGCTTCACTAATGCTTTGCTGCATACCTCTATCAGCTTGAATCAGTCGGCCCATTCTCCTCTGACCTCTAGCATCAACAAGGCATTTTCGCCCACAAGACTGCCGCATACTGGATTTATTTTATTTTATTTATTTTTTCGCTTTTCACACCATTCTTTGTAAACCTTATAAATGGTTGTGTGTGAAAATCCCAGTAACTGAGCAGATTGTGAAATACTCAGACCGGCCCGTCTGGCACCAACAACCATGCCACGCTCAAAATGTCTTAAATCGCCTTTCTTTCCCATTCTGACATTCAGTTTGGAGTTCAGGAGATTGTCTTGACCAGGAACACACCCCTAAATGGATTGAAGCAACTGCCATGTGATTGGTTGATTAGATAATTGCATTAATGAGAAATTGAACAGGTGTTCCTAATAATCCTTTAGGTGAGTGTATTATATATACAGTAATAGGCGTCGTTTTCCTAGGTAGACATGGATTAGCTGAGAGTCACTAAGCTGAGATTGACTTGACCTGCCAGAGCTGACGCTATGTTTTATTTCTGCTGTTTTTCCTAAAGACCGCAGTCTCTTGTGTCAGTTAGTTTGGCACTTGTGGCCAGAGGAGCTTTACCTGCACAGCTCTTACTAGCCTCCGTTACACACACATTCCCAACATGCATTTTTACTGATAACAGGGTTGTCTCATTCTGCTGTGCCGATGGTGATTTTATGTGATGTATGAGATCTCTTGTTTTTGCTCACCCTGTGAAAGGGGATATAAGCACTGTTGTTTTGTTTGACTGTGGGATGAGAGACCAGAATGTAAGAGACATCTGCTTTGTACCCCTGTAATGTCTTTGTAAACATTAATTCTCTCATCTCTCTAATTCTAAAACAGCCTCAAATCCAACAACTTCCAATAAATTTGTATATTAATCATATTTACAATTAATCATATATTAATTATATCATAATATAAATTATACAAAATAAGTTATGATATTGGATAGTTGAAAAATTAATCTTAAAAAATATTTCAAATATTCAATGAACTGAATTGAACGGGTCCGGTTTTCTGTTACTGTCCCTTTAAGATTGTAAAAAGCCACATTGTGGCAAATTCATAAAATAGTGTGCTGAAATGTGCCTCACAAGTGTCAAGCTGAGACGGAATACAAAGTAAACATCAGTTGCTTGTTTTTGACGCTCTAAGGGTGAAACAGCAGGACGTTTAGTGAAATTTTCCTCTTTTCCCCATTTCCAACTTACTCTATTTTGTACCTAGAAATGGTAAATATCATGAAAGTAATATCTTAAAATTACTTATTATATATTCTTGTTTTATTGGGACTTTCCAGAGACATAACAATGTTTACTGTACAAAAAAAAGCATTCATTTCCCTAAACAAAATCCTTCCATAAATCATTATGTTTTTTACATTTTTTTACAAAAAAAAAACATTATTGTGTGAGAGAGAGAGAGAGAGAGAGAGAGAGAGAGAGAATGTGAGTGAGTAAGTGAGCGAGCGAGCGAGTGTGTGTGCATGTGTGTGCAAGTTAGTTGATTTTCATTCGAATTCAAATTTTGTTTTAAATTCCAATTTGTCTTCAACGCTAATTTCAAGCATTTAAAGTTGCAATGTGTAGTGTTTAGCGACATTTAGCGGTTCGGGTGCGAGTTGCACTAAGGTCTCAGCCCATTTCTCACCCTTACCTTTCGAAGAAGCTACGGTGGATAAAACGGGACAAACAAATCGTCGTCTGAGACAGCAGAGAATAGCCAGAGTAAGCCAAGAGTGTGTAACATTGTCACTGTTTCTGTACCACAGTCGATTATAAAACACATCATGGATAAAGTTTACAAAGCCATAGTCAGGTGAGGATCAAGGGTCTTAATATATAATATAATAATAATAATCAGCTGATTGTCTCACAAATGTAACCACCACATTTATCCCCACATAGCAAGACAACACAGCGAGGGAGAAGAACTAAGTGTGTCAACATTAATAGAAGGGGGTGTCCGCGGTTATGTAGATATAAATGTCTTATTGTTTTATTAAAGGTAATAAAACATTACGGTTTATGGTCTATATGCACGCATAAGTTCTGCATTTGACGTAAGGATGCTCGTCCATTTCCGGTTGTGTAGATTAAAGCGGAGGAAAACCGGAGAAAACGGGATTATGGCAGAGTCTTCAATATTTACTGTCCTCCCGTCTTTGAAACGAAACGTACATACGTTTAGATGTAATTTTATATATAGTTATATTATTTAATATAATTTTAAAAAGAAGCATAAACACAACGAGGGGTGTCTGTTTTATCTGTTTTTGTGACTAACGTTTCATTAGTATAACCATGGAGTATAAAATTCAATATAAATTCTCGGTATTGCATTGGACTCTATGATCGGCGGAAGTTATCGAGCATCCCTAATCCTTCACCGGAAATAACGCCGTGCATAGAGCCCATTAAGTACGTTCTTCATATACCACTGAAAACATAATTATGGATGTCATATTGCATTTCTGTTAATAGATACTCAAAATGTTTACACATTGCACATTTAAGCATAAGCATTTAAATTATATATGTAAGGCTATGTTTACACGGAAACGATTCTGAAGAGAAAACGCAAAAGTGGCGTTGCGTCATCACTTTTTATTCTGCGTTTAGACGATTTGTGTGGGTAACCCGCGTGCAAATGGTGACGCAAAAGTGTGTGAAATTCAATGTAGTATGCACTTCAGGCGGCTAGGAGTGCATACTACAACAACACCAAGTCCACGCGCCTGCGTACAACCTTCACTGTCAAACAGACTTTTGCGTTTTACCGTTTACACGAGAACGTGGCGGTGGAGCGTTTTTAAGATTTCCACTCTGGAGGGTGGTTTCACTTTTTTGCGTTTTTAAGCCTCAAAAACGCCGTCGCCGTGTAAACGAAAGGCACATCCGATAAAATGTTTTTACGTTTTAACCCGCGAGTGTTCTCGTGTAAACAGGGCCTAATTCTTATATATAATGCATCACACCTTATATATCTTGTTGTTTGAATGTGGCCGCCTTGGCTTCTTGAGTTGCTCCTCTTCAGAGTGTAAGGTGTTCTCAGAGCTGCAACAATGTTATCATTTAGTCATGCACAGCTCTTTGGTTGTTCAGATATCTGTAATATACATTTTTAATGAGAAGTTCTTAAAATAGCACCTAAACACAAACTGCACACCCAAATAGTTTGTGATACAGCAAGAAAAAAAGAAATGAAAATACTTTTTTTTTTTCCTCCACAAAGCTTTGACATAATGATGTGAATGTTATGCCCATGAGGAGGTGGTTCATGATGATGATGATAATGATGATGTGAAAACTTCCAAAGAGGGCAAAGGAGATGAGAAAAAAGGAAAGAATATTATGTTGATGATGACAGCAGTGATTATGACAGTGGAAAATGTCTTGCGCTGAGACCGAAACAACCATTTGCCTCCTAGCAATGCAAATCTCAAAGAGTGTTTCCCACTGTAACCTCGATTTCTCATTGATCAAGCATTCAGCTCTTTTCCATTCACAGTCATTAGGAACAGACAGAGATCGTAACATACAAAGAGCGATGCTGGGACTGAAGACGGAGTGGGTGTCAGGCTGCTGAAGATTAGGTAATTTCCCACCCGTGCAGGAGACCTCCTGCATACAAGCTAGTTTTCTCTCTTTAAGCGGCTGTTGTTGCGGTTTTAGATGCTGATGGTATAGATCCTGATGCGCTTTGTTTGGAAAGTTAATTTGAAAAGTCTTTTTATTTTCAGCAAGCTACAAACAACTCATCTAAACTATAGTCAAGATATCATTTTACAAAAGCAGCTACACTAGAAGGCTAGCTACTAACAAAAAGTAGCAGACTACATTGATATGATCTAAATGGGTCAACAGTTTGTTGTGGTGCTTTGATTTATTTGACTAAGTACTAATATTTTAGCCTGGATGCCAGCCCGAACTCCGCCCACAACATTTTTTGGTCGGGAAGTTCGGTCTGGACTCGATCCATTGAGGAGTGATTATGATCAGTCAAAAAATGATCGGGCCAATCAAATTGCCCGGGCGGACTTTATACGATGATGGACAGATGATCTGCATGGACGTAATCATCACGTTATCAAAGAACGTTTGTCAGAGATGACTGCAGCGGGAGAATTGAGATGTATAGATTCCGCTGACGATTTATTTTTTTTTAAATAAATCGACAGCGCATTCATTTTAATACACAAACAGAGAACTGCAATCAAGGCATTTGTCGATCGGAAAGATATTTTTGGCGTCCTTCCTACATGATTCGGGAAAAGTGTAACTTATCAGCTGGCTCTGACGGTCGTTAAGAAGATGGGACGTAATGAAAAACCTGTGGTCGTTGTGGTTTCTCCTTTGGTGGCACTCATGGAGAAGTAAGTAAAAGAAGCAACACTCGTTATTTAACTTCTAAAATAAATAAAGTTAGGCTACGTTCTGTATTTGAAAACTGCGCTATGCAAAGGAGTTGACTTACTGCGTTGCTCTGATTGGTTGTAGGTCTACCGACTATCCAATTGAGTGCAGAGGGGTTTTTTTCCCCTGGTTCGGTTACGACACGCCTCATAAATAATCAAAGCCCAACGGAGGAGTTTCAGACTCATATTCTCTCTTGAATATTAGTATGACGAAGTCAGGCTACTAATATTTAGCATTCATTACAACAATAGGACGTTTCTCTATTTGTATCACTCCACTTGAATGTGTTTGCATTAAATTCCATTTTAGAGTTTGTGAGCGGTGCTGATAGAACTTGGTGCGATGACTCTTGCCTGTGACTCTTGGAAACTCTTGCCTGTGCTATATTGTGTGATACATGTTTTGTTCAAAATCAATGAGAGTTTTGAATATCAATGAGGATGGCAGGATTAAACAAAAACAACAACACAAAAAACTAGAATATAACTGTTGAAAAGGAGCTTTTATGGGGCTATGGAACATCCTTCAATGAAGCGGTTTACTTCCTGAGACATGCCAGGCCACCAATAATGGTTACGGATGAGCGATATGGGTTGTTGGATGCCTGGATGTCCAGATCGTAAGGAAGAGTGTACCGGGTCCATGAGGGACAGTCACAGAGCTGAAGGAACATCGTTCCGTCCTTCGGGACCTCCCGGCAGAGCCGGTTCGGTGTGGACTGATGATGGTGGCTGGAGGGACAATGGGCTCTGGCTGATATTTGGGTTGTTCAGGGGCATTGAGAGGGGAAAGTGCATCAGCCTTTTGATTCGTTGTTCCAGGATGGTAAGTCACTGTGAAGTTAAACCAGGTGAAGAGTAGAGCTCATCTGGCCTGACGAGGGTTCAAGCATTTGGCTTCTCTGAGGTATTGCATGTTACGATGGTCTGTGATGACTGCGAATGAGCGGTTGGTTCCCTCCAGCCAGTGGCGCCATTCTTCCAATGCAAGTTTGATAGCTAGAAGTTCCTAATTACTTATGTGCTTCAGGGGAACCCCCTGCTGCTGCGATAGCACCACTCCCACACAAGTTGGGGAAGCGTCAACTTCTATGACAAAAGGATAAGTCAGGGTTAGGATGAATCAATGTGGGAGTGGTGGTGGATGCCTGCTTGAGTTGGTGGAATGCTTCTGTGGCCTTTGGTGACCAGGACTGGGGCGTTTTACATAGTTGGTGAAAATGTAAGCTCCTCTCTGTATCTTGAGCTGGGAACAGAGGAAGGGGATATTTGTAATTAAAAAATAATTCTCACTCTGCTTGTTGAAAGCTCTATAATCGATGCACGGCTGTGCAAAGAAAAATATGGGAGCGGCAGGGGATGTAAAAGGGTGACTGTGACCTTGACGAAGAGCCTCTTCTACATACTCCTCCAAGGCTTTTTGTTCTGGGTTGGATAATGGGTACACTCTTCCCTTAGGCAATAGCCCTGTCCAATAGCCTATGATATGGTAAACTGGTAGCCAGTTGCTTACTGTAAACATCCTGGAAAACCCTATACATGTACTCAAGTCAAGTCAAGTCAAATATATTTATATAGTGCTTTTCACAATACAGATTGTATCAAAGCTGCTTCACAGTATCAATCAAGACAACTTAACAGTGTCTGTTTATTCATGAAAAAAAGACAATCAAGTTTGGTAGAGCTGATCAATGGTATGATGGGTCATTTAATTTGAATATCCCCAACTGAGCAAGCCAAAGGCAACAGTTGCAAGGAACCGAAAAACTCCATCAAGTGACGCAATGGTGTCCTAAAACTCCATCAGATGACCCAATGGGGAAAAAAATACCTACTCCTCTGGGATGTCGACTTGGTGCTGTCCTTTAAGAGTCTCGATAGTGGTGGCTTGCATCAGATGATTTAGTAGAAAAAAAAACAGGCCGAAAAGGAAGACATAAACTAGTTTTAAAGCAGGTGTCTCTTCATGAGAGGATGTCATCAGAGGTCCAAGAAATGTGAGGGTTATGATGTTTTAGCCAGGGGTATCCCAGGATGATGTCAGCAGTTGATCCATCCAGCAAGAGATCATAATGGGTAACACCAATGTGAAGAGTGAGTGATGGTGTGCAGTGGGTAATAACACCTTGTCCAAGTGGTTTCCCTAGGATGGAGTGCACACTCATTTTCTGGCAAGGGATTTGTGGGATGTGGAAACGGTTGAAGTCTCTTGAAATGAAATTTCCTTTGAAGCCCGAGTCAATGAGGGCCTTTGCTGAATTGAAATTATGAGCAGACATCACTGACACAGACAGAAATATGCGGCAGGGAGGTAACTTCGAGTTGTATGGCCATACTACTCACTCCCCATTCACACGGACCCGCAAAAATGATTCAAACACTGTATTTTGCTGCCAGACCATTAGATGACGATGAACCAAACTCAACCAAACCAAAACGCAGGCAACCAAAACGCTCTTGGTGTGTAAATGAAAAAAAGTTGTATGTTTTTAATTTTAAATGGTCTCGTGTAAACAGTGGATCAAACTGATCTGTTTGTGAGGCTGCTGGAGTCCCAAACTAGTCAAATGTGGTATGAAATTAATAAAATTGGAAATAAAACATTGAAAATCTAACCAAATCCTCTGTCATTATTAAGGAATATATATTGTTATCTTTAATAATGTAATATAATAATGTGTGGCAATCGCATGATGCATGAGGCAACTTTTTAAACATACTTAAAAAAAGGAAAAATCTCGGGAACCCCCTACAGACCCCATCATGAGCCCCCTATAGAGAAACCCTTCATTAATAAAGTAATAATTGTCACACTACCATTTGAAAATGAGATTATTGCTCAAAAATGTCAAAGCTTTTAAGAAAATGTTGATGGGGCAAAGGCTTTCAGTTATGTAATCTGTCAGCAATTTTCTCAGTGGTTTTGTTGACAATGATGGTGCCATGTGCCAAGTAATCCACTTCACCTTTTAAATATCAAGCTGCATGACTTCCCCTCTTTAATATTTCTGGCGTTCTATGATCCTCTATGTAAATGTAGCCTATTTAGTGCACATGATTCGTCCAGTGCTTCTATCTGTTTGTCTGACAAAAGGAATACTAAAGGAAGACGTTCAAGAAACCAGTGATTTTTTTTTTTTTTTTTTTTTTTAATTCAGGCACAGAAATCATACACTTCAGATTTAAGACACTTTAACAAAATGGTCAATATTATTTTGTTGGTGCACTTGTGAAAAAGACATGAAATAGAACAGGAAATACACAAAGGTGTCGCCTCTCTTGAAAAATATATTTAAGTAGAAGCCATATATCAGAGAGTCTCTAAAGCGGCCAGGAACATTAATCAGGCGCCAAAAATAGAGAAGCGTACAATAGTGTGTATGGCTTCTTTACACCCAAAGGAGTGAGAAAGAGCTCTCTCCCAAACACTGGATCTGTTCCAAAACTAGTAGGCTACGGTGGCTCGCTGTCTACTGCCTACATAGCAGACTGACTTTGAAAAAACAATTTAATTGACCAATTAGAACACTCTACATTGGCAGAAACGTCTTGTGTTATACAAATACCGAATTTGTACGATTTGTCTAAATCCCAGTGATGGGTAGGTTTAGGGGCGGGGTCAGGGGGAGTTCATTCATACGGATTGGGCAATTCGTAATATATGTACGTTTTAGCAAAAATCTTACTACCTGTCTCAAACAGGTGACAGTATTAAACTTTAACTTGTACATTTATACTTAGGCTATAGTACATGCTGCATCTTTTTGTTAATCTTTTTGTAAAAGTGCCTCTGGCATGGCAGACCGGGGTGGTGGTCCCTCTCTTTTTACGAAGGGGGACCGGAGGGTGTGCTCCAACTACAGGGGGATCACACTTCTCAGCCTCCCTGGGAAGGTCTATGCCAGGGTACTGGAAAGGAGAATACGGCTGATAGTGGAACCTCAGATTCAGGAGGAACAGTTTGGTTTTCGTCTGGGCCGTGGAACACTGGACGAGCTCTATACTCTCTACAGGGTGCTAGAGGGTTCATGGGAGTTTGCCCAAACAGTCCACATTTGTTTTCTGGATTTGGAGAAGGCATTTGACTGTGTCCCCCGAGGCGGCGGGAATATGGGGTCAGGGGTCCTTTGCTAAGGGCTGTTCGGTCACTGTATGACCGCAGGAGCTTGGTTCGCATTGCCGGTAGTAAGTCAGAATTCTTCCCGGTGCATGTTGGACTCCGGCAGGGCTACCCTTTGTCGCCGGTTCTGTTCATGACAAAATTTCTAGGCGCAGCCAGGGTCCGGAGGGTGTCAGGTTTGGGGACCACGCGATTTCGTCTCTGCTGTTCGTGGATGATGTTGTCATGTTGGCCCCTTCACACCAGGATCTTCAGCATGCACAGGGACGGTTTGCAGCCGAGTGTGAAGCGGCTGGGATGACATTCAGCACCTCCAAATCCGAGGCCATGGTCCTCAGTCGGAAAAGGGTGGCTTGCTCACTTCAGGTTGGTGGAGAGATCCTTCCTCAAGTGGAGGAGTTTAAGTATCTCGGGGTTTTGCTCACAAGTGAGGGAAGAATTGAATGGGAGATTGACAGACGGATCGGTGCAGCTTCTGCAGTAATGCAGTTGATGTACCGGTCTGTCGTGGTGGAAAAGGAGCTGAGCCACAAGGCAAAGCTCTCGATTTACCGGTCAATCTACATTCCTACACTCACCTATGGTCATGAGCTTTGGGTCATAACCGAAAGGACAGGATCCCGGATCAAGGGCAAGATCCCGGATCTCCGCAGGGTGGCAGGGCGACCCCTCAGAGATAGGGTGAGAAGCTAGGACAATCGGGAGGAGATCAGAGTAGAGCCGCTGCTCCTCCACATCGAGAGGGGTCAGCTGAGGTGGCTTGGGCATCTGTTCCGGCAGCCTATTCTCACCCCCAAGGCGTCACTTAATTGACGCCTTGGGAAGCATTTGGACATGCTTCAATATCTGACGCTTTAGGCGCCCTTTAGCGTCAGTTGGATGACGCCCTAGGATCGCGTGTACCCTACCCCCACCCCACACCTAAACCTAACCGCGTCCTCTAACTGACGCTTTCCTTTAGCATGAGTTAGATGACGCCGTAGGATCGCGTCATGTAAGTGACGCTAAAGGGCGCCTAAAACGTCAAATATTGAAGCATGGTCAAAGGTGACGCCTTGGGGTGAGAATGCGTTGGTTCCGGATGCCTCCTGGACGCCTTCCTGGGGATGTGTTCCAGGCACGTCCCACTGGGCGGAGACCACGGGAGAGACCTAGGACATGCTGGAGAGAATATGTCTCCCGGCTGGCCTAGGAACGCCTCGGTGTCCCCCCGGAAGAGTAGGAGGAAGTGTCTAGGGAGAGGGAAGTCTGGGCATCTTTGCTTAGACTGCTGCCCCCACGACCCTGCCCCGGATAAGCGGAAGAAGATGGATGAATGGATTTTTGTTAATCTGTGTATTTGAATGAATCATCCGAAACAAACTAATTCACTATAATGAATCAAACTCACTACTTGATAAAGTAGCTTGTTAGTGGAAAAGTGTGCATTAAGGGCACAGATTTTTGCCATTATTTATTGATTTATTGATTTTGTACTTATTGTATTGAATTAATGTGATGGTTGGATGGCTGTGGTTTGCTTTTGGTTGATCATGTGCGTGACAGGTTTTCCTGCCCTCGCACCAGGAAAAACATCATCAGATAAGAGATCTTGCTGCAAGAGGGAGATTACGTTTTTTTTGAATAAAGATTATTTGGGCACATGAATAGGCCCACACATTGCTGCCTAAGAATTTGGTCAACATTTGGTATCTGCATGAACGTAATTATTCTGCCTACCTTTTGGAACAACCTTCGCATCAGGAGAGCAGCTAGAATGCCTTAAAATTTTGCCAACATAGGGAGCTGTCAGACAAAACTGTTTAGAGACTCTGTGGGGAGTGAATACTTTGAGAAAAGCCGCTTTAGGCTAGAAATATGCGGCCGCATTGTTGTCGTTAGAAAATTGGCTTTATTTGTAGTGACACCTTGATGTTCGACTGTTGAAGGAAAAATCGGAAGACTAGACTTGCCTCAGTTGGGACTGTTTGAGGTGTTAGAGGAGAAGTGAATTTAAAAACCGACATGGCAAGCTTGAGTGGCCTTAACACGAGGCAAATCAATTCCTCAATAGGCCATTAGAGGATGATAAGCCCGGTCTCAATTGTGTAATTTGGGTGAATACAAACTTGTTTAGCTGTCACCTGTCAGGCCAGCTGTGCCTGATTCCTAAACCTGATTAACGGCAGGAAATTAGCTAATCAAGGTGTCAGTGTTGCCTTATCTCTCTAACTGTCTTCACTACAGCAGATAGTCAAGAATTAGCTCTTGAGCTCAAACTGGGTTTGATCTCCTCTCATTACTTGCGTCTCAAGAGAGAGATGTCGTACGGCTAGTGATTTTATGCCATCTTATTAGCTTGTCGTGCACTCAGACCATAAATATCGAAGACACGTTATACGCATGAGCGTTTCCCTTTTCCCCCCTGTAGTTGATCTCAGAGTTCAATAACATCCTAGAGATTATCTGCTTCATATAGATAGGGTCATAAGGTTTGAAAGGGACTTCAGAGGTCCCAATGTCAACAGAACATCCTTGAAAGATATCTATCAATTACTATGTTAATGTCATTTCTGTCTGCTAAACTGGCTAGTTAGCATGATCCTGAGCCTCTGCTGGTAGATGGTGTAACTATCATCTGAAACCCTCAAAAATCTTTCTCTATTTGCTAGTGAAGGCTTTAGGGGATGAATGGAAATGCTAGCTTTATATTTCCTCATGGGGACACGCGTTAAAGGAACTGTGGCGGTCTAATTTAAATAGCAATGTTGTGGAATGACTGTATCACCTTTAACAGATAAATAATGATTATGTTGATGATCTGCGATCAGGATTAAAGCTTACAGCTCCTATTTGTTCCCACGTTAACAGTCACTGAACACAGAAACGAAACACACAGTCCATTCAAACGTCATTAGTCACGTTGCGCAATAGAATCAAAACCCTCTGTGTTTTAAAACGACTCCATCTTCCTGTTGCTGTCTTGTTGTGAGGAGACTTGTGGCAGTGGCAAGCTTGCTATAATTTTGATTTGCAAAGATAAGACAGGGGGAAAAAGTGTAGAGATGAAAGTGAACATATGCTCTCTTTCATATTACTATCAAAGGCAAAAGTCCACGGTAGAGCTAGAAGATGGACTCTCACAACATCAGTAAAAAGACAGCTTGTTGTTTTATGCTGGATTTATTCATTGGATCCCTATAATTTGTTTCTGTGCAGTTCACAGTCAAAGCTACTATATACTCTCAAGCTCATTTTTCTAATATTTGTGCTGGAGAAGTACAGCATAACATCAGATTGTTGTATTATGCATCAGTACGTATTATTTCCAGGGGCACAGTGCTCAGTAAAATCACTTTTTATTACAATTAACAAGTTGGTTGAGCTGGAAAAACATATATTTTTATGGTTGAATCTTCCTTTTTAGCCAGAGGAAGGAACATTTTTGTTTCAAAAAGCTGTAAGATTTCTTCTGAAAGTTCAAAACATTTTTTCTCAAAATTTACTTTTCTGACCATATGGACTTCAAACAGGTGTAGCTCAGGGTTTTTTTTTTTTTTTTGTCCGATTCCAACAAATCATACATCATTTTGAAGTTATTTTTTGATAGAGAAAGTAACAATAACTGATTTTTTGAAAATGGACTCGGGTCACATCAAACAGTCCTATCATCAAAACATTTAGTGCACATTTAATATTCTTAAGCACCACTAACACAATATAAATATATACTGATTTTGAAGTTGTTCCTTTTTGGACCTACAATTAACAGCAAATCTAGCTGTCAGTGATTCTTCCACCCAGCAACTGTGTGCTAGCCATTGGAGGAAACACGCGATAAACACAACGTCTCATCTCCATCAGTTAAATAGCACTGCTCTTGACCAGATGTTCACTGCAGATGTTATGCATTCTGTCCTGCGGCGGTACTCAAACTGACAACTTGAATTAGTGATGGACACACGAGCGAGGGGTTTCCCTGTCATTTGTGATGCAGATAGAGGGCTAGCGACCACGTCTCACATCCCTCATTCCTCATGCCTTGCTTCCACCCTCACAGACACACAGCAGCAGGTGGATTCTATTAAATAAGTCCGACTTCATAAAGCTGACAGACTTGCTCTGCAAAACGTTTCGACAGCACAAGCACATTAGGGGAGTTCCAGTGTGTGCCGATGGGACGCAGGATTAATCACAGGCAGTGCCGTGAGCAAGCGCATGAGTATTCTTTAATACATCAGATGCTTCCCACTAAAAGTGTCGGTTTGATTTAGAGATAGTAAATATGATTTGTTCGGATGTGTTGGCGGAAAGCGGGGAGTCGCACATTTCGTTTGAGAAGAGGCCGGATATTATGATAAATGATTCAGAGACAGTATCAAGCATTGGAGACTCGAGTGGTGTACTTGCAGTGTTCCAGAAAAACAGTAAAAAAAATAACTGCACCACTGCTTTTATTTCGATGTGTAGTCACAGAAGTATTTGTCTTTAGCTCCATCCAGTCTAGTTTTCCCTGAAGAGCTGGTTAAAGTCGTACATTGTTTTCCACATTGCTAAGAAAATATGAAGCAAACTGACTAGCCCCTTTCAGCTATATTTATGCATCCCCTCTCTCTCTTTCTCTCTCTCTCATTATTTTTTTAAATATAATATAATAAAATAATTACTTTTGGTCGTACTTTACATGTACCTAATACCCGTGACATGTCATAGACGTTGAACTACTAAGTAGGCTACATAGTAAAGACACATATTATACATTGTGACATTTTCTTTTCCATTTAATTACTAATAATTATTATTTGTTCTATCTGGAAAACTCTGGAAAACTTTTAATTCTGATTCTCTCCTCATTTTCTACAAGCTAACTATAGAAACATTTTCAACTCAGTTTGGTCATGTACAGGCTAATGTACAGATTTTTTTTCTGTTTTAGACACTTTAAAATCACATTCTGGATGTAAATCTTGTTGATTTCAGGTTTTTTATAACTCCTGTAACTCATGCATGACCTTCCCTGACCTCCAGACAACTTCCACTTTAATAACTACAGAGATCCCAACGTTATGCCAATCAGGACAAAGACATCCGGCGGTAATGAATGTAACTCGGATATTGTTTAGAAAACATCTTGATCTGTGATTAAAATCGAGTGACACATTTAGGTTGTCTTTCCTTCTTTCGCTTTTGGTTCCATATTCGCAGATAGCACACTTCAGCCTTCTCTCTCCGGAGGTGAAATGATGTTGCTGTGGCACTTTAATTAAGACATGGAGACATCCCTTGGAGACATGTGATTAAGTGACAAACTATAATCACTTCCTGATTACCCTCATCTTTCCTCTTGTGTTCTTTTTTTGTGTGTTATTTTGCAGTTTTTGTCACAGCTCATTAGAAACGCCACAAAATTAGTATGCTGCCACACAATGGCCACCATTGTTAATAATCACAAATTAATGTGCTGTCGCGTGTAAGTCACTGTCATTTGTTTCCACCCTTCTGGTAATGAGTATGCATTTTCACATTCAGTTTGCTGGTGACTTTCCCTACAGGGATTGTCAGCTGTATTGTTCAGCAGGGGGTAAAATACATAACTTAAGCCTATCTGTTCCAGTCATAACAGGGCATGTTGACTGTGAAGTCAGTTTTACGACTCCAAAAGGACTGTGCAGGGAATTGTGATTCTTACTTAATTCTTGCTGAGAAGGAGAAATAAACCATTTTGAATCCTATATATTCTATATAAACCACTTGAGAAATGTATAAACATGTATCTAATTTTCTCATCTCATGATTTTCTTTTTATGTGGTTTGGCTTATGTATTCATTCCCTCTTTAATGTTTCAGCCTTCCATACTGTGGTTAACCAAAATCATATGTGTAGCATGTTTAGTCAAACTCCAATCTTCATGCCCCATTTTTTAGTTAACATTACATTTTGCATTTAATAAGAAACATGACGATTCTTTTTTTAAACACCCAAACAAATTACATGAAACTTTGAGAATTCAAAGTATGCAATTTTCCTGTCTCTTTGTTTCCTGGAAATTAAACAGCCTTGACTTAGTTAGTTCAGCTATGAAACATTCAACAAACCAAACCATACAAACACTGCAAGTCTTATTACAGGTTGATAAATAAAACTTTTGTTTTCTGAAGAACTGATAAACTTTATTAAGATTGGAGCTTGAATTTGATATAAGAGGGAAATTAAACAATTTGGAGAAGTTAAACCGTTGTTCTGTTATATAAACACTGTTGTGCTCAAGAGGACTGAGGCTTAAGTTTGACCTGCGTTGTCGTTCATAAAAAAACGAGTCATCATTTCCAGTTTGACCCATTTGTGACCATGACAGTTTTTCTTTCAATTTCAATTTCTTTGACAGGGTAATGAGCCAATCATAGCACATAGTGAAAATGACACTAAAACATGCAAATAAACCAGCCGTACAGTACGTTTATTCTTATTCCAAATAATTGACCCAGTTTAGCTATTATTAAGATGTCACGTGGACAACTGAAATCAGATCACCTCAGAAAGAGAGTATTTATCTTCATAAATGCACAACAGTAGCATCTGGTCACATTCACTATTGAACCTCTCCCTCGGCTAAAAGATTTAATGATAGAAGCATTAGCACAGCTGAAATTTCCCCAGCAATTGTATTTTCCAAACCTTTTTCAATAAACCCATTCTGCATGAAGGTGTAGCCCGAGCTTGTCTGTCTTCATTGATCTGAGATTGGACTGCACAATAGGTGCATTGAGTGCGATGCTTGAGTACAACAGCCACTAATACTGCGTACAAACATCAACGCTCAACTCACTCGGGCTCTCCACATGGCACCTTCATCCTCTCCGACCCTCAGGGCAAAATCAATGGTTTTAGTTGGCTGTGCTGATGGTGGAAAGGGAGATAAACACTGGAGTTAAACTGCTGTTCGACAACATCGCAACTAGGCTCTTTTCTTTTGTGGAGATGTGTATTTAAGATTATGATAGGAATAGAGTGGGATTGGAGAGCTTGTGTGTGTGGATAGCTACAGGTTACATCAATATGCCATTTGCCGACCATTTATTGAGTTTCTTGTTTGAGTCGTTCATTCGAACAAATCGTTCAAAACATTCAGAAAAAAAAACAAAAAACATTAGATGGTCTTTTGTGTGATTCATTTAACCGATTCATTCAAACACATGATTCATCCAGGAACTAAACAGAGCACTGTCTTTATAGATGATAACTGACTCTCATTGAGTCAGATTATGCCTACTTCTCATACTATATATTGTAGGTGAAAAACAGTTCTGAATTCTCATGAAAAAAGCAAGCTCTACTTGCAAAGTAAGTTTTTAGTATAAAAACTAAAGTACCTGGATGACCTAATTTTAAAGTGCACATTCGATGAACACTTTACAGTCCTGTGGGGTGGGGCCATCAGAGAGGATGTGTGATTGGAGGTGAAGCGACACCGATGAAAACATGGCGGATGTAGCTAGTTTAATTCATGCTACACACATTAATTCTATATAGAACACACTTTTTAAAACTCTTTCCCCACCATTGACAAAATTTTCTGTCATTTATGAGGCAATGCTTCCCCGTCACTGTTGGAATTTTCCGGCAATCCAAGTTTTCACTGTTATATGGTAGGGAGCGATAACGAACCTTCTAAAAAAGTAAAGAACCTCCAGATCAAAACATGCATATAAAAAAAGCAGAAACAAGCAATAAAAGCATTGTTTATGCATTGTAGTCTTTTTCTCAGCCTTTCTCATCTTTCACGTGATTTTCTCAGCTTTGCAGCAACACATCAAACATTCAGACAGGACAGAAAACCAAACTAAACTGAATATAATTGTGACCGTTTAGTTGTTTCTGCTTGGTTTACATCAAAATAAATTCATCCAATCAATTCCCAAAGGATTGAATTAAGTTCTGGCATACTTTTTTCACACTGAAATACATTACTTTACAAAAATAAACAGGATTGCGAACGTTTCATGTTGACTTTAATTATCTTCTTCATATTCATTTAAAGTCTAGTTTACATTTACTAAGTATATCCTCTCTACAATGTGCTACCATCATATTCAATAATTCACTGGTCAATTTCAGTGTCTCTTTTGATCTTTATTGCATTCCTATACCCACAGCTTTCATGTGAGTCTCCCACGCCGCCAAAGCAAACACCAAGTGAGTAATTGATGAGTGATGTTTTATTGAGAGTGTTTGGCTCTGTGATATCCTGGCCTCTGTTCCATTTCCTGTTAAGTTTCTTTTTGACCTCGTTTGCTCTCCCTCTGATACCTCACATCCATCTGTCTGTCTCTGTCAGAATCTTCTCAACATGAAACAAGTGGAGCTGGCACAAAAACGCAGCACTGCTGAGAATCTCCCTCCGTTCTATGTCTTAGCCTCCCTCCATTCTATTTCCTGGCCTCTCAACGACTATTAGTCTGACTTGTTTGATGTGTGAGAAAATTAGTTGAAGTGGCATTTTCAGTGTAAATAGCAGAGGTTTAATTTGGCCATTCTTCTGAAAGCACATTGATTGATTAAAACTGTCGCTATAATTATGCAGGAAAAGTAGAAAATGACACCAAAGTGTGGTCTTTTGAAGTGCTTTCCCAAGGCACCGTTTGAAGAGTCAACAGCTCTTTTCTAAAACCTAGTGAGCTGCCAGCAGCATTTAAGTCATGTTCCCTGAATCCCAGCACAAAACATTTTTAGTAAGGTAGGCGGCATCATTATGCTATTGTGATTTTTTTTATAATATTTTTTTTAATGTTTGCTGTTTTTAAGTTAATTTTGGGATAATAATTGGGGATAATAATTGGGATAATAATTTTGGGATTGCAACAAAGGATTCTGTAAAATAAAGTTTTATTTATAGGTATATATATATTTCATTTTTATGGTCCCTTTAACATATTCTGTTGACCAAAAGGGTGTATTCACACACGGTTGTCTTGTACGGGGCCCTGGCATTATTTGCAAACTACAATTCCTGTTCATCGAGTCCAACTGAACTGTGCTCTGGCCCACCTCTCCCAAGCAGGCCAGACACGTTTAAGTAAACCATGCCCTGGCGCGCTACGGAGCGATCCCACTAGTCAAACCAAACAGATTTTGGGGTCAGACATGCTTGGGCACGGTTCAGATCGCCTGGAGTGAGTACAGCTTTAGAAACTTTGCACCTACTAACTCTTATTTGAGTAGAGTATAAGTAGACAGGTAGGTTTAGGGTTAGAATAAGTTGTCAATGATGATATCCCTGAACCAATCTGGTTTCTCAGTTTGGCCTGTTTTCTGGCTTTACAGAGGTTTTTAGACACTTTTTCAGCAGCTAGACCATCCTAAACCAGCTAAAACCAGCAGGCATATTCATTAATTCATTCATCATTCAGGATTCATTGATGCTGGGTTCATTCATTCACACATTTGTGCAGGCATGCATCATTTATTTCTTGATTCATTCATCCAGGGTTTATTCATTCATATTCATGCAGGGTTTTTTCATCCATTCATACATTCATGCATGCATGCAGCGTTCATTCATGCATGTATTCATTCATGCATTCATTGGATCATGCTGGTTCATTTATATACATACATACACACATTCATGCATGCAGGGTTAATTTATTCATTAATTCATTCTTTTATTCATCCAGGGTTTATTCATTCATATTCATGCATGCAGGCTTGGTTCATTCAGTCATACATTTATGCATGCATGCATACAGCTTCATTCATTTATTCATTCATACATGCAGGGGATTCATTCATACATGAATCTATTGATTCGAAAAGTCTTACATTCATTCATGCATGGTTCATTCATTCATTTATTCCACTAGAAATACTGTTTCTATTCTTATTAGTTTCATTGTTTGTGTAGCAACATCAACCTCTGTTGGAATCAAAGTCTCCTGTGTGTGAGGAGCTCTATTTATGTGGCTCACCGACTTGCTCCATGTGTAGACAGTTCCAAATCAGTCACATGAATCTATCTCAGAAGGCAGTATACAGCATCTGACTGGGTTTTGAATATACTGTCTCTATAGCTGTCAGACATAAAACATGACAAAAGAACACAGGCAACCACTTGTTTTTAATTATCACTTACCTTTTTGAATGTTGATACATTATTGATAGGATCAAAATAAAAGTAATGCAAACATGTGTTTATTAAATTTGACAAGTGATGTCTAGTACACACTGAAAATCTTGTTGATTGAATTTGGCAAGTCTTGCCAAACACCGTGTAAACTACATACCTACAATCTGTCACCCAATGCCTCTGATGTGGAGTGGTGTGTTCCATTATTAAATAGCTACTGTACATCGCAAGCATTAAAAAACAGTCCTGCTGGGAAAATCAGTCAGAGCATTTTAAACTAACATGAAAAGCTTAAACCAGGCAAAAAGTAACATTTCAAACAGTAAAAATGCTACAGTTTTGTCACATGACCTCATCATTTTTCAGTTTAAGTTATCCAGTTGTCATATAAAGCTATTTAGAATTTTCAATCAAATTCTGTGTACAAAGTTTTGGCAGTTTTATCAAATTATGACATCACACTGTTAATGGTAAGTGAAACTGAGCACATTTAATTGTGAGATATGATATTCCACCTAATATGCTGTTGTATACTGCACACTTGAGCAAACACTTACTTGAAAAATCACCTTTCGAAATGTAATTAAAAAAAAAAAGTCCTTTAAAATATTTTTACTCACTCAGAAAAATAAATGAATGCAAATTCCCAGATAAATAACTGAACTTCGTTAAAAATTCATATATATGATTAAACCAGGGACATTTCAGTATCCAGATATTTTGGTGTGGCAGACCAAATCCTTGCACAGGGCCCAGAGGGAATGGAAAAGACATCAAACACGGCGTAACCGTTCTGTCTCAGTTCTTCTAATGCAGTCATGTCCTAATATACCACTAGACAACCTCCATCAGAAAATACTATAAGTTCACCTGCAGAAATTAGATAAAGAGAAACAGTCCACTTATGACATCAGAAAAAAGTCCACCATTTCTGGGAACTTTGATCTGGGATTTAACCCACATACCAAAAAAAAAAAAAAAAACACTTTTGGAGGAGAGGAAGTTGGGGTGGATCCATCAAGAGCTCCACAATCAGCCAGAGCAAGAGTTAGAGGGCCTTAGAGTCCATTAGTTTTGCTTATAAACCATGCAGCAGCCTAAGATACCGGCTGATTTAAAATCCTAATACATAATGTAATAAAGACATTTCAGTGGTTTGTTATGAGGTGCAGAAATCTTGATGCGGGAGGATTCCAGCAATATTCTAGCTCTCTATAAAGTCTTCAAGTCTCCATCTCTGGGGTGCCACTTGTAATGTTTGATGAATGACTCTCTTCACAAGGGTAAAATTCCGTTTGCTGCCTCAAAATGCTTTTCTCCCACTTTTCGTCAAAACCCCTGAGTGGAGTTCACATGATGGATGCCTTTGTCTTGTCAATGGTCATTTGCAAAAAGCACTGTGCTCAAAGTCTGCTGTGCCAAAGCATATTTCTGTCACCGATGCCGATGCCTCACACACTGTAGTGTAAAAAGTGAAAATGCTATTAAGAAACATTTTTCTGCCTCGAAACCTTTTAAAGGAGTAGTTCACTTTTAAAAAAAAACTTTTGCTGATAATTTACTCACCCCCCTGTCATCCAAGATATCCATGTCATTCTTTCTTCAGTCGAAAAGAAATGAAGGTTTTTGATGAAAACATTCCAGCATTTTTCTCCATATAATGGACTTCAATGGGAACCAAACAGTTCAAGAGACAGTTTCAGACGATGAAAAGTTTAAAAAAAAATAAAAAATAAAAAAATGAACTACTGCTTTAATGCTTTAATCTAGCATATACATTACCGGTCAAAAGTTTGGAATCAGTGTACATATTTTTTTTTTTATTTTTTTTTGTGCGTTGACCAGCATGGGCCAATTTTCAGGTGCCAACAACAAAACCCCTGTTCAGAATGATCGAGTTCCCTGAGGAGGCCAGAAACATTTGTGTTTCATAGACATTTTATGATTTCAATTCCATCCGAATGGATCACATCTGTGTTTTTCTAGTAAAAGTTACAGAGCATATCACCTACTGTTTTTTTGGCTAACTCAGGTGTCCTCTGAGAAATGTAATCTCGTCCAAATACTTTTTTTTTTTTTTTCTTAAAAAAATGTCCATTGTGCTGCCTGGCACGCATTGTTATCGATTCGGGCTTCTCTTTTTTTTTGCCAACTTTCTGTGTAAAATAACAGCTGGGGTTATGAGTTTCTTGCATAAAAAGAAAATTAAATCAATAAAGAGATTCTGAACTGCTCCGAATGGCTATGCTATAATTACATAATTAATCATATGCAGCACGACCTTCTATAAAACCCACATTCAGAAAATAACACTCCCACCTTAATTATAGATTCCAATCCCATTCCATTTAGTTAAGGAAATGTCAGACGTCTTTGTAACTCAAACGCCGTTTATAAAGCTAATCCCGCCTACTAAACATGCTGCTCGTCGTAAAGGTGGATTCGGCAGTGCGAAATAAAACCTACAGCTCTTTTTATCCTGATGAATCCACCTGAAATTGCTTTGAAAACTGACATAATGAGTTTCTGTCAGCGGAATTCTTCTCCGGCTCCCTCTCTCACTGATGTCTTACCTTGTGTGAACCCTTAGTTCTCCTTTGCTTTAATTTAATGTTTTCTTCCATTTTAACTCGATTAAATGCCTTGGCATTCATTTCACGCCGTACAAACACTGTTTACCCTCATAGGAGTGGAACATCTGCTCGACTCTCCACATATAGCTAGTGGTGAAACCATCAAAATCCTCCTTAGGATGATATAGTCTTTCTGAGCTTGCTCTTCACAAACCAATTGAGAGTCTTAATACATATGGGCTTAGTGGCAATTGCATACTGGTGGAATGGTGTGGACTGAGATGGGGATTTTTGGTCAATTGAAAGGTTTTTGCATGAGAAGAACAATAATTTTCCTTGAAAAAGTCCATTGATTATCGCCAGAAGAGCCGTTGAAGCATTCTGAGGGAGTTCGATAAGCTGTCATGGAATATTTAAGTCAAATTAGCCTTGAATCACTGGCTGTGTCCGTCGAGGACTTTAATTCGAGGGTATTTCACGCTCTAAACACATAAACTGAAAATACAAAACCAGAAACATATTTAGGTTATTAATGTACATTCAGCAGCAGGGTGCTTTAGTAAAAAATGGAATTTTACAGCCTCATTAAGCACATTACTGCAATACCATACCTCAAGTGAGAAAAGTTTCTGTGCATTTACTAAATGGCCCTTGGTGACAGGAGGAAATGAGGTATGCGAACAGTGGCGTGACAGGGTCACTCTATTAAGGAGCTTTCGGAGGGCATCTTTGCGGCCTCTTCCAGTCAATACAGATCCCATGAAACCTCTTCCGGGGACATGCAAACACTGTGCATCAACAAGAACATTGTTCGAATGATGTTGTCACAGTTATAGACTGTCACAGAAGACACACATTTCCCCGCCGTTATTTATAATTCAGAGCGTTTTTCGGTTGGGCAAAGCATCTCTTTACACAAGTCAGAATAACTCAGTCAATTTTTAGGATTCAGTTTTTATGAAGACAGAAGATGGTGAGTAAAACACATAAAAAGTCTGTTTGACACAATAAAACAGTGTTTTGGGGCCCTACTAAAAAGAGTTGCAATAAAGATGGAAGTAAGAAAAGCCAGAAAAAAAGGACAAAAATATTTAAGAGTTTGTGTATAAAAAAAATGTATTTGCATACTGTTCAGTATTGTCTATGAATAACAAACAAAAGCATCAGTAAATCAAGTAATATTTTATTTACTGAAGTGACTCGTGATAGCAGAGTTATTCCAAAAATGCTTACAGCATAATTTCCATAATACATGCTTTGGCTTTTGTTGATTCAGAACAAAATATGGATCAAGATTCAGGAATGATTTCATTTATAACTATTCATCTTTTTACAGATAAAACGTACATACGGCTGTGTTCTTCCCTCATTTGTAAGACAGTCCTATATGTGTGTTTTTTCTCCTCTAACTGTACCTGCACGCACCATTGACAAAAACTGTTTACGGCAGTCTGGATCGTATTGAAAAGATTCCACATTGCCCTGCCAGAGTTATTTGTGGTCTGGACAGCGAGTGATGTCCCTGATGCTTCTGTTGATTTTAATGAGATGATGATCTACTGCCTGCCAATTCACTGCTTCACTGCATCTGTCAAACAACACTCAGATGTGAATTTCTTATGAACACTTATTCCCATTCTCAAATGAATATCGATGTACATTTCAACAGCGGTTTGGTAAAACTTGCTTGTTTGTTTTGGATGATCCTGCAACATTTTGTTCTCCTTTTTCATGATACTGAATACATTCCAGACAAGTTTTACAGATCTTTATCGACAGATGTTTTTCATGATTTTTCAATGAACCAGAACAATTATTGCACAATCACCTGTGGAAAACCTGTCCTTAAAGGGATAGTTCACCCAAATATTACATTTCTGTCATCCTTTACTCACCCTCAAGTTGTTCCGAACATTCTTGACACATGAGAACAAACCTCATTAGTTCTTGCTGAAGCTCAAACGTGCTGCGTACACGAGAATGAACTTTATTGGTTCTTGCTGAAGCTCAAACGTGCTGCGTAACACGAGAATGAACCTCATTGGTTCTTTCTGAAGCTCAAACGTGCTGCATAACATGAAAATGAACCTCATTGGTTCTTGCTGAAGCTCAAACGTGCTGCACGCGTAACATGAGAACGAACCTCACTGGTTCTCGCACATCAAGCGAACATGTTGAACGAGTTGAATGTTTAAATGTGAATAAAAGCCTAAATTCAATCTGTTCAGTGTGCATGTGTTCTTGTATATATGGTTTATAAAGACACAAATGTGTAATAACATGAGTATTACAACGTAAACATGGTTTATAAGAACACTTCCTTGTAAAATGAATGGCTTAAAACATACTAAATGGTGTTTTTTTAAAATTCTAAAAATATGGAGTTCCTGTAAACAACATTTCCAATTGTATCTTACTCTGGAATCATACGGAGTAAATTTATTATATTTTTATGATGTTTTTGTCCTTTTTGGAGCATGACAGGTCTATGGAAAAGAGCAGCATGAACATAATGAAGACACAATTGTTTGGGAGAAATATCCATTTAAATCTAAATACATATGATTTATGATAATTATACTTGATACTGATAATAAAAATAAAAAATAAAACACCTGCAATAAATGTGTAGTCAAAAAAGGCGTTTCGGAGCACAGGTACAAAGGTGTGCGAACGTCGCCTCTCCTCTGATGATATTCATGATTTCCAGAGCCAGTGATCAGGCCTGTGCTACCCATGACCCTCAGAAACAAAGGCCATCCAAGCCCTCACTGTGATAAGTCTGCTATCACTCTCCACACTTCAATGGGCTCTTGAAATACATTCTCTCTGTCCCACAGGACCTGACCTTTTCATATCTGAGCCTTTGAGTTTTTCTATTAGCTCTGAGGAGATTACAACAGACTCGGGTCTTTCACTTCAGACTGCCATTCATAACAATTTCTTTTGGATGTGACCGGATCTGATCGCTGGATTTGTATACATATTAAACAGGATCAAATGTATTCGTAAGTATTTGTGGGTGAAAAACCAATTTCTGGGTGATCTATGCAAAGCCGTCTCAAAATGTTCACCTGCTTCTTCTGGCTTTGTCTTAGAAGTCGACGAAACGCTGGAAAAGGTACATCTCCACACACCTACTGGGCTGGAGTGTGAAGTGCAGGAAGGCGCACAGAAGAGCAATGGCAGCCATTTTGTGTAAACATTTCAGACAAAAACTTTTATTTCTAAAATAACTTTTTATTTCAGATAAAAACAGACATAATGACATAATTCTCATTTTAGGGTGTACTAATATTAAATTAAAAATATCAGGAACAGAGCAGATTCAAATTCCTCTGACTGGCAAAACAATAGTTTTTACAACAAAAGCCTATGGTTGCATGTCAGAGAGACAGGTGTGATATGTGTCAGGTAGTAGGGAAATTTTTTCCATGCTGTTCCATAAAAAAAGAAAGAAAGAAAACCCCTTTCCAGACCTTTCAAAGCTTTTTGTGCCTCCAAATTCTGTGTGAAGTTGCATTGTCGCATAAAAGCCATACTGAAATATGCTGACTATATGACAATGTTTTACTATTTTATGGGTTGGGTTCTGTTCAGAAATGCAGAATCAGATGCTAGAATTCCTGTTGCTCAAACAGCCTGCAGCTAACAGCTCCAAAAACATGGGTTTGAAGCCCATAAAGGAATGTATGAATAGATTAAATCCATACCTTTATCCTTTGGATAAAAATGTCTGCCTAAGGCATTAAAGTAAATACATCCAAGTTGACTTTGTCGGTTAATGTGTGCAAGAGTATCATCAATCAACTTTCAGGCATGTGATACAATGTTTTTTCACAATCTGTTTATTATCTGTCTACACTCACCTAAAGGATTATTAGGAACACCTGTTCAATTTCTTATTAATCAAATTATAATCAACCAATCACATGGCAGTTGCTTCAATGCATTTAGGGGTGTGTTCCTGGTCAAGACAATCTCCTGAACTCCAAACTGAATGTCAGAATGGGAAAGAAAGGCGATTTAAGACATTTTGAGCGTGGCATTGTTGTTGGTGTCGGCCAGACGGGCCGGTCTGAGTACTTCACAATCTGCTCAGTTACTGGGATTTTCACGCACAACCATTTCTAGGGTTTACAAAAGAATGGTGTGAAAAGGGAAAAACATCCAGTATGCGGCAGTCCTGTGGGCGAAAATGCCTTGTTGATGTTAGAGGTCAGAGGAGAATGCGCTGAGCAACTTTGACTGAAATAACCACTTGTTACAACCTTGAGGCAGCAAAGCATTAGTGAAGCCACAAAACGCACAACCTTGAGGCGGATGGGCCACAACAGCAGAAGACCCCACCAGGTACCACTCATCTCCACTACAAATAGGGAAAAGAGGCTAAAAAGAGCTCACTAAAATTGGACAATTGAAGACTGGAAAAATGTTGCCTGGTCTGATGAGTCTCGATTTCTGTTGAGACATTCATATGGTAGAGTCAGAATTTCGCATAAACAGAATGAGAACATGGATCCATCATGCCTTGCAATCACTGTGTAGGTTGGTGGTGGTGGTATAATGGTGTGGGGGATGTTTTCTTGGCACACTTTAGGCTCCTTAGTGCCAATTGGGCATTGTTTAAATGCCACGGCCTACCTGAGCATTGTTTCTGACCATGCCCATCCCTTTATGGCCAACATGTACCCATCCTCTGATGGCTACTTCCAGCAGGATAATGCGCCATGTCTCAAAGCTTGAATCATTTCAAATTGGTTTCTTCACTGTACTAAAATGGCCCCCACAGTCACCAGATCTCAACCCAATAAAGCATCTTTCAGATGTAATGGAACGGGAGCTTCGTGCCCTGGATGTGCATCCCACAAATCTCCATCAACTGCAAGATGCAATCCTATCAATATGGGCCAACATTTCTAAAGAATGCTTTCAGCACCTTGTTGAATCAATGCCCCATTAAGACAGTTCTGACGGCGAAAGGGGGTCAAACAGTATTATGGTGTTCCAAATAATCCTTTAGGCGAGTGTATCTATCCATCCATCTATCCCGTCTGTTTTCCTATATTTTCACTTTCAAATATGAATTGCCGTTCAGGAACTGAACCAGAATTTTAAAGACATTCTCAATTAAATTCTGACTGGTGCACAAGCCTGGAAAAATAATCACCTTTTCTAGCTTCAAATCCGTTTAGTGCCAAAGTATTTGGGAGAAAAAAAAGGTTTTCCCAGAACTATTCCACCTAAATAACACTTAATCCTATTATGTCTACCTATGCATCATTGTGTCATCTGATGAATATTATTATTCAAGTATCTGTTCAGGTTGATATGAGTTTTTTTATGTGTGTCAAATCCAACCTAACTATACAACGTAAATACAGAATGTCACAATTAAGGAAGACTATTCCATCCGATTACAGATCTCCAGAGTGTTGCTGTCCCACACACACACACACAATCTCAGCATCAGGATGCGTTGCACTCCAGAGTACGGAAATGAGCGGCGCTTCGAAATGAAGTAGTTCAGCCGAAACACTTGCTCACTAGCGGGTGAAATATAACAGTGAATGAGCTTAAAACTGAGGAGGAAGGCTTGCGCTAATAGGCCTTCTGGAAGCTCCACTCAGCCCCTCGAGACGGAAAAATACAGTCCTTGTAATGAGCAGCAGGAAACTGATGTTAAAGAAGGAAAATCCTGTGAAGGTAAAACGATCAAGGGCTGCTCTCCCGCCGAGCCCTGAGGCTAAACCGACACAGAGGAGCCTGAATGAAAAGGGAGGTGATGGGGTGAGGAGGTGGAGGCGATGAATCACATCTTAAAATATATGAAGTGACGCACATCAGTGTAGTACATGCCAACAGCGTGGTATACCTGACATCACTTTGTTCAGTGTTCTAACATGAATACTTAGGGTTATTTGGATAGCATTTTCAAAAAGTGTACATCTATTTCCCACAAAACATCCTTATAATCTACAACATATTATGTGGAAACACTTCCATATGTCATAAAATGAATCGTACTGAATAAAATATGCAGTATTCGCAGGTGCTCGCTAATTAGACTGACAAAAAAAAACACATGGTGGCACTTGTTATGTACCAATAGCACCATTATAATGACTATATGTTAACATGTCGCAATAGCTATACCAGATGCCAAGTTGTAGCGCTCAAATTAAACACCTTCTGGAAACAAATCATACATAATGCTTCCAGATCCGTTCTGATTATTTAATTGGGAAACTCACCTTTGTGATCTTCATTGTTTCACGTAAAGACCAATTTATCAGTTTTCACACAGGCTAAGAGCTCTGAAGGAAGTGCAGTTTTTCTCGTAAACAAAATTAATGATGTGTCAAGAGTCCAGACTTACTATTGTAGACGATTTCTGGGGAAGTGGACCACACGACAACCGAGGTGTGCTGTTCTGTTTAACCCTAAACAGAAGCATAAAGAGGTCAGTCCTCCAGGGAGGTGATTATCTTTTTGTCTGCTTAATGGTCCTTATAGACATGCCTTAATGAGAAATAATGAAGGGCCATAAGACCCCACATCTCCAAATCCTCACAGGAATCTCATAAGGATAGCCTATCGGATGCATGTTTCACGTGGCTGTCGTCTTTGTCACATTTTTCACTGTTTATTAATCATAATTTTCAATCTGTAATGTCCGGAAAATCTGAAATCTGTCATTTAAAGGGACAGTTCTAAAAATGAAATAAACACAGGTTTGGAACGACATTAGGGCGAGTGATGATGACAGCATATTCATTTTTTTTGGATGAGCTGTCCCTTTAAGTGATCTTTATACTCATATATCACAATATGACATTCTGACAGTTGTTTCTCACTTGACCTGTCCGATGTCATTAGAAAGTCATGCTCAAACTTTTCTTTGAGAGTTAGACCAGTTAAACCATTACTCAATTATCGTATCGTTTTTAGGTAATTAGGAGGGCCAATGTTAACTTTAATTATGATCTAAATAGCATCTGATGTTCTTATCAGTAAATGAGTTTCACAAATACACAGCCGACAACAACACATTCTTGTGGAACATCTTTCTGTGCTATATGCATGCCACTTGTATGCATGATGATGCCAAATGATGAGCATCTCGCATTGGCACCAGGGTTATTATATTTATATATATATATATATATATATATATACATTACATGGTTGGTTTTAAAATATGATCATAAAATGAAATTAATAATAATTCATTACATTTATATAGCGCTTTTCTCGGGGCTCAAATCGCTTTACATAGAAGGGCGCTCCAACCTGGATGTTTAAATTAAATAATTAAAGAATGTGAACAAAAAAATGTAATTCAATTAAACTGAAAGCAATGTAGTTTCAGTTACAGATTGCATTGTAAAACTTCTGTTCTAACATGACTTGACTAATATATTTGATTAATTTATCAATGTATTAGATAAAGCTTGTCATGTGATCTCATCTCAACATGTCTGCCCCCATGAGAGGACCCCCTCTACACAAGATAAATATTCTTTCATTATCTTCATCACGTTTGAGTGTAAATGATTTTATTTGAACGTGTTTTTCAAAACTGCTGCAACTAATTTCTTTAGGGGGAAACATTTTAATGAGGAATGCATTACTGAGTGGACATTTAAACAGCTTCTTCCTGCTTTGTGTATTTAATAAGTCAGACTCTGATGCCTCTTTTTGGTTCTTTAAATGAAATGCCTCCTGAGTGCCAATCAGATTTTTTTCTAATTAAAAAAGGTTTTCAAGAAAGCAAATGTATTTTTTTTATAGAAGTCTCTAATTCACACCTGCACTTATTTGATTAAAAACACAGTGCAAAAAGGGATTTTCTAAAAAATAATATTACAAATAAAATAGTTTTCTATTTGAATATAAAATAATATAATATAATAAATGATATAATATAATATAATAAATTTAGCTAATTTTTCAGCATCATTACTTCAGTCTTCAGTGTCACATGATCCTTCAGAAATCATCAATATGCTGATTTGCTGCTCAAGAATTGTTCCTTATTATTATCAATGTTGAAAGCAGTGTGTGGCTTATTATTTTTAGGAAACCATGACACTTTTTTTAGTTAGTATTGTTAGTTACTAACATAATCCATTACATTACAACATTTAAGGTAATATACTAGGCTACTTATAATATTTTATAATAAAAAGTAATATTACTGTTATATCTCATCTATCACATTGAATTGATAATAGTGTGCCATATTGATATAAAAATACAAAGAGCTTTGTTTTAACAACTTCATTTAATATTACACTATCAAGGTTTCCCAGTCTGGGGTTTGTGAAGGAACTGCAGGGGGTTAGTGAGTTTAATGAAAAGCAAATATTTAAATAAAACATAAAATTTAAAATGAAAATAAATAATTTTTAAAATAATAAAAATATAATAAAAGTTTTGAAAGACAAAAGCCTTCCAAAGACAGCAATACATGGTTAAATGACTTGTTGAGTGACAATTCAAATAATAATCAATGTTTGTCAGGAGTGAATCGATGTGCAATGTTGAAGAAAAACACTTCTTCAAAGTAAAATGATTTCTGTAAATCCAGTGGTCAAATGCATTGTTTCCTCTCGAAATCAATTTTCCATGTAGTTATAGCTTACAGTGGAATCTCTATAAAAAAAAGAAAAAGTTGCTGCCTTATTTTTTTAAGTATAACCAAGCTGAATGTTTAAGTAATTTGAACTTAAATTATTCAACTGACTTACAAAAATGATTTAGAATCTTGTATATAACTATAAACATGTCTTAACTTATTTTGATGAGTTAAAGCAATGTAAAAGCAAGCTGTCGTAACTTATTAATCAAATATATGTTTACAGTGAGTGATCAATTTTGCAAAACTAGAAGACTTTCTGAATGTAATAAGCAATATGCTTTTTTATTTTTTATGAAATAGAATTAGGGAGGATCAATAAATTATGAATGATTTACTGCCACTGTGTAAAAAATATGTAATCAAGTCATCAATAAAAATGTAACTGTAGTCTAAGTATTTTTAAAAAAGTAATTTAATCTAATTACAAGTACTTCATTTTTTGCATTCATGCAGTGTCATGTAACACAACCAGCAAATACAACATGAGTTACAGTCATGTGTTGCTGTCATGACAATCAGCTGTCAATCAAGACAACCTTGGTTTGGGTTTCTGTTAAAAATGCAAAAACACGATTGGCACCGTGCTGCGAGTTTAAAGGCTATCAGTAAAAAAAAGCTGCTCATATAAAAAGCTCACAAGTGCTCATCTCTATTCTCTCAAAAGCGCCACATGAAATGTTTCGGGGCTATTTACAAAAAGTCTGGCTTTGGCACAATGCAACAAGGGCAATCAGAGCAGACGTTCCTCTGTGGAGCGAGGCTCTCTCTAGAATGAATGACTGCAGTGGTCAAGTTTGGAGTCCTGGCAGCCCGAGTGTCCTGGAGGTCTGGCACTCGTGTGGGATCGGGCCTCTTCACACTGTAATTAAACTGCCGTCCCTCAAAAGTCTGTCAACACGAGAGACCGTTCCAAGAGAGAACTGAATGCCAAATGCACTGTCCGCTATATAGTCTGATTATAGCGCCCAGGCTATTTCTCTTCTTATATCTTTAAACTCCAGTGCTAATCCTATTGCAAATATCAATAGTGAAGTGTATTAGATTTTAGCTGCCATCACATGAAAGGCAAAATGATGATGCCCTTCATCCTGGTTGCATCTAATGCATTTCTGCTTTCATAAGGCCAGTATTGGCAGCGGTTATCCGTTTAGACTGATCCAAAATCAGTTTTGAAGAAATAATGCAATAGTTTATGGTCTGACAAAGAAATCTGCTCTCTGTTCAGCAAGGATGGATCGATACTAATATTTAAATGGTACAAGACTGCCACCTGCTGGTAATTCCGTCATTACATCCATGCTCTTCACATTTGTTCATGTGTTTTTTGAGCAACGCTGCCAATAAGTCTGTTGGATGGGCAAAGCAACCATCTGTTAGCATATTCCTTATCATGTTTACCAGAGCGTACTTCAGAATGTGCCTTCCCCTAATCACTGTTTTGGCACACTTTGTAACTTTGTAATCTTTTATGCTTTTTAATTGTGTGTCCATATTTAATATGATTTAAAGGGGTCCTGTTTTTACTTTTTTCAACTTTAGTGTAATGTTGCTGTTTGAGCGTAAAAAAAAAATCTGCAAGGTTTCAAAGCTCAAAGTCCACTCCAAAGGGAGATAACAGAATCCCCTTTTGGACTACAATGCGATTTCTTAGGAAGTCACAATGCTCCTTTAAACATAAAAAAGGATGCAAGGCCTTAGAGGCATGTTGTCGCTGTCAAAGAGATGCTGTTTTTTCCCCACAACGCTTCTGAAACTCATTTGTTTGACCTTCCTAAGGCTGATGAACTTAGAATTAAATGTATTTTAAGCATTGTTCCTGAATATTATAACCCCAAAGTTTATCTGTGCATTGCACATTTCATGGAGAATATTTATGGATTTCTTTTTACTGTTGAACACAAAATAATATATTTTGGCGAATGTTGGTATTGTAACCATGGCATCCACTGGCTGATGGCATCCACTGGCTATTGTCAACTGTCTGGTTACCAACATTCTTTAAAATTAAAATAAAGAAACTCATACAGGTTTGCAACAACTTGAGGGTGAGTCAATGATGACACAATTCTCTAGCCTAGCCCCAGACTAAAATACTAGTTTGAGCGGTTTTAACTGAAAGCAACTTATATATATATATATGAATAGTTCAGATGCAAAAGCCTCTAAATGCCATTTGAAATTTTCTTCTAAAATGACCATTTTTATCAAGCTTGTATATTTAAGTTGAGTAATTTCACTTTGTCATTTAAGTGAAATTACTGAACTTAAATATACAAGCTTGATAAAAATGAAAAAAAAAAAACTCTTCATATATATACATATGCAAGTTTATTTATAAAAAGTATAAAAAGTTTATAAAAAAAGTTCATTTATAAAAGCTATAAAACTTAAGCTACTTAAACTAATCCCAGCCCTGTCTCTAAAATCAGGCCTTTAGGTTTTTGATCTTTTGGGCCTTGACTATCCTTCTCAGAACCACAGCAAAGACAAACTTTATTATTGTGCAACACTCCTCATTGATACACTTTAGCCTGCAATGTCATGCATACTAAAATAGAACTGTTGTTTTTGTATAGCTGAGTCTACTGTCAGTTGCCTGTACTTGTTCTGGGTGTGTAATAAATATTTTGTTACTAGGTGTAATTGTGCTTGCTTAGTTAAGCCTATATACTGTATATATAATGGCCATTACAATTATAGACAAACAAATGAATCGGGTAAATAATAGTTTATAATAAAATCTTAAGTATTGTATCAAACAGATAAGACAGACAAGATAAGGAGAACAAAAGGAGGACAAAAGTAGTAAGATATTTGCAGAATGAAAGGAGAGGTAGAACACATGAAGCAGAAGAAAAGCATAAGTGAAGAGCAAAATAAGAGCAACAGACAAAGCCTATGCAGGAAACCTACATCCTCTTAAACTTATGTTTTGGTCTAAAAATCAAAGTTCAAATAGACGTATCCATTGTGTCAGTTGGTGCACCGAATAGGTTGGCGTGACTGTTCAAATGTCAGATAGATGATAGATACGAGGTGTTGTTTGACACCAAGAACTCGCATTATCTCATGTCAGAAGAGATGGAATCAGAAATATTTTGATACAAAGGTGGCTAGATCTACCTCTGCTTAAGGAAAATGCTCCCACTTGATCTCACACTGACGCCAGACATCTTAAATTTAGAAATAATTAAACATATCAGAGCAGCACAGTAGACAATATACAAATAACTGTTAAAAGAAATATGAGCAAAGAAATAAGATGTTTTAAAACCATTTTAAGACCAATTACGTGTCTATGATTTTCATAATGATTGTGGTTGAATGTATGTGTTCGCTTCCTTCCCTATTAGTTTGGAATATAATTTCTTATCCATAGCTGCCTACACAGCCAGTGAGCCAGGCAAGACCACCGTGGTAGTTACATCCATAGATAGCCACATACTAAAGGCCTTTATTATGGATATCTGTGATTACATCATCATCCCACAGCATCCAGCAAAGAATGGCCAGTGCTGATGACGTCACTACAAGGCGGGGTTGCGCCATTTTGAATGTTGAGAGTGCAGGAGCCAGGAGCCAGGAGCAGGAGGAGGAGGGTGGGTTGCAGGAAGAAAGCTAGAGAAATCTTAAGATTTAAGAGTGATTTAAAGGACTACCGAGAAGAAATTATTTCCGAGGTTCGTCTTCATCCATTCTCAGGCGAACTGCTTGCAATAAAATAAATCCGGCAAAGTTATCTGGATAGTTCTCAGACCAAAATTTAGCAGCAGAAAGCGAAGGTAAGTGCCGGAAGTTACGAAATAGCGGGCCCTGAAGCGTGATTTTCCTTCAAAATACAACTAGAATAAACTTTTATTAAAGTTTAGTAAACATTATGGAATAAAATGGAATTTAATTTAATCTAAAAATGTGAAATATACCAGATAACTTCATTTCAAAGTGCAGTTTAAACTGCACTTTGAAATTAAGTTATCTGGTATATTTTACATTCACTTTAGCATCATGATCTCAATATGATTAATAGATTTGTAAATAATTTATCAATTTAAGGCAGATTAACATATTAATTTATTTAAGGTTTTAATTTCAAAAATGTTAATGCTATTTATTTTATACTGTGAATCAAATGGGTTCTTGTATCTGTTTTTTTTTTTTTTTATGAAAATCAAAAATAACATTCATTGTTGGCACATTAAGTAACCTAAGGATCTTTAGACAGAATACAATGGGCATTGCTCCACTGCACACTGGCAAACACCAGAGAAGCCTGCTATATAAAGCTCACCTTCCCTTCAGTATTAAATATTTCAGTATCATTTACCATTAATAAGTTGATTGATAAATAAGGCTGAGATTGATAGGTTGGTTAACCATTAAAGGAAGAATGTATCAGCCACAATGGATGGAAAACAAAAAAACAAACAAAAAAAAAACAGCAGCAACATTAAATAATATGCCATGCATACATGGTAACAGTAGACATTACAGATTTCCAGAAACATTGCATTGTGCAAATATGTAATTTATGAATCCAGGTTGGCAGACAAGACCCAGAAGTGCTTCTTGAAAAACTGTAATGGAAAAACAGGTGACTCTTGGTATTTTAAGATTTGCAGTATAACTGCAAAAATATTGCTGTCAGTTTGTTTTCCTTGCAAAAAGGAAAACTGTAATGCAAAACAATTCTGTGTTCAGGATGTTTTTTATCTTGAGATGGTATGGACCCCTAAATATGATCATGCTCATGTGAGGGACCACATCCTAAAATTGAAAAGGCAGCTATATATATATATATATATATATATATATATACACATATACATACATACATGCATACATATATACATACATACATGCATACATATATACATATATATGTATATACCATTTATACTGTGAAAAAAAATATGTGTCATATTTGTCAAATATTATTTTTGAAATATTGCTATTGTTACATTGTTTTATTTTTTTTTACATTATGTTTTTTTTTTACGCCCTATTTCTTGGGTTTTAATCTTTTTTCCCTTTTTATTTATACATCTTATTATATTTATTTAAATCTCTTTATATATTTAATTTAATCAAATTTTTATTTATCTGAATTTTTTTCTATTATCCATTGTTACATTTATACATAGTTTTTCTCTAATCTTTTCCATGGACCCCCTATGCAGCCCCCAGGGGGTCCTGGACTTTAGTTTTAAAACCCCTGACTTGCATTAATAACTTTGATAATGCAGTAAATCTCGTTACTAATCACATAATCATTCACTTTTATTACTAAATCTAGTTTTACAATTTTATTTGCTTTTTGTTACCTTTTTTCAGATTTTTCAAAAACTCCAAGCACTCTTATTTTGAAAAACTGCATTTCCGGCGGTTCACTTGGAAATCTTGCCTTGGTTGCTGCCTTCACACTGCTTATCAAGACTAGGGTCCGACATCGCCGCTCTCGCCATGGCAGGTAACTTGACAAGTTTATGAGCTGCTCAACCAGAGATTGTATGAAAACAATGTGATTATAGCCATTTCTTCTATTTGTTAGAGTGATCACAGCGGTTGTACCGAATCCACCATCGGAATATCTGATTCACTGACAGTAGCCTAGCCATTTTAGCCGCCTCGTTTCCCTCCAGTTAGCCAGCAAATCAGCAAAACTGATTTCAGTCGGTTTTACTGAAATGTAACGAGCGTTTTGGGCTTGTGTTCAGCAGTACCTTCTCTGTGATCGTGCATGGTCTTTTACTGATGAGCTTCATTTGCGTGGGAATCTGTCTGGCTAACGTTAACCCACTCATCAATTGTTAGCGGGGATGCGCGGTCAGGCTACGGGATTTTTAAATATGTCGGTTATAAAGATGAATCTGCGTTGGGTAACATGTCCATCTTCTGTATGTGTGCATGTATCATCTGGCCTGATGTATTAATCTGCTCGACATCTCGGCCTCTTTAAATCACCACCTCCATTAAACTAGCGAAGTCGAACCGGCTTCTGCAGACAGAGTAATCATGTGGAGTCAAACCGCCGCGCGCTTAACCGTTAGAATCAGCGAGATCCGCACGACTGTCAAACTTAAATGTTTTCTTAAATGTGCCTTGCATTTTAGTGCATCAGTCTTATTCAAAAGACAAAAATCTTAATGATCAGTCCTAAAGAGTTGGGAGGATTCAGGTTTTGTGGTTTAAGAAATGTAATAGACTTTTTATAATTGAACATGTTTTCATATTTTAAGGATTTATGCAACATTATATGTACATTTATACACGGACACACAAGTATTTTGTTTTAACAGAATTTACTCCAAAATACTGAAGTATGGTAATGAAGTAGGCTACTATTACTCAAATACTTTGGGCGTTTGTTGTTCCTGTCATTCGGTCTCCTGTAGCCACTTGCCCCGTGAACAAACCCAACCAGTTTCGCTCTGCCTCAACCAGCCACTTAGGATTTGCCTCAGCCCGTTTCTCTCCCTCATAAAAAAATGATGCAAGAGCTATCATTTAAAATTTATATGAATTATTGTGAGTGCATACCCTATTATAGTATTGTTTCATTTTTGGGTGAAGAAGAAAGGGTAAATTTGTTAATTCAGACGAGAACTCTCTGCCTCGTTTTCACACTGACTACTGTGCATCAGTAGTGGCATCGTCATTTGTAGTATTTCTGTTATTTTTCTTGTTTTGTGCTATGGAAGGGTGTTTTATATCAAATCCAATATAAATGTTCCTGATACTGCTTTAACACGCTTTTCTGATTTCAGGAGCCGGAGGCGGGGGAAACGATGTGCAGTGGTGCTTTTCACAAGTGAAAGGGGCGATCGATGATGACGTCGCTGAAGGTGAGTACCTGTCTCTTCCTGTCTAAACGGGAATTCATGGACAAGACTTTATGCCGATAATCAGAAAGACACTAGTTGTGTCCCAAATAATGTGTTATACACTAGTGGTTCTCAACTGTTTTTTCCATGGGACCCACATTTTCCTATGGTCAATAGGTCAAGACCCATTTTTTTAGAAATTTGACCTAATTCCTAATTATACTATCGGGCCTCACCTGCCAATGAAAATGTTCTGGCCAGAAATATTTTTCACCAGCCATGAAACGGCAGTAATGACGCCTACATTTTAGATAGTGAAAAATCACAATCCTCTATTTCCAATTTCGATACCACAGCTAAAACAATGGAATTGTTTGAAAATTGGAAACCTAACCATTCCGCTATTCAAGGAAAACTGCTGCTTTGAGTACATTAAGGGGGGTTCATTTACATTGATAGCCTGGCGTTAGAATTTATTTGCTTTTGGTGTACTTTGAAGTGGGTAAAACTGTTTGTAATGGCAGGCTAGCAGTTACCATTGACTCGCGCTAGCCTAGCACTGACGAACTATGCATCTTGAATGACTGAATGGAATTTTTTGAAAACTGTCTCCATTTATAAATAACATTAAGGCTCAAAGGAGGCCTGATGTTCAAAATTTCCAGACATACCACACTTTATTTGCTTAGTGCATCATCCAGGTATTTAATGTGCACTACTTCTAGTAGGAATTTTCAGTTTGAACTACAAAATGAACAGTGCATATATACACACATTGAAACAGTTGCTGTCGTGTTTATTAACAGTGCTAGACAATGGTGAAGGAACAGCTTGCATATCGGTAATTTCCTCTTAACAGCAGGATGTCAAGTGAGAGACTGTGTGTGGTATATTGTTTGACCTTTAATTCTTCAGACCTCTCCAAGAATAAGCGGCTCTGCCGCCTATTGTGTCTTTAGCAGCTAGTCGGCAAATTTATTAAAATTTAAAAACTTCAAATAATAGCCGAGTACGCCTGCTGCACTCATGGTACGGCAGTAAAGTTTCTTGATTATTAGGCAGGAATGAGAGTATAGTTCCTAGCCGTATCGGTCTGTACCGAAGTTGACAACAAAATGTACAATGAAATGTGTACCTTACTGTTAAGATGGATCAGATGTCTATATCTTTTGTGGGGACGAGGTGGAGGAAATCTAACAAATGTTGTATGCACATCCATTTATATAGCCGACATCATCTCTACTGTGGAGTTCAACCACTCAGGGGAGCTGTTAGCCACAGGGGACAAAGGCGGACGAGTTGTCATCTTCCAGCAAGAGACCGAGGTAAAGGGTCAAGCGATCCTACATTAAATTTGCTTTCGTTCCCACATGTCTTTCTCACAAATGTATATTTCTTTTTTCCAGAACAAGAGTCAGCCACAGTGCCGTAGTGAATACAATGTTTACAGCACATTTCAGAGCCACGAGCCTGAATTTGACTACCTGAAGAGCTTGGAAATCGAGGAAAAGATTAACAAGATCCGCTGGCTACCACAAAAAAATGCTGCACAATTTTTATTGTCCACAAATGGTTAGTAGAGGCTGAGCATTGGGGCATTTTGTGGGTTTCCTGTTAACGTTAACCCTTAGCCCTAGGAGTTCAAGAAATACTTATACTTATAATAATAAAATGAAAACCATTTAAAAAATCTATACAATGTTCTTTAAAATTGAAACAAAACATTTATATTTCATTATAATGGTTGTCAGTGCATGTTAAATTATTAAAAGTTATTAAAAAATAATTGCATTTCAGTTTTTGCTGAAAATAGCCACCAAATGAAGATAATTCTAAGACGGTACATTATTGTGGCTCACAAAAGCATTCATTAGATTAAGATATTTTTTTATTTAATTTAGTTCATTTAATTATTTTAATGAAATGTATAGTCATTAAGATGTGTATATATATATATGAAGAGTTCAGATGCAAAAGCCTCTAAATGCCATTTGAAATTTTCTTCTTTAATGATGATTTTTATCGAACTTGTATATTTAAGTTCAGTAATTTCACTTAAATAACAATTAATAGGTAATTATCATTGCCATTTAAGTGAATTTACTGAACTTAAATATACAAGTTTGATAAAAATCACCATTAAAGAAGAAAATTTCAAATGGCATTTAGAGGCTTTTGCATCTGAACTCTTCATATATATATATATATATATATATCCTTTAAAAATTGTCTAATAGGGTTAGTTCACCCAAAATGAAAATTGTCATTAATGACCCGTAAAATCTCAGTTCATCTTCAGAACACAGTTTAAGATATTTTAGATTTAGTCCAAGTGCTTTTTGTTCCTCCACTGAAATTATATGTATGATAGACTGTCCTTGTCCAGAAAGGAAATAAATACATCATCAAAGTAGTCCATGTGTCATCAGTGGGTTAGTTAAAATGTTTTAAAGCGTCTTAAATACATTTGTCCAAAAATAACAAACTTCGACTTAATTTAGCATTGGAATTGTCTTCTGGTTCCGTTGTCAAATTAACCCTTTAACATTATCTTCAGTTCTTTTACATGACCCTTAATATCAAGTAACTAACTAACACATCATTTATTCATACGGCAGATCATTTGGGGATTTTTATTTTTTACTAATCAGTTAAATTAAGATGCTAAACGTGTACTTTAATTGGTCATGGGTTTCAAAGTTCAGCACTTTATACAGACTGGTTTATGATTATTTAATGATACTTATAATACAGCCAATACAGAATCCTCCATATATTCAACTGGCAGTGCATTGGATCACTTCTGTGAGTTGATTTAAGCTCTGCAAATTTCCCAGATTTTTCTCTGACTCAGTGAAGCGTCTCTATGCTGTCTAAAAATATGAACTCTCTGCTGTGTTATGCAACCAGTGTATATTTAAAACTCTTTTGAATGGATCGAATGCCAATGTTCTGTTCACCCACATACTGGAGAAAGATATTTATGGGACGGAGTTCATATTAGACGTGGGAAAAATGACCAGATGTTTTCGAAATTTGGTGAAATGTGAACTTATTTTGTTATGGCAGTCAAACTACCTCTTTTTTTTTTTTTTGCAGTTAACATAATTAGTTTGGCATGGGTTGTAAGAGTCATCAGGAAGTGAACGTTGTTCTGTACCTTTGACTGCAGATAAGACTATAAAGTTGTGGAAGATCAGTGAACGTGACAAGAGACCAGAGGGATACAATCTTAAAGAGGAGGATGGGCGCTACAGAGATGCTGCTAACATCACATCTCTACGGGTCAGTCTTGCACGCTTGCCATGTATTTACACTACCATTCAGAAGTTTGGGGTTGGTAATATTTTTGTCTTATGCTCACCAGTGCTGCATTTATTTGATCAACACTGCAGTAAATGGAGCTTATGAAATCCGTTTCAGTTCTTTTCCAAGTTTAGTTTTTTTTCCATTTTGATTTTTTTGCGACAATAGGGCACCATAATTTTATCTTTTTAAGAAATTCTGTGGCGTGTTTAAATTTGTATGGTTTCATGCCTTCATATTTATTATCAAAAAAGGTGGTAATCAAACGGAGGCATAATACATGAATGTATTTTATCTTTGAAAATATAATAAAATGAAAAGTGAACAATTCCTTTTATTTGTTGGCAAACAAAATGCTGCACAACAGATTACATCACATGATCTTTTAGAAATCCTTCTAATATGTTGATTTGGCGATCAAGAAACATGAATCCAGTTTTGCTGCTCAATGTTTTTGTGGAAAGCGTGATTTTGTTCTTTTTTTGATAAACAGAAGGTTATTTGAAAGCTTTTGCAGCATTATAAATGTCTTAACTGTCACTGTAGATCAATTTAATGCTGTTTTTTTACTGTAAATTTGGTAAAAATGGTACTGTAAATTTGTGAGTGTATATATATAAAATATATTTATATGCATTCTGTATATATCTAATGCCACTCCATGACGGTTACAAATTCATAAAACACTTGTGGTTTAAAATTTAATTAAATGGCAAATAAACGTTTAAACTGTTTTTGCAGGTTCCAATATTTAGGCCTATGGATCTCATGGTGGAGGCCAGCCCGCGGAGGGTCTTTGCCAACGCCCACACCTATCACATCAACTCCATCTCGGTCAACAGCGACAATGAGACCTATCTGTCAGCAGACGACCTGCGGATCAACCTGTGGCACTTGGAGATCACAGACCGCAGCTTTAGTATCCTAGAGAGTGATTTCTTTGGTTAAAAGCATTGATTTGGGTTGTGAATGTCACGTGGAAATGTCTGAAAATGACATTTGTGTGGGTTCAGCTGTTATGTGGCTTTAACTCTGCGTCAGACATTGTGGACATAAAACCAGCCAATATGGAGGAGCTGACGGAGGTGATCACAGCCGCAGAGTTCCACCCTCACCAATGTAATACGTTTGTCTACAGCAGCAGCAAAGGCACCATCCGCCTTTGTGACATGCGTGCATCAGCACTTTGTGACAAGCATTCTAAATGTGAGTTTTAAGAGCATACTACATCATATGACCCTATCAAATCAAAGCTGGACAATTGGATTGTGTTTTCTAAATGGTATATAGTGTGATGTCATGTGTTAGTTACTACAATCGTTTTCTCATCTACTTAATCCAGTGTTTGAGGAGCCTGAAGACCCCAGCAACCGCTCTTTCTTTTCTGAAATCATCTCCTCCATCTCAGACGTGAAATTTAGTCACAACGGCCGCTACATGATGACCCGAGACTACCTGTCTGTCAAAATCTGGGACCTAAATATGGAGAGTCGACCCGTTGAGACATACCAGGTGAGAGTTCATAAATAGTACTTTAATCATAGATTTCGTTTTCGAAATTAACACTGCTCTGTTATCTTGTGGATTTTACCACTGTACAAAGAGCAAGTTGCTAATATTTTGCTAGTCCTGGATTATGGATTTTTAAAAAACCTATGGATTATGAATGTTTACTTCAAATATCTTTAGAGAGCAGTAATAATTCTTTCTATTTTAGCCTAAAATATTATGGAGTGCTAAATTTGTATGTAAACTTTTTCATTCATGCTCAATGCCAGAAGGCGCCCTCGTGCAGAAAGGTGACTGTCCTATTTTTGTGAAATACATACGGATCCATCGACAGAAACAAACATTAGTGGAACTCTGTCTCTTCTATTTTATTCAATGTTGTTTTCACCAAACCATATTATTGATGTCGTTAGATTAACTGTGATGCAAATGCGTGCTCGTCAAATCGTCAAAGAAACCTGAAAAATGAATGTTTACTCAAAATAAAAAGTAGTGTTGTGTAATTTAAAAAATAAAAAATAAATTTAAGTATTGATGAAATTGAAAACAGTTTTGTTGCTTAATTAATTTTTGTAGAAAATTGTTTTTTTTTTTTTTTCAGGGTTCTTTGAATAATATTTTTCTGGACAATAATTTGAATATCTATTCATCAAAGAAACCTGAAAAAAAATTGTCAATAATTTTAGTATTTTATATTAATGTACAAATACATGACAGTACAAATACATGGCGCTGATATTTTTAAATAAATATTAAATATTTTTAACTTTAACAGTAAGTTTTCTTGAATGCCAAATAAGCTTATTACAATGCATTGTATATATTTAAATAATTTTATATCTACAATATACTCATCTATGTTGAGTATATTGTAATGGCAAGAAAAAAATAGTTCCTTTTGATAATTCCAACAGAAAGAAAATTCCAGTGTGTGCATGAAAAGACTTGCAATTAATATTTTTGTCAACATTAGGGGGCGCTTTTTTCACTATTTAAAATTGTAGGATTAAATGTCACTCATTGTTTCAACCCTGTATGAATTTATTTCTTCTGCTAAAACCAAGAAAAGATATTTTGATGAATGTCAGTAACCAAACAGTTGATGTGCCCCTTTGACTTCTATAGCATTTGTTTTCCTACTATGGAACTCAATGGGGTCCATCAACTGTTTGGTTACTGACATTAATCAAAATATCTTTACGCAGAAGAAAGATATTCATACAGGGTTGAACCAACTTGAGGGTGAGTAAATGATGACAGAAGTTTAATTTTTTCAGTAAACCATTCTTTTTAAGGTTGACAAAGTCAGTTTTGCCCCAATAATTTGGGAGTGTCTTAACACACACCCAGATATTTATGATTAACATTCATGGCTCAGATGAGGTCATTGAGTAATTTTACTGTACTTAAATGTCTGGTTTATTTAATACCTCTGATCTCCAGTAATAACTTTCACTGCTATGTCAGAGTTCATGACCTGCTTTTTACTCTTTTTTTCTGCCATAGGTTCACGAGTATCTCAGGAGTAAGTTGTGCTCTCTCTATGAGAACGACTGCATCTTTGACAAATTCGAATGCTGCTGGAACGGAAATGACAGGTTAGACTCTTCACATTCAGGGTTTGAAATTAACACCGTGGGTAAAACTTTGGCATAGTAACATGGTGTTACTATGTTTACTCACTTTGCTGGGGACGTTCGTGTAAGCCAAATCTGCGTCATCGCGATCTATTAAAGACAGCGTATTGCACAGAATCTGCGCATTTCTGGCTTACTTGAACATGCTCATCACTACGTAACAAATAGCGGTACACTTGTTCACTTTCATTAAAGCAATAGCGTAAATTAAATAGCATTTAGTTAACAGAAAAGACATTGCTGTTTTCCAACATCCTACATGTTCTTTGTACTGTATTGTCTGTCCACCTAAAACACATTTTTGGTAAAAAAAAAAAAAAAAAAGATAATCCAAATTTGAATACAGCCTATATATATATATTTAGGGATGGGCATTCGATAAAACAGCAGTATGTAGTTACAAGATGAATTGTGACTTATTGTATATGACTGTAATAAAGCCTAATTTTCTATTTCAAACACTTTAAGATTTAAAACATGGACCCAAGAAGGTCAGTAAGGTAGCAGTCAACATTTAGTCCAACCACTGATCTTGCATGACTCTCCATTGGGGCCCAGACTGGCTCTTATCTCAGGGGAACCTCTAATCACTCTTAGACAGACCGAAAAACGGTGGTCAAGGTCAGTGGAAGATTGAGTTAGTATGTCATAAAGACACGTCAGTGCTATTAAACACACTTCTCATCTGTGTTAATCTAATAGTAGACTTGATTGCTGTTAATTATTATTTACCCCTTTTCCACTGACACTGTTCCGGTGCGGGTTCCTGGCTTGTGTCCGTTCTCATACCGATCCATGCATTTTCACTCCAGAAAAGTTAATTCCGGGCCTGACAGATCCGTTCAAATTCAGCCCTAAATACTTGCTGGTCTTGAACCAGAGCTGGTGTTGTGTCGAATTATGTGGTTATGTGACACCCTTGTAGGTGCTGTATTACACTAATCCGACTTACTCCTGATCCCAATCCTAACGCTACTGTCAATACAGTGCCTATTAGGGTCACAGAATTCGCCACTGGGTTTTGGACAGGAAAGTGTCATTTGCAAAAAAGGGATCCAAGTCAAGCAGCATATAGATACAGTATATATATATATATATATGGGACGATTTTTTATTTATTTATTTTGAAAAAAGTTAAAAAAAAAAGTAAATGGCCGAAACAAGCTTCCATAATTTTGCTACGCCTTTCTTTTCATTTTTGGTTATCCCGACTTTCAATGGAGAGACCGAAACCTCTCAGGTTTCATTAAAATAGATTGATTTGTGTTTTACGAAATAACAATTTTTATCTGTTCGCAAGGACATAAATTCTGTCATTTACTCTCATGTTTGGGTGAACAATCCCTGTAACTAGCCGAATCAGTTTTATTAAAGGCATTGTCTTTCTGGTTGTCGTCTTTTGCCTTAGTGTGGTGATGACTGGATCCTACAACAACTTCTTCAGAATGTTGGACCGTTCCCAGCGGCGGGACGTCACCCTGGAGGCTTCGCGCGAGAGCTGCAAGCCTCGGCAGGTCCTGAAGCCGCGTAGGGTTTGCGCGGGCGGCAAGCGGAAGAAGGACGAGATCAGCGTGGACAGCCTGGACTTCAACAAGAAGATCCTACACACCGCCTGGCACCCGCAGGAAAATATCATCGCCGTGGCAACCACCAACAACCTCTACATCTTCCAGGAAAAAGTGAACTAATACTGTCGTCATGGGGAAAGAAAACCTCCGAACCTCTCTCTCTCTGTGGAAACAAAAAAAAAGATGAACTGCAAAAATCATTTCTGTAACAATCACCATCATATTTACCAACCATGGTCTACTCCAGGACAGGATGAACTAGGCGATCCAACTTGGGGCTACCAATGCTTTAACTGGTTCAGGCTGGTCTGGAGAAGAGCGCAACCTGGCTTTGGCCTCTGTGGCACCATGACATGCGCCTCGCTCTGGTGATGTTGTGCCAACCTGTGTCTGTACCCTCCAGCCCTTTTCCCTTTACCCACAAGTCTGAGCCCAGGTACGAAATGGGCAGCAATCTTTCAAATGGGAGGAAATGGCAAGATTTCAATCATAGTTTTTTTTTTTTTTTTAGTTTTTTTTTTAGTTTTTTTGGCTTTGGTTTATTCAAGGTGTCTGTATAAAAACTAATTTGAACTCATGTGGATGTGTCCCTGTGTCCTTTAATCCTCGATATGTTGTTTGTGCCATTGTAAGCGTTTTTTAATCTTCTCAGAGAAACTGCCAAGTTGTTTAGCTTGTTTTAATTCTGTTTCAAGAATATGTGTTTAATTTTTTTTTAGTTTACTACTTTTTACATTTCATAATGTCCCATTATACTCCATACAGCTACAAATGGTTTCAGCCGTGTTTCTTTTAAGAAATCCACGCACTCATACCCACTTCATCACATTGGCCCAAAGAGCTTTTCCTGTTCTTTTCTGTGGCACAGACGTGCCGTGTTTGCTGTAGTAGTCTTAAAGCTACACTTGTTCAAGCACATAACACTCCAGTTGGACTGCTCACTCATTCAGCCTTACAGGGTTTATTTTCCTCTGTGGTTCATGCCCGTCTACACTCTCTCTATCTCAAGAGATACACGTTGAGAAAGATTATAGAGATTATGATAATGAAATGGTATTTATAAACGGAACAAACAATTAAACTAGACTCATGTCCTTCTTTGAAATGTGCAAAGCTTGTTTTGTGCGGAACTGTATTCAGACCAATATGGATTATTAAATGCTATTGATAATAATAAGGGAGGTTCTATATTTTAAAATGTGCATGTATGATGATTGCTCTGAGCATTTTGGAGGCAAATATCCTCTCAGATGATTAAGATTGATCTGATCTTTTTAAATGCGTGATTAAACTAAAAAGAAAAAGGAAACTGCATAGTGAAGGCAGAAATATGCCCACAAAATGAGACCTTTCATCCACATGTTAGATTTCCCAATTTCAGTTTTGCTAGTTATATAGTAGCTTATATTTTATGTACTACAAACTATTTACATTTTATTTAATACAAGTATATGTAACAGAGGTAGGCCAGTAAGAGCTCTGTGTAAACCTCACTCACCTGGTCTCAAGAGATGTGCTAGTTGACTGCAGCCTTTAGCATTCTTGTTAGCATGTCCGCCTCCCACTCCAGACCCTGGTTTTAAATTCCGCTCGAAGCGGGTTGAGTAGAACCAGCTACATTTGGTGTCGTGACCCAAATTGAAATGAGGTTTGGGGTGTGAGTGCAACTGACGTAGGCCAGTAAGAGCTGTGAGTGTAAACCTCGTGAGATGCGATAGCTGTGGCGCCCTGTAGTCTTTGTTAGCATGCCAGAGACCCAGGTTTGAATTCCGTTTGAAGTGGGTTGTGTAGGACTATTTACATTTGGTGCCATGAACCAGATGGGAGTGAGGTTTAGAGGGTGAGTTTAATGGACGTAAGTTAGTACTCTGGTTCGACTACATAGAACTGTAGTACTAATATTAGTATCTCCACATATAGTCTATAAATGGGTAGCCTAATAGTGAATCTGCAATAAAAAGCAATTTGAAGAGTTGAATAGTTAACTAAAGGACTAATACTGGTAGCTAGTAAATATTTATTAGCAACAATTGGAATATATATGTGTGTGTGTGTGTGTGATACAGATTTCAGTGGCTAAAAGTTGCAATTTGTTACTGTATCGTAGGGGGTTGGGAGTATCTAATAAAAATGTTCTATGGACCAAAATAAATCACAGTTAAATAAAAAGTTAGTAGTGACATTGAATAAGTTGCCACTATTGGCTGAATTGCTGATTAAAAAACTACTGTAACAACAAAAGATAGGCCCACTGGTTTTAAGAAAATATTAAATGGGCTTGCCATGGCATTTCAGTTTATTGACAAGCTGTGTCCATAATTCACGTGCGTTTTATAAATAAGCAGTCCCCTGACTCCTTTGGTTTACGTATTGTCAGTGTCTTTGTTATTAGATATGTACCCGTTTGCGTCACTTTAGCGCTACACGAAATCTGCACTCCCATCACTGTTCTGGGGTCAGCCACAGAAAAACTTGTTATTAACGAATCTAAAAGGGTTCGCTCCGCAGATCTTCCGATCTGCTGTCAGGCACCGTCACGCGTGAACGCGCAGAGTGTGTTCGTGCTGTGCTGTTGTCAGTCTTATGCAAGCCGCCCAACACATAGCACGATGATGTCCGACGCTGCTGCTCCAGCAGACAACAACGGGGATCCTGGATTAAACGGTATGTACTGCCGGAGCCCCTCGCTGTATTGTTCTGACATCTATAAATTTTGTTAAAGAAGCCTTTGACGTATAGGTATTGGAATTTTTGATACTTTTACTTCGTTTGCTTAATGTAAAACCTGTGTTTTTCTTTAGTTCCAGTCAACATTTTTGTGCCATTACAGTTGGAGGGCGGGGTTTGATGTCAAACAAGTGCGTCACGTTAATTGACAAGCGTTCTGTCCAATGACCGTTGAGGTTGTGTGTTAACGCGGGCCTTAAAACGTGATTGACTTTTGTCTAAACCAGTAGTTTGACTCTACGTCTTCTTCAGTAGGCTGGCCATAGCCGATGTCAACAAGGCGAACTAGAGCAACTCGAAAATGGAGATTATGGATGTTTGAAACCTCATTTTATTTGTTTCATTAAATATGTAACCTGTGTTTTTTTCTGGCGTGAGAATGAGAGAGTGCTCTAGTATTTTATTCATATTTGTTTGTCAACTAAACGCTTGACATGTGGCAGCGAATAAGGTCTTTGTTTACGCGAGGTTGCAAACAAACTGGTCAAGTAATTGGCCTCTGAACACTTTTGATTTAACTTAACTAGTATTTAATTCACTTGCAGACGAAAAACCATGTAAAATGCGGTTATAAATAACTTGAAGCCGAGAAAATAGCCATTAACGTCTAACGTTAGATCCAGACAAGCCATTTAGCACTCTCTGTAACGTTATGGATTTGACCCAAAAACATTTGTCACGCTACTATTTAAAGACCATTTCAGTTCATTCGTATGGAGTGACACAATATAAACACGTTGGTCGCAACATTATTGGAAATTCCTAAAAGACTAGAGAGACTCCTAAAATACTAATAAATCTTGTTGAAATTCCTGTTATGCTTTCTGAAAAGCAAAGACCAGACTGCTAAATCTCGCTGTCTAAATATTCAGACCACTGATATTTAGAAGTATACTTCAACTGCCATATAATGTAAGCAATGTAATGCTGAGTGAGCTACGTGCGAGCTGTAACAGAAGCACTAGTCTTCCTCACAGCTATGTGTGACCCCTAATTCAGGACGACAGTTAACACACTCTACTATGGAGAAGGCGCTCGCGTCATGAATATTAATCGCTCACCGATCCAGTAAGCCATGATGATTGGCTGAGAGGAAGACGTTAGACTGTGAACTTTAGTAAACTGGCCAATAAACTACTGGAAATGAATATTGATTAAGCTACGTGACCGAACTGTGTAGGGGAGCCTCAAAGCAGTGTAAGCAGAACTTGGTTAATATTTATGAGCTAAGCTTTCGCCATAGTAGTATTCGTAATTCTATTCTTAGCAGAAGCGAATGTGGTCCAGACTGTTGTCTGTGTGTGTGGAAAGTGGCAGAAAGAAAGTCAAGGAATAGAATTGGACGTGGAAATTTAGAAGAATGAGTCATGACAAATAACAAAGTGCATATCACATCATATTATATATTTTGAAAAATAAATAATTGTTCTGTTTTGAAATTTTGAATATATTTCTCCAATAAAAACACATTAGAGGAAAAGAAAGAAAGAAAGAAAGAATAGGCTACGAATAATCATCACTTTTATTATGTATTAATGTAAAAGATAATGTGGAAAATGAAATAAAAAGAAAAAGAAAAGAAAAACATCCACAAACATCACAGATTGAATATTAAAAATATAAGTATCAGTATTTATATTCATTTATAAATTTGTGTACATACAGGGGTTTTTCACACTTTTTTAAAACCTGTAGGTCTATCTTCTCAAGGAATTATGAAAAATCATCACAGTCCCATTATCATAAACCGCTTGGTTTCCCACAACTGAGGCAGACTTTCTTCTGTGTGACAACCACAGCTTTCAAATGCACTAGTGGTGAAAAGTGAATCGGGGAGATTCTTTAGGGAAAGTGAAATGACATCTTCGTGTTGGCCAGATTCTTTGGGTGTGCAACAGATGGCTCAGCGTTTTGCAAACAGTGTTGATTTGATCATTTGGATCAGTCTTGCTGTGTACTAGACTTGATGACTGCCAGCTGGAGGACGTGTAAAGAGTCATAGATTAATCTCAAAACCTGTCAAGAACATGTACGGGCCATATTTCTTCCATAAACTCAAAAGTATGGATACTATATAATAATATTACATATTCATTTTTTTATATAAATTGTGTTTTAACCTTGTTTAAAGTAAAAGTTGTTGATCATGTTCTACGTTTGTTCTGAAAAGTAGTCTGGTAATTTGCAGTTTAGTCAAATATTAAATGGCTAAAATGTATTTTCTACTTATAAGTAAAAAAAAAAAAAAAACGTTTTTAAACAAGGTATTGATATTATTGGGGCAATCAGTGTTGGGGGTAATGCAGAAGTAACACAAGTTATGTAATCAGATTACTTTTTCAAGTAATGAGTAAAGTAACCCATTAAATGTCTGAGTAACTTTTTCAAATAAGTAATGCAAGTTACTTTGTTTTCCCATTTATTGACTGACACACCTCTTCAGTCTGCATGTTGAGAAAATTGGAAGAAAGTGCGGAGGCGTTGTGTGTAAACATGATGGATGCTGTAGTTTTAGACTAAATGTGAGCATGCATTTACTCATCTCACTGGCACAAAAACAGATTCAGTATTCATAAAAACGAATAAAAATAGTGGAATGCAAACTCTGAATATTACGCAAAGCTGCAATAATTAAATATTTCAAATAATGCAAGTGTACTTTATGAATTTAATCTCACTTTATTATTGACACATTTCTTTCCTGCTGACCTTCGATGATCCAATTCAACCTTATGAATAAGCAAAAAAAATTAAAATAAAAAATTCTACTAAAATTCTGTATAGGTGTGAATTTGCATTTCACTTTTGGTGAAAGGGCCTTAACATTTGTCAAAAATAGTACTTTTTTGTTGTTAAAAAAAACAAACAAGCAAGTCCTGCCCAGGTGAGAAAAAGGAATGCAAAAGAAAGTAACACAATTAGTTACTTTTTTAGGCAGTAATGCAATATTGTAATGGATTACTTTTTAAAGTAACTTTCCCCAACACTGGTGACAATGTAACTGTGATCAAGTAATCTATTTTTTATGTATCTATTTTTAAGTTAATGTTTAAGTTCGAGTCATTATGATTTTTTTTAAAGAAATTACTTTTATTCAGCAAGGATGCATTGTGCAGTTGATCAAAAGTGACCGCAAAGACATTTATTATATCAAAAGATTTCTATTTCAAATGAATGCTGTTCTTTCAAACTTTCTATTCAGAAAATAATTCTGAAAAACATGTATCATGGTTTGCCCAAAATAATAAGCTGTTTTCAACATTGATAATAATAAGAAATATTACTTGAGCAGCAAATCAGCATAGTTGAATAATTTCTGAAGATCATGTGACACTGTTTTTTTTTTTTTTTCTTTTTTCTATTTAATACTAAATGCAGCTTTGGTACGAATAGAAGTCTTGTGTATGTATGCATGTATGTATATTTCACCCAGTATACAATAAAATGTAATATTTTAATAAAAAATCTATTATGAATCATCATTAAGAATTAACAACAACAACATATAATAATGAGAATTTGGGGTAAAATGTGCTAAATTCGAATCACATAATACAAAAATGACTTTTTTGCTATAGCTATAATAGCTATAAGTATTTTTTGTAAGATTTAGCCGTCTTACTACGGATGTTTGTGTAGCATGGCCACACATCTATCACGTTGCAGCCCTGATGCTTTAGCATAAGCCTCTGTAATACTATCATAGATCTGATCTTTTGATCTATGTCTGTTTCCCGATGCCAGCCAAATCAACATGTTCCACCGCTGGCCAGACTGTTCAGCTCGCCTGCTGCCATAGCAACACTGTTTGTGTCAGTGGACTGAGACAAAGGTCAGTCGAGTTTCACCAGCGAAGTCGAATAAAGTCAATGCAGGAACCACCATGTCACATGATCCATGTTTGCTCAACCCATGGAAGTCATGTGGACCTTCTTTGTCTTCCTCTTTTTGTTTTCCTGGAAGTGGGGCTTTGGCTTGCTAGGCATTCGGTTTATACTTAGCTCATCCTGGTTGGTCAGCAGTGAACAGGAGCGGCGTGTTAAGTCAGTGGTAAACAGAGGATTCACTGTGCGATAACACAGAGGTTTCTGATGAGACAGCACAGCAGATGTGGGGGAAAGGGGAACGCGGAAAACGTCCCGTCCTCATCCCTGTCTCATGCATGAAAGGAGTCTGTGTGTTTGTGTTTATCAGGCGTGTTCCTGTTCAGACTCATGTACTGTGTGTGTGTGGCAGTGAGGTCAGGTGTGAAATGTATATCAGTGGGCTCGTAATGAGCCGGAGGCATTTACTGCCCTTTCACCACACAGTAAATAGAAGTTAAGTCAAGACCAACATAGACTTACAGGGAGAACCCACTGTCTCAGGATACAGTGGAAACAGTGTCATTTTTTTTTTTATCTATTTTTTGTTGTTGTTGCATTGCAACGTTAGTACATTTGCCTATCAAATTGTCTTTACCAGATGTTTTGCTTTTCTAGTAATCGGTGTTGATTCTCATTATTATAATACAGCATTTGAAAAAAATCAGCGTCAATAATTTAGAATTTGTATCTGGTTGCTTTAAGGTCATCTACATACTAACAGAATTAATTTTAAAGGCGCAATATGTACAATTTTTGGATTAAAATATCCCAAAATCACTAGAACAATGTTATATATTTTGGTGACTTGTCCTAAATGTTTCCAACAATGTTTAAATCCAGAGAAATCAGCTATTTTAACCAGTCTAACACCTGTCAATGATGTCTTATCCGCATTACCCTCGATTTCCAAAGATATATTACTGGTATGTTTTATTGGACAGGTGAGCAACTATCATTGTTAGCTCAACACGGTTAATCAGACAGCACTATTTTGTCATGTGGCTGACAACATAATCAGAAATAGCTTTATATTTCGTAACAGTAAAACAATATTTTCACCACCATGCAATGGTTTAATGCATGCCATTTTGCAACACAAGTCATCCAGCTGGTATTAATATGACTGATCTAGCTAAGCGTCTCATAATAGCCACTGAGCTAACGCATAAGCGGCAGCGGCCGACGGCGACGTAAGCATAATAAAAACAGCAACGTAAAATCTCCCAAGCGGACGTCTCCGCCCTGCTTCATACCACAGTAATGTTAATAAATCTTTAATACTGTAGCTCATGCATGAAAAGGATTAGTGTTTGAGTGCTGTCGGATTGATTTCCATCAGCTGTGTAGGTGAAGACGACAACTCCCATGATTCCACGCTCATTTATGACATCATCAAGCTACGCCTTTGTTGTTGTTTTGCATAAGCGACCTCTAGCGGTGAAACTTGTATACTGTGCCTTTAAGCAGATGTACTACTGTTTGGGGCTGGTAAGATTTTTGTTCATGTTTTAAGTCTCTAATGCTCAATGATTCTACATTTGTTATTCAGTCTGTTTTCTATTTGAATATATTTTAAAATTCAATTAGTTCCAAAGCTGAATTTTCAGTATCGTTACTCCAGTCTTCAGTGTCACATGATCCTTTAGAAATCTAATATGCTGATTTGATGTTTAAAAAAAATATTTACATATTTTCTAACATTATATACTCTCTTTTGATCAGTTGATTGGGTCCTTGCTGAATAAAAGTCTTACTATGTTTATGCCTTTAAAATTTACATCTAAGGAAAATTACTGGAAGTAATAAAACCCTTATGGGCGTTTGCGCATTTTAATGGGATGAACTACATGATCTTACAGAGTTTAATTATAATTTTAGCAGAAAATATTTAAATAATCAGTGCTATAAACACAGTTACATCTTTCCTATAGCTGAGGAAAAAAATACTTTTTCTGATTAAAAAAATTATAGCCCGATCTCTCTGGACATTTCCTTGCATTTCAACAGCACATTTTATTTTTTTAACATTATGCATAATTCGTCATTTGGTTGTTACGTCACGACTTAATTCTGTTTGTTCTGTTTCGTTTGCCATGAGCGCCACATTTTTAACATCATGTTAAAGACATTTCAACTTTGAAAAAAATTATTTACTAGTAATGCATGAATACTACACATGATAAAAATAAAAAATAAAATAATAATAAATAAATCCACAATATTAAAATGAAAAGAACAACAACATAATGGTCCTAAAACTGCTTTCAGTTTCTAATGAGCAAAGAATGATTTGAGGGGAATTAATTATGAACCAAAATATGAAGCTTTGTGATATTCGGTGCATACATATATTCTCATAGCTGAAAACATTTTATTAAAAATATTTATTGTTGTGATATTTTTTTGTGATGTCTTTTTTAGGGTCATGGGTAGAGCTGGAGATGAACAGAAACGCTGCATCTCTGTCTTCCTCAAGCGCCTCAGTGCCGCCCCCTTTAGACCAGGTTGTAGAGGAGGATGACGGGATGGTCGGGGGGCTGGAACACGTTCCCTCATCGTCTTCCATCCACAATGGAGACATGGAAAAAATCCTGCTGGATGCCCAGCACGAATCCAGCCGCAGTAACTCCTCGTGCGGCAGGTAGACAACACATTGATGTCATTTATAGCAAAACATTTTGGGTGAACTAACTATCCCTTTAAGAGTCCACATGCACATATATCATCTGCACTTGTCAAAAGTTCACACACCTTGAATTTAATGACCTCATAGATAGAGAGTGGTGCTATAAACATCCATATGAAATAACACTTTGTCACACTGACCTCACACTGATAAGATATGGCCATAATAACCCTTATCTCATTCAGACTCAGTGAATCATGTGATTCAGGATGTTTACTCTAGGAATACAGTGTTTCTTTCTCATATGTACACAGGCTTAATTCCTCTTACACACTACAGTCATGGTTCTTTCACAGACACACACACACAACAAAAACATTAATTCTCATTCCCAAATTAGTATGACCTGTGAAACACAAAAGATGTTTAGAAAAATGTCCAAGCTGCTCTTTCCCATACTATGAAACAGATAGGTGATTCATATTGCCATAAAAGGACAAAAATTGCAACAAATTATCATAAAAGTTGTCTTCTGAAGTCATATGAAAACTTTGTGTAAGGAACAGAATGAAATTTAAGGCATGTCTTAACATACTCCAAACTGCTGGCTCCCACAGCCCTCCTCGACCCCCCAGTCCTCAGGATGAAGGGCAGATCATCTTCGACGTGGACATGAGGAGAGACAGTCAGGTACTTCCTCTCGAGAACATTGTGGATCATCTTATGGAACGTTCTCTGGCTTATCTTCATTACCTGTCTGTCTTTGTGTGTGTGTGTCCCTCAGGATTTCGTCATGGAGAAGATCAGAGATGATGACATCTTAATGAAGGATTCGGATCGGGTGTCAGACTGGTCAAGTAGACCAGAGAATGTTCCACCCAAGTAAGACTAGTATTATTTTAGTGTCATTGATATACTAGTTTTTATTCATATTTAATAGTATAGTTTTATTCGTTTTTATTTCAGTTTTAGCTTCACATCAAGTTTTAGTTGCGCAGCAGATTAAACTAAATTACATTGAGAAATGTTGTCTTGGCAAGTTTTTTTTATACTTTATTTTATTTCAGTTAATGATTATTTTAATTCAAGTAATGAATTTAAAATAGTTTTATCTTTAGTTTTAGTTCACTATAATAATCCTGCTGGCATACAGTTATTTCCACAGGTCACAATCTAAGGTTTCAGTCAAAATGCCCAAATAGTCAGCATTCTGGTCCAAACAAAACTTCTTAACCCTCAAAGATCCAAATATAGAAGAAAAGCCAGAAAAAAAACAGCCTGAGTTTGTGCTGTAGTGATCTTGAGGTAAAGCAGTATGATGCTGTGTTGTTGATGTGTTGGGTTTATCTGTCTGACAGGGAGTTTCATTTCCGGCACCCGCGACGTTCAGTGACTCTCAGCATGAGGAAGACAGGAGCCATGAAGAAAGGAGGCATCTTCTCTGCTGAGTTCCTCAAAGTGTTTATCCCCTCGCTGCTTCTGTCCCACATCCTAGTCCTGGGTCTCGGGTAGATAAACCTTCAAACACAATCACACTTCACACCTAGTATAAGCTGCCTTCAAGTGCACCTAGGAAACATGTACGGCTTTTGTTACTACAACATGTTAAACATTCATAATCATAACATGGAAGTTGCCAAAAAAAAACTCCAAGACAATTATTCCAACATACAACAACAAACCCAAATAACTACATTTGAAAAAACAAAATTATAAAAATTGCATATCTGACCAAAACAAAATGCAAACCGTGAAGGTAATTAACGTAACACGTGTTGTCTTTTAGCTGTTCCCTACATCACAAATTTAAAGGAGTAGTTCACTTTTCAAAAAACTTTTGCTGATAATTTACTCACCCCTATGTCATCCAAGATATCCATGTCTTTCTTTCTTCAGTCGAAAAGAAATAAAGGTTTTTGATGAAAACATTCCAGCATTTTTCTCCATATAATGCACTTCAGTGGGAACCAAACGGTTCAAGGTCCAAAAGACACAAAAGACGAGCTCGTTCGAACTCGTTCATCAATTAGTTCATTTCGTTCGTTGAATGAACCAAATGACTCGGAAAAAGATTTTGTTCATTTTGATGAACGAGTTCCAAAAGGAAAGTCACGAACACACAACACAGAACAGAGCAAGGCGACCATTTGAGCTTATAAAACTTAAACTTTGTTATTTTTTTTATTAAATGAGTGATCGTTTCGCTTGAATCATTGTCTGGAATCGTTTAAAGCCCTTTGAACAGTTTGCACTGAAACTGTCTTTTGGGCATGGAAACGTTTGGTTCCCACTGAAGTGCATTATATGGAGAAAAATGCTGGAATGTTTTCATCAAAAACCTTAATTTCTTTTCGACTGAAGAAAGAATGACATGGACATCTTGGATGACATGGGGGTGAGTAAATTATTAGCAAAAGTTTTTTTTTCAAAAGCGAACTACTCCTTTAAGATGATTGAAATATTTGTCAAATTAAAATAACTTGGAAAATCCTTCATTCACTACTTGCTTTTCGCTCACACATTTCTATAGATTACAGATATATTATATGACATACATCAGTATTTTTCCACAGTGTTTAAAAAAAAAACACACACCCCTTCCAAAGAATTTCACCTTTCCCACATTTGTAAATGCGACTTGACTCAGTCATTTATGAGCACGGAACTCAAAAATGCATTATAACATGAAATTTTGTCATCGCAATTCCAAATAGCCCAGCAGCTTGAAAATACAACTCTGTTCCCCAGTGGACCAATAATAAACCTAAGCATCCTGACCAGCCTATCAGATTGCAGCTTGCCGATTTTGGAAATTTTTCGCAGTTTCGTTTGCGATAAGCATCATGTGGACCTTAAGCGGTTCGGCAATCACCTGTTTGAACACTGCAGCCTACATTAGAGAAGTTTAAGTGAAATTTCGCAGACATAAAAAGTCTATTGTCAATATTCTAGCTGTAAATGAAGTCACTTTCAAACCACGCAGCTTTCTGTTGGTCAACATGACAATTTTACCTGACTAACGCGGATTCCTATTGAAATTGCTCAATTTTGACCTTGCAGAAAAATGTGTAAATGAGACCACACCTAGTGTTTAATTCACACACCCCTGATGAGTATGTAGCTTGACAACAGTGTAAGATTCAACATGTAAAGTGTCTGACTTTTTACATTTCTCTTTCTTTTGTTTTGTATCTCACACTCTATCTCTAATGCAGGGTCTATATCGGGAAAAGACTGACAACTCCCACTGCAAGCTCCATTTGAACACAAATCCAATCGAGTGCCTCAGGCATGGCCCAGGTGGATTAGGGAGAAGGTAGCAGTTTGTACGAAGAAGCCCCCCTGCTGCCCCTTTCTTTCTTTCCCTTTATCCAACCTTGCCATGCCTAGAAGTATCAGTGATAAACCTTTCTTCATTTCAGGCCCTTTCTTGTTTATCACTCTTTGTATCCCTTTTTAACACCCCATTTAGTAAAAGCATCTCATTTTGGAAAGTATTTGGGGAAACCCAAACACGCACACGCTAGCTCTGCGCTAGCTCGGCTAGGAGGCAGCGATGTGTCTGTTTAGCACCCCTTTCTGTTCTGATCACATGACCCAAGAGGGAGCCACTCACGAGTCATAAAGGATCCTCAAATGGGATCAACCAAAATGTGACTTATTGAAGCATGCCTGAGTGATAGCTAAGATTTGATTTTTTACTAGAAATGCTATCCATTTAGTTATTTGTATTTAATTTATGGGCAGATTGCCAGGATGCTGGACCTGGAAGTGTTTTGGGAAGGATAGGGCTCTCCGTAGATCCCAAGCTCATCTGGTGAAGACTGAAAATCAATAGCTGACACACGTTTATGACTGTATGGCATACAATTTTATACCAAGTTTTGCATAATCTTTTACACAACCCTGATAAAGACAGCACCTGTTACATTGAAATATCTGATGCATATATTTTTAAATATTTCATCGCATAAACGTAGATAAAAACCGGATGGATGGGACTAACGGATCCCTGTATGGAAAACAAACGCTATTGTTATTTTATTGTTTGTTCTGTCATTTGTTTGCCTATAGTTTCTTCACATAAAGTACATATCATGACCTAGTGATTCAGAACTAGGCTTCTACAAAGCATATTTTGCAATACCTCACAATTTACCATTAGCATTGAGCTGGATTGCATTCAAAGCTAAGAGGATCTTGCTAACAAGGACAACAGCTTTGGTATTTTGCCATGTTGTCATAGCCGTGTCAAACTTTCTAGAATTTTCATATACTTAACTTAAGGGCATCAGTGCAAGAGAAACCTTTCTTCAATTATAGGGATGGTTCACCCAAAAACAATATTCTGTCATTAATTACTCAACTTAATGTCATTCCAAACCTGCTTGATTTTCTTTCTTTTTTTCTGTGGAGCACAAAAGAAGCAGCTTTGAGCATACAATGGAAGTGAATGGAGATAAACTGAAGAGAGCAGCTTTGATTTCTTTAAAATATCTATGTACTTGGACTTACATAAGATTGAATAATGATGACATAATTTTAATAATTCTCACGCGAGTTATTGACCTCGCACGCTTACAGAGTCATAGTCGCACACATTTATTGAACACTAACACTCCAGCGCCACAGGTGACTGTTATCCTGGACATGAAAACCCCAGTCCTATATCGTTTGTGTTTTCAACCCCGAAGTGAAATTATTCTCAAGTCTAGTTGGGTTTTTGTCTCTTTTTAAGTGTATTTTGGATGTGCAAACCAGTTTCTTTTTGTCTTCAATATCTATCTAAGGAATTACTTGTCCTCGAACACAGCTGCCAAAATCAACTGAGAGCTCAACTTTGATAAACTTTGTGCCTCGTCTCCTTAATCATGTTAGATACAGAATCCTGTCATCATTTCCTGTTATCATGCGTGTGTTCTGTTCCACAAGCTTTTCCGTTTTGTTATTTTGCACCATCTTATTTGTGAATGTGACTTTTGGAAGGTTTCTCATATGCTTTGTTTGTTTGGATTTTTTTGAAGTCTTTACCAAGGCAAAGTAGAAGAGAAGGTACAGGATAGTTAAAACATTGTGTTTATATCTGTATTCGAAAATTGTGGTAGGAAAGAAATGAGTTATAGGCTACTCTTCTATTTGGAGATGGTTTCTTCAGACTGCGATGTGATTATAAAATGAAGTTTATTGGTTTAACAGACCCTTTTTTTTCATCCCTGTTGGATAATGACACAATTTTCAAATTAAAATTAAAAGAACAATCTGAATTTCAGTGACTGTTTTGTGTTTTATTTTTTTTTATTTTTTTTTATTATTATTATTTTGTTTGACTTCATACCGTCTATGCTTCATACACATCACTTATTCATTTATTTTCAAAGCCATCTTCCATGCGTGCATTTGTTTGTGTTTGTTTTTCCAAAAGTAAAAAAAAAAATATATATTTATTTAGACAACTTCATCTATGGTTAGAAAACATTAACGTTAATCAAATGAACCACCTTTAATGCAAATATAATGACACACACACCCAATATGGACGTTTTTTTTCCACCACTGAAAAAAAAAAAAAAAAAGGTAATTGTAACTTTTTATCTCACAATTTAAACTTTTATTGCTCAGAATTGTGTGATGTGGAGTCGCAATTGTGTGTTATGAAGTCAGAATTGTGAGATATATACTTGCAATTCTGACCTATAACCTTCTATAACCTATCTCAAGTCAGCAATTCTGACTTTTTCTTGCAATTCTGACTTTTTCTCAGAACTGTAAGATGAATGTACAATTGTGAGAGAAAAAGTTGCAATTACCTCATTTTTTTTATTCAGTGGCAGAAACAAGCTTTCATTGTTTAATTATAGAATTGCATGTATAGAGTTGTTTTTTAACATACGTTCTTATTGGCGAATTCTCACAGGGTCAAAGTTCATCAAAAATCTGCTGCGAATGGGAACGTCAGAAGAAAACGTTCACCCTCACGGGAAATTCACTAGCATTCTCTTCACAATGAAATGATTGGATTTAACCGGTGGAAAGTTGCTGAACATTGGTATGTAACTGCATCTTAAAGATCCACCGATAATAATAATACGAATTTAGTTACCAGTTCCATTTTACGAACATTCTCGTTTATGAACATTTCGCGCCAAATCCGACCCGCCCCTCAATATATTGTGATATAACTATTGGATGGAAAAAAAAACATGTTTTTCTTTAATCTCTTCATAATGTAGCCACCCAGCAATGCTAACAACCACTCAGAAGAACACAGAAATAGCCCGTATTAGAGCTCTGAAGCACACGTCTGGGAATTCGACCTGAGGTCAGATCTCCTTCAGCTCTATAGTTCACACCGAACACCGAGCCTGTTGTTGATACTTCTGTGAGATGATTACTTTGGAGACAGACCAGAGACAGATAGAGTGACGTCTGTGGTCCTTTCATTAACTTTATGTCATGATGTTACACGCAGCTCCCAGTTATTATGGTCTCACTACATTCCTATCATCAGTGTGGCTTATTTTCTCGCTGAGTTATCCAAATCCAGTTCGGCCTAAATGTCTGCCCGGCACATCTTACATCTGACTCATGTTTCTTGAAGCCTACAAGTTCATGCCCTTATCCTAACTGTGAATACAAAATGCCTGACATATTTTTGCTCTGCCATTTTTTTTTTCTGTCAGGGTTATTGTGGGCTTTTTCACAGTTCCTTGCTTAAGTTACTTAAGGATCACAGTGCCAGCTGAGGGCCACTTATATCTGCTGTCGAAATGCTACATCTGACCTTCGGTTTACAGCAGTGTTGCAGATTCAGAAAAACTATTAGCACTGAATCCATTTTATCTATTGATTTTGTGTTTGCTCATTCATACTATAATCTCGAGGGGTGTGATTTGCCCGTGAATTTGCATTTGCCCACAGCTAAGAGGCTAAAACCAATTTCCCCAAACTACCTTGGTGAGTTCACATGGTTTTAATTTAATTCAAAATAAATCAGATTAGATGGTTAGCAATCTAACGCGTTACTCAACTGCCCTCTAGTGTCGCAAATGGGAAATTAAGGGTGTGCCTCATTCTAACCGAGCAGGATATTATATCTATTCCAATATCTTTCGTATGCAACTGCAGTTGCAACTACAGATCTTTTTTTTTCACAGTTTGTCAAAGATTCCCTGCCGAATGATTGATGACTCAGCAATTGCGGCAACCAGGGCATTTTCTTTAGCACGAGACAAAGCGACTCAGAATACAGCTGATACGTTCCATTTCGGTGACGTCGACATGAATCGCTATTATTGTGGCTTTGACATAATTAATTGCATTCTTTTGTTATCTGTGCTGCATTCACACTGTAGAATTGTTTGAGATTAAATGTACTGAATTTTGACTTTTTTCTGTTGTATTTTAGACTCTTAAATAAGTTGTGTCCTTAAAATAATTGTTTAAAAAAAATTAGTTCCTGGTGTATTCGTGTTTGAATTAGTCTAGTGTTCCTCATGTAACCCATGGCAACCGCACAGGATGTAGGAGGAGGAGCTGAAATTAAATTCTCAGTCTTGTGATTGGCTGAAACAGGTGTTCTGAGGTTTCGTAATGAATGATGACTGAAGTATGCATGTGTTCATTATCTGATCCACATAATAACCAGAGTGTTTTGGAAATGTCTATGAAGTTTTTCTCTTTGCAGCATCAGTTTTATGCATGCTGATGTTTGATTGGGGGGAATTAAATGAAAGGAGTTGGTTCTTTGTTCCTTTTGTGTCACAAACTGTCTCACTCTTCCCCCCTCAGTACAGCAGACAGTAGCTAATGCAGCAACTCTTTTGAGCGGTAGCCTGTTGTTGTTGTTATGGAAACTGGGCTCTCGCTATATTATTGTGAGGGCAGAACAGAATGTGTCTCCAATGAGCTACTCTCCACCAAATTGTTCCACTGGCCAACATACTCAGCAAAATCGGCAAAAAGAGGAACGTATGAGAAAAATATATTGGCTTTTATTGCTTGAGAGAATAGATAATTAGGCTATGTGTTGCTGTAGACCTTATTCAGAGCAGCGTCATGGTGAGTAATGAAAGCGAGGCTGTTTTCAATGCCGTCCGCTAAAAAAAGCTATGCAGCTCTTAGATAACCTATACTTTTCTACACCTCTTGTTGGAGTTTTTGTGTCTACTGAAATCTCTTGGAAAGATATTTTTGCTGTTTTTCGTCAGCACAATCTAAAAACACATTTCATAACAGTAGAAACCAACTGAAGCGACTTCTATCCATCAAAGATGGCGCTGCCGCTCCTGGAAATACAGCTCGAAAAAATAGCTATCAGAATAGTTAAATTCTCAAACGGATGAGGGCCCTTGAGATGTGGTCCTTTAAAATGGATTAGGATAACTCACCCAAAATCGAATTACTTACTCGTTGTTGTTCTAAGTCCGTAAGACTTTCGTTCATCTTCGGAACACAGATGAAGTTTTTTTTTTTTGAACACAGCTTTTTTTTTTTTTTTTTTTTTTTAATAAAATATGAGCGTTTTCTGTTACTCCATTGTAGAGTTGAGCCGAATACTCGGCTGAAACGAGTATCCGGTACGGATAAAGCACTTTTGTCAAGTACGAATATTATACGAGTAATACGAGTCAATATCTGTGCTCGGATAAAAAAAAAAAAAAAAAAAGTTATGTTGAGATTAAGGCTGAGCGATATATCAATATAAAGAATATATATATTTTTAAATGTGATATGTAATTAGACCATATTTCATATCGATATAGGCTTAGTTCAGGTTTGCGCTGTGATCCTTGCTCCAAGCAAGCTGCTGAGCTCTCTGCACTGCTCCCCGCGCCCCAGCCACTCCTTTTCCACTTTGCGTGCTTGATTAAAGCATGTTATGTTATGAAATAAAGTCTTTCACCTCAGCAAAACGGACTTTCTGTCCTGTCAGCCGTTATACTGTAACGTTAGTCGTAGCGCACACTCAATTGCACGCGCAAATGCGGCGGCGCGCGCTGGACCGCCTCACTGTATATAAAGTGCAAAAGAAACTATACGAGCATGCAACACCGTTACGTTGTAAATTACACGAAATAAAAGCAATGCAGTTATGATTTTCATTCTATTCACCAGGAGCAGTTTCCATGTTTCATAAACAGTTCTTGTTAGTATTGTGTATTCACTATTCACTATGGTAACTGTCGTTTCTATATTAACCCCTTAATACCCATATTTTTCTTTGTGTTATTTTTTATATTTTTTTAAATGACTGTAATGGCTCATACCAACGTTGTATTAACAAAATAAATAAACCAATTAATAAATCACAATTACAATTCCAAGGGAATAATCTGCAATTAAGATTTTTGTCATAGCTAATCATGCAGCCCTAAGGTGAAGAAACCTGTTTATTATTTATTCATTTGATTTAGCAAATGTTCAAGTTTCAATAAAACTACTTGTGACATGTCATATTTGGCTTTGACTGAACATTTGCTCTCACTTTGCAGAAAAAATATTGGGATATATTTTGTATATCGAAATTCAGCCTAAATATATATCGGGATATGACTTTTGGTCCATATCACCCAGCCGTAGTTGAGATGAAAACTCTTGTTCATTACATTTTACTTCATAATTGCAGCCACATGTGTTGTATTCATTGTTGCAAAACTTGATCTGAAGCTCAATGCTGATGCTGTCATGTAAATAGTTTTATTTCTTATCAGCAATAAATATAGCAATTTCAGATCAACCCATATCAATTGCATGCTTAAAATAACATACCGGTTAAAGCCCCGCCCATTTCAAGACTACCCGGCCCACTTCCGGGTTTAGGCCCCGCCCAGTCCGAGTACAGATACAGATACAGATAATTCATATGGTTAACAGATACAGATACAGATACAGATAATGCTGTACTCGCTCATCCCTACTCCATTGTCAGCTGCTACTTTCAAAAAGTTCAAAAGAGATCTAAAAAAAAAAATCCATATGGTTTAATCCAAATTTTCTGAAGAGACACAATCGCTTTATACGGTGAACAGATTGAATTTAGTCTTATATACACATATAAGCATTCATCAGCGAACATAAGCAGAAGCTCAACCGAACATTCTTGATACATGAGAACAAACCTCATTGGTTCTTGCTGAAGCTCAAACGTACTTTGTAACATAAGAATGAACCTCATTAGTTCTTGCTGAAGCTCAAACGTGCTGCGTAACACGAGAATGAACCTCAGTGGTTCTTCTCACACAACAAGCAAACATGCTTTAGCCTCCATTTACGCAACTGATGTGTGAGTAGATCAATGTTTATATATGAATAAAAGCCTACATTCAATCTGTTCACCATATAAAGCTATCAAGTCTCTTCAGGAAAATTTAGACTAAACTGCTTCGTTAGTTTTACAATCTCGTGATGAACTTTTTGAAGCATCTAAGTGGTAATGTAGATCGTTAGAAAATGTGAGTATCAGATGGTTCAGTTTGTGAACTGCGGGATTATTATTTTGTAGCATAAATTCATCCAACTCAAACTCCTTACCAATAAATGTTACCCTATAGTCCCAGACTAAAAAGCATGTTTGAACCTTTTTAAGTGAAAGCAACTTGCACTGGCATATCTTAAAATATGTCAGTGTGATTGTTTTGTCCCAAGATGCACTATTATTGAACTAAGGCGTAATTCTGACTTAATCTAAATCCTGTTCGTGAAACCAGACCTTACTCTCTTAAAGATGAGATTTCAATCATAGTTATTGGCAGATTGTAAATGTCAATTTTTGTAAATGACAGCATGTAGAAGTAAATTAATTAGACATTGAATTTTGTTATAACCAGTGGTAGGCTATTTTATAAAAAAAATAACAAAAATCTGCTAATTTATTTATTAACTATTAATTTAATACATAATTTTTGTCATATGTGCTATATAGAGGACCAATTTATTTTTATTGCAAAAAAACCCCAAAGGCGTACAATTTCTCCCAAATATTTATATCTCAAAATGACTGAAATGGAAATGGAATTTTATACAATTCTTACAAGTTTCGCGATACGTAACACACCGGCTAATCTGACACATGTGTGCATAAGAACAGCTCAGACATAAGAACACAAGTGCTCGTGCACTCATAACGCAAGTCATGTAAAGAGTGTATTCGTCGCGTGGTGCTGAAAGGACAGCGCCCTTAACTTTAACCTGCATGGGCGTGGCGCTTCAACTATCAACAGAGCAACGACTCTTCCGAAGAAAAAAAAAAAAAAAAAAAAAAAAACCCCACTCAAAATCATTATTAATTCTATGACTAAACCTAACATACATTTCTCTTCATTTACCACATCACACGCGTGTTCACCAAACAAACGGTGTGAACGCTAACAATGGTAAGCTACCACACAATGAGCGTTAAGTGACAAGTCATCCGGGGAAAGAGCCCTCAGATATGGACACATTACATCTTTAACCCTCAAAAAACCGCATCGCTTCCGCCTTTCCTCTTCTCGTCTCGTCTCTCCAGCAGAGCGTCACCTCATCCTCCGTCGGTCTCACGTCTACTGTACGGTAACATCCATGGATTTTTCTCTAACTGTATCTTCGCGATATAATGTTCGATGTGTTGCATTAAATAACATGACACACCATAATTTGCATGGTTTACAGTTATTTGAATACACTCTACATGTTTTGCATTGTTCAACAGAATGTTCAAGATGAGTAGGCATCTTTTCTAAAGGGATTTTTTTTAAGTGTGTGCTAGTTGCGATCAATTGCATGTTATTTGCAGGGCTGTGGATAATGCTAATCATTGTTTTGACAACTCATCAGTCAAATAGCCTGAAGAAATGCTTATGAAGTTTCTATCATTTTTTAATTTATTTAATTGCTGATATTTAACGCAGTGGGTTTTTATTTTATTATTCTTATTTTTGATTTGGGAAAAAAAAAAACACATCCATTAGGATTCTTTTAGGATTTATAGGAACCTCCTCACCTCACATGATGCTGTTTCTCATCTCCCAATGGGAAAAAAAACTAACATTTAGTGTCCACAGAGCAACCTCCTGCTCGCTAACCGGAGGTTTACATGCCTTTGCATCCATCTGACAGTATCAGAGAGAAATGTCTGCTGTCGGAGATGTGCCTTCGTTCTTCCAGAACATGGGAAGCTCCAGCCCCAACCAGCCACGGCAGAAATTCTGTGGCATGTTTTGCCCGGTGGAGGGTTCGTCCGACAACAAGACGCTGGACTTTGACTCGCTGTCCTCAAGGAAAGGTCGGGTGATCGAGAGGCAGAATGATATCTCCAAACCACAAAAAGTGGAGATCAGAAGAAGTGCCGGGAAAGAGAATCTGCAGAACCTGAAGGATGAGGTAAGAGCTGCAGGGATTGTGCATGTGGGGGAATCAGTCTGATTATATCATGCATTCAGATCAACCATTTTATTTATATAGGTCTACCTAGATATGACAAGTGTTTCCATATTTTAGCTAATAAGGTAAGATGGTTCTGTAGAATCCAATTAATTATGAATACTGTTTAAAATCATTAAACCAATTGAAATATGTTTTTAAATTCAACACCCTAATTTGTGAATGGTTTCTTTTATTTCTTTTAAGTAAAATTCCTTTTTTTTTTTTTTTTTTTTTTTTTTATTATATGATTTTTGATACAGATCTACTAATTTGCAGTCCATATGTGAACTTATAGCACGGTGCAGGGATGACCGATGATCAAAACCCGAAAGACTAATTTGTTGCTGGTTCCCTCAAGAGTTTTCTATGGGTTTTTATAATGGGGGTTTTCGGTTTAGGAGTAAAATAAAGTATGTGGCAAAAATTAATTGATACTTTTTGCTCCACAACATTTGGACATTTTGCTGTACTATGTAAATTATACACACCCATATTGGTTGTGACATCATCCCCTGCACCACAGTCGTGTTCCAGGAGTAAAAACTCAATTCATTTTCTCCATAATGAAATTAATGTTCAACAATAACCTTTAGAGACAGCTTTACTCTGAGCTACGAGGTTGTTAATTGATAGTATTCGCTTCTGTTGAAGCAGTCGCCCACATTATGTAAACTTAGTTTTAAAAGAATCGTGTTTAACAACAGAATTCATGGTGAAAAACTACATTACCCATGATGCTGTACAGAAAATTACACCAATCTGTGAGTTGAAACAAAATATGCCACTATAGATCTCTTTAGCTCCGCCCATTCTCACTGCAAATGACACAAAGTTGGTCTCCCTAAATATACACTATATATTTTGAATTATATTATGCTGTTCACAATATCTCATAGGATTGTAGTTCTTTCCTTCACCTTTTTATTTTTGTCTGATTTTCAAATAGTTTTTTGCTTCAAAAGAAAACTTTATTTTTGTTTTAATCCCCATGGGATAATTGAATGGAAAAACCCTCCGGAACCAGCGTCTCTGAAAAAGTGGGTGGGTTGCACCATTGCACTCTATTACGCTGTTCTCTGGAATACTTGATTGTGATTGGTCAATTGCAGCATCCTGTTGTCAGATGTTTTTGTATCTTTGAACGCTATATTTGACATTTTCCCTGGCAACCAATCTCCTACACTGCTAATCTTATAGGAAAAAAATAATTTCAGCTTAATGTCCAAGTAGTAATATGCAACATTGTAAAATGCATTCCTTCAGGATGATACAATATCTGATGGGTTTGATTTGCAGTCTGACTGTACAATATCCACCACTTATTTTTTAGGTTGTTCATGGGTGAATAAAACCTTGAATTCTATTAAGGCTTGAATATTTTCTGTTGTTCTCACAGTAAAAAGATCAAGGATGCATACAACTTAAGGGCTCAGTATAGAGCTTATGTAGCCCCGCCCCCTTTCCACTGCATGAAGGTAAGATCTTACGGATGAATGAATGATCCGCTCGTTTTAAATTTTCCCTGGATATCTGTAATGACGTCCACATCAAATATCACAATGCTGATGATAACTTCTGTTAACTCTACAATAAGTAAATCCACTTATTCAGTTAACTACTCTAGCCAAAATATACAGAGAAATTGTAAATATCTCTGAATAATTGTTTATCTGGTGCAGAAGGTCTATACCTCGCAAAGCTTTGTGCATTTAGAAATAAGGTGCATTCCTTCTAGCTATTTAACATTTTTAATAAGAAAATGTTCAACCCCTACAAAATAAGATGACTTTACAGTTATTGTTCCCAAGAGCTCAATAATTCAAGTATGTGTGGGCCTTGGTATCTGGATGCGGTAACCATAGCTACAGATACAATGATGCTGAACGATGATTGAAGTATGTCCCGATTGGGCTCTAAGAGTAATAACTTGGCAACTGTCAAAGCTCATATGCCTGTTTTCCTTCTTTATATTCAGAAATACCCACATAAACCATGGAAGAGAAAACAGTAATGTTATTTCACTGAATGCGGTTACTGTTGTACATGACACTATACAAAAAGCGCTATGTCACCCATACTGAACAGGAAGTTGTTCTATGTTTGGCAAGTGTGATTTAAAGCCACTCCCATGCTTTTTCCCCTCATGACAGGCCTGAATGACTGCAGAGATCAATAGCGTGTTTAAATGTACTGCATTGAGACCACAGTAGACTGAAGGACCCGGATGTTGAGCTATAGACTTTGTGCACGTACACTAGATCACGAGATTCATGTTAAGAAGGCATTAAGTGTGGTGTTAATATACTATGTTCTGAATTGCTTGAGCTAAAACTGCAAACATATCGTTTTGCTACTTCTGAGGCAATCACTTTTATTTTATTACTGTGCACACAACTTTATTATCAAACCATTTATTTTTCAAGCATTTTTAAAAATAATATTCAAAAGTACAAAATATTGATAAAAAAAAATCATGAATGTTTGAGACATGAATTGTCATTGTAGGGGGTTTGACATGAATAAAACAAGACTTTTTGTAAAATGGTCAAGAAATGTCTCGCACACACACGCGCACGCAGTTATTTTTCTTCATAATTATGCCAATATTTCTCCATTTTTCTACAATAAATTCTACCTTCTAATATGATATTTATCATTTTTAGCCTATTGTCCGGACAGTTACACCACTTTTGGACTTTTAGCATCATGAACATGAATTCTAAATCAGAAAATGATTTATATATATATATATATATATATATATATATATATATATATGTATGTATGTATGTAGCCTATGTATGTACACAATGTTCAGATGTATTATCCTTATCAATATTTATGTTTTAATGAATTAATTAACTATAGTTAATGAATTTCCCCAGCAAAAAAAAAAAAGCATAATAAACTGCATAATCGTTAGCATACAATCATATTCATCATTTCTAAAACAGTTATATTTTTTTTTCCATCAGTTTCGATCAGATTATGCAAAACACCATTGTCAAAAAAAAAACAAAAAAAAAAACAAACAAACACAAAAAAAACACCATTGTCTGAAACACTGGTCACTGGTCACCCTCTCTGGACTCAGAGGAGGAGCTGCCGGCTGTCCAGGGCGGGGTTGTGCGCATGCGCGCTACTCTCCGCTGTGAAAATCTCTCGTTTTGTCTCAGACAGTCTGGGTGGACTTGGTGCATCAGTGGAGAGGAGTTATTGGGCACAGGTCTTTTGTCCTTTCCATTTCTAGCGCTTTTGCCTCATCCGTTCGCCTCCTAATTTCTCGAGGACTACAAACATTGTCCTAAACCAAGCCATTCCCCCTCCCAAACAGATCGTTGCATCCATTATTACAGTGATAACGGTTCATCAAAGGGAATAGAGCAGAACGAAGATGTCTGGCTATCAGGGCAAGAAGAATATTCCCCGCATAACCGTGAGTTATGGAATATCTTCTTTTAATTATTACAAAGCATAAAGCATGTTTAGAAATATTTAAAATCATGTGAGAAATGACTGTGTTTGATTTGCAATGCTAATGAACGCTGATCCGAACTAAACGCAACGCTCGCGAACGCTGAACCCCTGCTCCTCCGCTACATTATGTTAGGCTACGTTACTCAGGTGCTTAGCCGGTCAACTTGTGATTTTTTAAAAGCGAAATTCAGCTGTCAAAATCTATAACATAGCTCTTGAAGCTGTAGGCTACTGCAGCATTTCTAAGACTGGTTTTGTGATTCTCACACCCCATCTACACGACGCTACTAAACAGAAACGTTCCCTTTATAATTAATGAAGCTGTTTGCGTCGTTAACTTTACTACACAGGCTGTTACAATGTGTAACAATCACAGCATCCCACAGTGTATCGAATAATTGCAAGGATCAAATCTGTATTTGACCAATGTGACTTTTACGCGAACAAAACGCACACAAACGTGTTTGAGGGAGCGGTACAGGATAATGGAAAAACGCATGGCAAACCGGGAGGAAATTATCATATTTCCTTCCTCTTGTAAAGTGGGCTTGGTTTATTTTATAATAGGTGCATTTTGTGACCCATGTCTATGCATTTTTGCATTTGGAGAAGCCATACATTGAAATAATTGTCTGTAGAGTCACAATAGAATAGACATTATCATGCCTCCCCAACCCTTTTGATTATAACATATATTTATGACATCGCAATACACATAATTTGATCTGTCTTATTGTAAAATATGCCGCGAATAGCTATTTGGAGATGGTCGAATGGAGCTTACTCGGCTCAGCTGGTGGCGGGTGTGCCTTTGTTTCTTTTCAAAAGAAGCACTTTCAGCTGAGGTTTTGGGGGAGAGGTTTGGGACACCCTTTTAGATTCTCTTAGCTATGTTGAATGAGAAGTAGGTGGGCTGTGGTTTCCATCCAGCATGTTAGAGAAACCACATCCAGCTCTTACTTGGATCTAAGAGGTTGGAGAACAGCCAGTCAAGACTCCATCCTTATAGCATGTGCGGGATTGCATGCATGCAAAAAAAAAAAAAAATGATTCAAATATGCAGATAGGAATGCATTCAGATAAGGAACAAGGGGAAATGTTGCGAGAAGAATGTCCTGTCTGAAGCCTCATGGAGAGAAATGCTTGTGGAGTGGCCTAAAGCTGTCTGTGCCACACCCCTATATACAGTCTTTTAGTGTTGTGTCTATGGCACATCGTAAAGTATGGGAACAGATCTGTCGAGTGACAGACCGAGTCTCGGTTGGGATTTTACTTGTTGCGTCGGTTAACTGTAGTCACAGCTTGGCCCCATCAGTCATCACATCTTGTTTGTACTGTAGTGGAATTCATGTGCAGTCTCTCGACCCCAAATTTGCTCACTGCGGACCTCCCAAGCACACTGTGACATAAAACCTTGTGCATATTGTCTTCATAAAAGCTTCAGCACAATTGGGTGAATTGTTCTGGTGTAAGTTGTAGAGCGGATTTAAAAGCAGTTGAAATGGCCATGCAAATGACAGAGGCAAACTCAGATTAACCTTATTAGATCTGTTTCCTGTCATAAATAGCCACAGGCGTGGTTTGATGCCCACATATTTGACACACAGGCATATGTGATGTGGGCTGGAATGGTTGACGGGTGGGTCTGGGACTGGGAGGACCAGCTGCATTGGTCAGCTGCGCAGACAGGCGGAGGACTGACCTCTTCTTGTGTCTTATTAAAGATGAATGTTAGCTTTAATTCGCCACATGCCTGGTCACTTTTAGCCGTAGTTTTGAGGTCAGACATCAGAGTATTTGTATATTCATAAATTCATTGACCTGCAAACTCATTTATTTTCATTGTAATAACGTACTGGCGTTGTTACATAATCACATATTATTATGGATGGATTATAGTTCTGTTACATTGTTGTTTGCTGTTTGTAGATTTTTCAGCATCAGACCTACTGTAAAAGACAAAAATAAATAGTGTGAGTAAATATTTATATTCAATATTTGCTTCAATATTTATTCGTTTATTTACTAAAGATGAAAGTTTGATATTTACTAAATTATTTATAAATTCAATATAGAAATAAATATTACAGTAATATAGTTTTTTTAGTAAATAAATGTTTATTTAAAATAAAACTGTCAGCAAGTAAATGCATAAATATTTTTTTTTAAATAAGCCATCCATTTACAATAATTTATTTACTAAATAAAGATACTAGTTTATTGTAATATTTATTTATTTACTTTTTGCGTACTTGTTTAATTACAGAAAGATAAGACTTGTTTTAAATATTTTTAATAGTAGTTAAATAAATGACATTGGTAAAGGAAATAAATATTTATTACAATAAAAAAAATCATTTTAGTAAATAAATAGATGTTTTATATAAAATAAGACTATATTATCTGTATTTAGTAACTACGTAAGTACATACGTAATGAATTTACAATATATTTCCATTTATTTACTAAATAAAGGTGATAGTTCTATTTTAAATATGTATGATGGTTCTGTAGTAATTAAATAATTTAGTTTAGTAAAGAAAACAAATACACATTTATTAAAATATAATATTTTTCTTTAGTAAATACATGCGCAAATATTTTAAAACAAAGCTATTATCTGTATTTAGTAAATCAAGAAATACATAAGTAAATAAGTATTGTATGAATAAACATGTATAAGAAATGTATAAAACAAATAAATTCTTATGTAAATAAATGCATAAGGAATTACATAGATATCACAAATAAGACTATATCATCTTTCTTGCATGTATAAATTTGGCAGTTGTTAAATCTTGCTAAATGCAGTGATTCCTGATCCTATTCATCTGGTTACCATGGCAACCGCAGCAGCTCCAGTGCATCCCAGTGATCTGTCCCAGAATGCTCTGCTGTTGTTTCCCCAGCACAACACACAATCTCGACTCTGAGTCGTCCCTGCCAAATAACATACAGGATTTCTCATTTAAAATGACTTCAAAGGACGCAAACATGCAAGGCACACTTTCAGTTTTCTTTTAAAGAGGATCATTTGCGGATTAAGCTGGCAACTAGATTTTGACTCAACTAAATCTGTTTCTAAAGTGAGGGATGAAACTTCAAGTTAAACCCTGATACTGGAAGTCAATCAACTGACTAAATTAGTCGTCTTCTGGTCTAAAATATAATGTCCTTTATAGTTCATACCATACTTTAGGTGTTCATGTGACATTATAATGTTATGTTAGCATGTCTGGTCAAACTCACGTTATCATTTATGGCAAGCAGTGGTCATTATTATAAACATGCAGAGCAGAAGACTTCCTGTGAGCGTTCTCATGCACTAAATATCTAGCACTGTGACTCTGGAAAAGGTCCAAAACAAGCACCACTTCAGATCATAAAGTCCCTGTTTTTTCAGACTTCCTCTAATTAACATTATGACCTTTCTGATGATGTCATCATGCTTTAGCCCAGCATTGACGGCTGTGATTGGTTGATTTGTGCACAGAGACTGAGGAAATGGATTGCAGTGATTGCCATGGTTATGTAATGCGTGTTATGAAGCAGCTGTTCAGTGTGACTGACTGCCAAAGCCAATCGCATGGTCCCAGAAGCCCCTTTGCGAAGATCTGGACATTCAGAGTAGAAAGCATTCTTAGACACTGGCGGTTTGTATAAATTAAACTCACTAAATACTAAAGGAAATGAAGTAGACCTGAATAAGTTGGCAAAACACAAACAATGTGAGGTAATCAGATCAATTACATAATTGTTTTTAAATTAAGAAAAGTTTAAGAAAAATTAATATTTTGAGTATGCTAATTAATTCATTCATTGAACTTAAAATGATTATGTAATCTCAATTTAAATATGTTTAGAGGAAACTTGTATAGCTTTAACTAGCTAATTCAATAATGCTTACTTGCTAAATGGTAGTACAATGCTTTGATAGCATTAGCATAGCATAACAATTGCTGAATGAGTATGGCATTATAGTGAACATTTAATATACCAGACTCATGCTCCACTTGCTCGCCATGATGGTAACTCCAAAAAACACAAACTGAAGAAACTCAAGAAACTCTTCTAAATTAACATAGCAAAGGATTAAACTAAATCCCCAATTTAACATTAATCTTGCACAAAAAAAAACAAAACATTATATAACACTTAATGTTAGCATTTGCTATTTCTTTTCGAGTGCCATGGCAAAGCATGAGGTTCAGTTAAAGGCAAGTTTGTGTAAGTTCATAAAACTCAAAACAATGAAACAATTCAGATTGCTTAAAATGTGTCAGTTTTGTGAACTCAGACGAAAAAGAAAGTTTTAAAAACTTTAGGGTTTACAGTGTTGGTTTAAAGGTGCAGTGTGTAGTTTTTAGCGACATTTAGTGGTTCGGTTGTGAGTTGCGCGCGCCTCCACATCCTCTAGACACCATTTACTACACACAACAGGCTTTTTCGTGATCAACTTAAAATGCTTCCAAGATCAACTTTTCGCCCGCGATCGACGGGTTCGTGATTCCTGTAACATACTGTTTTAGGGTCAATGACAAGAGTACTAATCTGTCTCATGAACATAACCAGCACATTTATCCCCACATAGCAGGGAGAAGAACTATGTTACATGAAACAATCCAACTACATATTTTACACCACTGACAAGGGAAAAGTCACTACTCACGGTGTTTATGGCTAGCTTCTAGCTTTCTGCTGCATCTCTTTCAAGGTAGTGACGAAACACCCTCTGTAGCGCTGTTTGTTCGCTACGGTAGAAACATAACGCCACAATATGGCGACCTTCATAGAAGGGGGTGTCCGCGGTTATGTAGATATAAATGTCTCATTCTAAGGTAATAAAAACATTACAGTTTATTAAGTTATAAAGTTATTTATTTCTTTATACACCACTAACAATGTATTGGTGTGGGTGTCATATTGCATTTCTGTTAATAGATAGTCAAATTTTTTACAAATTGCACCTTTAAGTACTGTATATCTGGTGTTGTTTTCCTCTTTAATGGTACTCTGAGATATATGTCAGGTCAGTGGAGTATTTTCTTTCATCACTAAGTTAATCAGGGCAGGGCTTGGGAAGCCACCGAGGGCCTCAAGTTGCTGGGTTGCCAACAAGCACGCAAAGAGGCAGAAACGCAGACAGAGCCGCCTTTGTCCCCATACGATGCCGAGGGCCTTGTGACTGGAATTGTTCCACTGCTCCCCTTTCAGAAAAATGACCGTTCTTCTGGCACTCTGTATGTAAAGAGAATCCTGGGTGGTGGTGTCCGTACCGGGGTGTCGAGCCAAACTTTATCCTTCGTATTGCTGTTATTCATTCATTGCTTGGGAAATGTAAGAAGTACAAATTTGGAACACTTTGACATTAAGATGACTCGAACGAACAAATCTTTGTAATGAACAATTCATTTTCATTCACTTTATTAAACTGTGTAATTTTTTTGGTTTGTTTTGTTTAATGCAAGACTACTCTCCTGCAGCATTTTATTGGTTGGACCTAATGAACAAACATGCAGTGTTTATGCTTTATACGGATGATAGTTTTATGTTAATATATATATATATACACATTACTCAAGCAAATATTTATGTAATAATACCGAAAGATCGTTTTAAAAAAAATATATATAATTAATAAATGCATTATTTATTTAATTAATATTTTTTTAAATAATGATTGCAGTTACTACAATTATTGCATAATTACTTATTAATAACTGACTTGATGGTCAGTAGTTCTGTTACACTTTTGTTTGCAGTTTTTATAGACCGACTGTAAAAGACAAAAATAAATAGATCAGGGAGTAAATAAATAATTTTAATATATTTATTTATTTGCTTCTACATTTATATTTTTTCATTATTTATGTACTAAATAATGTTTTTTTTTTGTTTTCTTATTAATCTTATAAATGTGTATTATTTCAAGTAATTATTTATTGAATTACTACAAAAACTTAAAGCAGATAAATGAATAAATGTTTATTTTAAATACAAATATAATATCTGTTTGTAAAATACATTTTCGTTAATAAGTAACAATTCATTCTTGTTCACTTTCTTGTACCATCTCATATTTTTCATTCACAAGCGAAATGACTGACCTAAACTGCAAACCAATAACATTCGAGTGCAGGCTGTGAAAGAACATTTCATTGGTTTAGCTGCTGAACGAACACGCCCCTTCACAGAATGAGTCAGTGTTTTTAGTCTGATCGAGACTGCTGAATGAACTCTTTCGCAAACAAACTGAACAATTGATACATTGAGAATTAGTTTCAGCTCTGTGTGTAAGTCAGTCTTGTTCACTAAAAGGAGATAAATGAGAAGAATTATGAATGTGTGTACAATTTGATATAGGCTAAAACTAACTGTAGTAGTTTTGTATTCGTGCATATTGTAAGAAGACTTCTAGCATTTTTTTAAGTCTAGAGTTTTTATCAAATTGGTTGAATGAATTATTAATTGGCTCACTCATAACACAGAAAAGACTTGTTGAAAAACCAACCTGTTGAAAGGTCACTAAACAAATCAGTGAGTGAATAGGAACTAATCATTTTGGTGAATGGCTTCAAAGATTCGAGTCTGAGATTAATTAAAAATCCCCAGTACTGATTCATTACACACTAGACTTGAAATAACAGTTTCAGAGTGAATCAGTGTCTTTAATGTTTAGCAGAGCACATTGTAGCACAGTAACAGATAAATGTTCCATGGTGAACATGTGTTTATAATTGTGAAGGCCACAGAATTGAGTGATGCTCCTTATAAAGAATGCGGGCGACACTATACTGGTTCCTTATAAGCTCTAATTTACTGGCTCCTGTTAAATTTGTATTTGTTGTATATTATGTTTTTATACTTATCAGTCCTTCTGACTGATGTTGAGAGAATGCCTCTAACACCATCTTCACTCTGCAGTAGTGTTCTTCAGTGCTGTGCCAAGGTGAATAGACAGTTTACACATGTACTTCGATTGGATAGTAAGGTGACTTTTATCTGTCTTTACAGAGTGACCGTCTCTTGATTAAAGGGGCTAAGATTGTGAATGATGATCAGTCGTTCTGTGCCGACATCTATATAGAGGATGGCCTGATCAAGTGAGTATGAGAGATTCTTACATTAATATAAAACGGATTGCTAATGAGATGTGAGGAAGAGAGAGAGAGAGAGACAGACAGACAGACAGACAGACAGATAGATAGAAGAAAAAAACAGAATGATAGATAGATAGATAGAAGAAAAATAGATAGATAGATAGATAGATAGATAGATAGATAGATAGATAGATAGATAGATAGATAGATAGATAGATAGATAGATAGATAGATAGATAGAAGAAAAAATAGATAGATAGATAGATAGATAGATAGATAGATAGATAGATAGATAGATAGATAGATAGAAGAAAAAAACAGAATGATAGATAGATGGATGGATTTATAGATGGATGGATGGATGGTTAGTGTGTACAAAATGTGAAATGTGCCTTCATATCACATGATACATAATGAGGTAAGAAAAAAACGGACGGACGGACGGACGGATGGATGGATGGATGGATGGATGGATGGATAGATAGACAGATAGATCTGTCTTTCAGCAGTTTATGAGGTTATGAGTTTAGTGTGTACAAAATGTGCCTTTATATCACATGACACATAATGAGGTAATGAAATAGCTGTTTAAATTTGGGTTTTGAAATTAAATTAAGATGCATCCAATTGTATAACCTTTCATATCTCACTTTCACTCACAGGCAAATTGGAGAAAATCTGATTGTGCCCGGTGGGGTGAAAACCATCGATGCTCATGGGCGTATGGTGATGCCAGGTGGCATTGATGTGCACACACGCTTCCAGATGCCTGACAGGGGCATGACTTCTGCAGATGACTTCTACCAAGGCACCCGCGCTGCGCTGGCTGGAGGAACCACCATGATCAGTACGTGTCAAACTGTCACGTAGTGTTGATGGAGAAACTGACTTGAGATCAGACTGCATACTGTGTGCATAGTAACCAGATCATAACCTTTTAGCAACCACTTAGCGGTGCCATAGCAACCAACAAGAAATGCCCCAACAACAACTCACAACCATATTTGGGCTTGTTACTCAAAAACTTCAATTATTTTTCATTACTCTTTTTAAAAGTAATATTAGTTTATTTATACTCCATCCGCTTTGGCCGGTTGAAGGGCCTTAAGCCAACCCATGCCATCCCCCCACCTCAGCTCATTAACTATTTCCCCACCATTGAAGGAAACCACCCACAACACGCGAGCAAACAAATAGTGAAGGTGATGAATGATACACAAGGCAACTTTTTGAGCAATATTGCTGGGCAATGGTGCTGTCAACAAGCTAACAAGATGAGACACAGGGCCCATGACCGATCTAAATTATCCAAATAGAAATGCAATCCAAAAAGATTACCCAGCATCGTTGCTCAAAAAGTTGCCCTATGTATCATCACCTTAACACTTTTTGTACTACTCAAAACACCTTAGCAACCAATAAAAAATGCTCTTAAGCAACCACCATCAATGACCTAGCAACACTCTAGTAACCATCCACAACACTAAAGTAACCACTTAGCAGCGCCCTGGCAACCACCCACAATACCATAGCAACCACTATACACCATACTGGAAACCACCCACAACACATGGGCAGATGCATAGGAATGGCCTATCACTGCTCTGGAAGCCACCAACAATCCAATAGCAAACACCTAGCAACCACATATTAATACTTTAGCAACCACCAACATAACCTTACCATCCTGTAGCAACCACCTAGCAACATACTGGCAACCACCTACAGCTCCAGAGCAAATGCATGGTAAGGCTTTAAACACTACTCAAAATACCTTAGTGACTGCTAATATCTAGGGACAAGATTTTTTTAAGGCTTAATCCCATAGCAACCACCAACATATGCCTAGCAATCACCCACAACAACATAGCAACACGTTAGCAACCACACATAACTGCCCTTGAAGCCACCAACAATACAATAGCAACCACCCACATCCACCTAACACTACTTTAGAAACCACCAACATAGCCATAGCAACCACATGGCAACACCCTGGTAACCACATACAACCCCTGAGCAAATGCATAGTAATCCTTTAAACACTACTTAGACCACCTTAGCAACTTAATATTCAGGGACCAGAAAATCGCAGAAACTTGGGCCATTAAGTAACACCCTAGCAACCATGACAGTGCCATAGCAACCATCTAGTAATGCTCTAGCAAGCACCACTCACACTTTCTCCAATTTGCCTTTGGTTCCAATGATCTTAATACAGATTAACACAGTTAAGCTTTGGTTAGACCTGCTATCCAATAACTATGTTATACTTTTTCATTAGTGTTATCAAAGCTGTGATGTTTGGCTGAGTCGCTGTATCCTTTATGATGCAGCCATCATTTAGTGTGTGTCATTATGGCAGACCGGATGGAGACAGTGCGCTTAAAATAGTACAAGAGACTGTTTTCATGTGTCTGTTTGTCCTCTTTTCAGCGCAGACCGGCATTACTTAACTGATTGAAGTGCTTTTTAATCTGTAGGAGCTCTTTAATATCTGCCTAACCAACTGTGTGTTTGTGAACAGTCGATCATGTGGTGCCTGAACCCGGGACGAGTTTGATCTCAGCCTTCAATCAGTGGCGGGAGTGGGCGGACAGTAAAGCGTGCTGTGATTATTCCCTTCACGTGGACATCACCGAATGGCACAAGGGTATTCAAGAGGAGATGGAGACGCTCGTCAAAGATCACGGTAAAGCATTGGCAGCGTTCCCTAATGTGAACATCTGTATCTGCTGTACAAACCCACCAGAGTTAGCGTTTACTCCATCGGTCAGGAATTCTGCTGCGCTGTTTCACCTAATGTCTCACTGACATTTCCCTCTGTAATTTCATACCCCGTCGTCTTTGTGTGCAGGCATTAACTCTTTCCTCGTCTACCTGGCTTACAAAGACGTTTTCCAGCTCACCGATTCCCAGGTATGACATATTTGCTTGTTTTTTAGGATCTCATGAAACCTGTCAAAAACATACCCAGGTCATATAAAACCATGAAATAAAAATAAGAGAATTTAAAGATGAGAAACTTGAGTTACTTTTTTGTTTTGTTTTGACCAATAAGATACAGGAACATAAAGGCAATGTTGCTAAATACATGAACGTTTTTTAAAATGCGAAACTCCTTAAAGGCCCAAAAAAAGGATGGAATTAGCATTATTTTGGAAATATACTATGGTATCATGGTATTTTTTTTAAGTACATTGGTTCATTTAATTATTTGTTTGTTTGTTTGTTTGTTTGTTTTTGTGTGTGCAGTTTGACATTTCTGGCAACTTTTCTTTTCTGTATAAAAAGCCTGACTATGTATTATAAATGTACATGTACCATGGTCAAACCATAGTATGTTTTGAAGCACATTTGTTTGTTCATTTATTAATTTAATTTATTTTTAAGTTTAATGTGACCATGGTATTACTATTTCTATGGTTTTGGACATAAACATACCATAAACCATGGTATTTTATTTTAAAGTTCATTCATTCATTCGTTCATTAATTCATTCATTCATTCATTAATTCAGTGATTTTTTTTTTTAAATGAGCGATCGTTTCGCTTGATAAGACCCTTATTCATCGTCTGGTGTCGTTTAAAGCCCTTTCAACACTATGCAGTTTGCACTGAAACTGTCTTTTGGACCTTGAACCGTTTGGTTACCAGTAAAGTCCATTATATGGAGAAAAATCCTGGAATGTTTTTTTATTTATTTTTTTTTAATCAAAAATCTTCATTTATTTTCAACTGAAGAAAGAAAGACATGGACAACCTGGATGACATGGGCGTGACAAAATTATCAGTAAAACTACTTCTTTAAAATGTTTTTTAAATAATAATAAAAAAAGTATTCCATCTGGTACCATCACAGTTTTAGGGGGCTCACCGTGCCAAGTTTCTTGGAGTTGGGTGTTTATGTTCTACTTCTCATTGAGAATTGTGCAAATAGAAGAAAAGTAGATCTAAATAGAGTCCCTTGGCAATTTATAAACAAATGATGCTTGAATAATCCGGCGGCGACCATTGCATTTGTTTTAAGCATGCTTCTGTCATATTTGGTGTTCATTCTTGAGTGAGGTCAAATGTGTGTTTCTGTGCAGATCTACGAAGTGTTGAGTGTGATTCGGGACCTCGGGGCCATCGCTCAGGTCCATGCTGAGAACGGAGACATCATAGCCGAGGTGAGATCTTCAGAGAGTCCAGCACTAGCTCCATTACTCAGAGTTACTATCAACAATAAACTGTTTGGAGATGTTAAATCAAAACATATGTTCCACAATGAACACTCAGACTTTATATTGGCGAGCAAAGCCAAAGCAAATATTCCTACATGAGGTCGATATAATTAATTGCAGATGACTTTTGGCTCAGGCTTGTGTGTATTTATCATTATGAAGATAAGCAATCTCTTAGTAATGAGGACAACGTTTGGTTGTGGAGATAAAAAGTATTGTTTTTTAATGTATACAGTATATATTGAGACTATGACATGATTATTTAAAGATTCAGTGATCTCATGCTGCTCTTATCTCCCCATCCCGCTCTTTCTTTCTTTCTTTCTTTCTTTCTTTCTTTCTTTCTTTCTTTCTTTCTTTCTTTCTTTCTTTCTTTCTTTCTTTCTTTCTTTCTTTCTTTCTTTCTTCTTTCTTTCTTTCTTCTTTCTTTCTTTCTTCTTTCTTTCTTCTTTCTTTTTTCTTTCTTTCTTTCTTTCTTTCTTTCTTTCTTTCTTTCTTTCTTTCTTCTTTCTTTCTTTCTTTCTTTCTTTTTTTCTTTCTTTCTTTCTTTCTTTCTTTCTTTCTTTCTTTCTTTCTTTCTTTCTTTCTTTCTTTCTTTCATTCAACAGGAGCAGCGCAGGATTTTCGAGTTGGGGATCACTGGACCAGAGGGACATGTCCTCAGTCGTCCAGAGGAGGTGAATGGCAGGGAATACTGGGAACAGATATTTTCCATTTTGTCATCAGAAGGAAACATAGTTTCGTAGAAGAAAACCTTTGTATTGAACTGGTTTTATGGATCACTTAGGTGGAGGCGGAAGCAGTCAACCGCTCTGTAACAGTGGCCAATCAGACCAACTGCCCTCTTTACGTCACCAAGGTGATGAGCAAAAGTGCTGCTGATGTCATCGCCCAGGCCAGGAAAAAAGGTGTGATGCAAAATAATATATCGCAATATAAAACTAAATATGGCAACTCTAGGATTGGCCTGCCTTTGATTTAATCCCAAAGACCCATTTTGAAACATTCAAGGTTGAATTACCAAAATGGAAGAACATTCTGAGGTGGTTTGATCTAATCCCACTCTGTCCGTGCCATTAAAATTAGATATTGTTAGACTGGACAAGCAAGGCAGGTTTTATAAGCAAGGATGCATTGCAGTAGTGCAATAAAAAAAAAAAAAAAAAATCACTATGCTATGACTCAGCTGTACTTGGCTAGACCGCACGAAATGACATCATAGTGGTTAGGCTCCAGAAATAAGCAAGAGAATTAGAGTGAAATTATATATGCTGTTCCGAATCCTAAATCAGTATCTTTGAACCATTTAGGCACCGTAGTCTATGGAGAGCCAATCACAGCAAGTCTTGGCACGGATGGCTCACACTATTGGAGCAAGAACTGGGCCAAGGCCGCCGCCTACGTCACGTCCCCACCCTTGAGTCCAGATCCCACCACACCGGACTATCTCAACTCGCTGCTGTCATGGTGAGATCACTTAATGTCTGTTCATTTTTAGGATGCATTTATGATTGGATTTGTTTTGGTTGTAAAAATTGAAGTGTACCTTGAGAAATTAACTTAATTTATGGGGTCTGAGAGCGGTTTAAAAAGCTGGCTAATGTGTGTAAGTTGCACATTACTCAGACTAACTCAGAAAGTTCAAGTTTAAGTCTGCAGTGTGGTTTACTTTTAATGCTGCATCAAATTTAAGAAATAATAATAAAATGATTACATTATTATATTTATCATGATAACACTTTACAATGAGGTTCATTGGTTAACTACCTTAGTTTACTAATCTACTGTTAACTACAATACTTCTTCAGCATTTATTAATCTTCGTTAATATTAATTTCAACATTTACTGATACGTTATTGATGCACTATGAACTAACATTAACAAAGATTAACAAATACAGTAACAAATGTATTGCTCATTGTTAGTTAATACATTAACTAATGTTGAACTATGAACCTTATTGTAAAGTGCTATACCATTATCAATATTATTATTTTAAATTATTAACTTGATTGAATTAAAGTTTATGTTCAAAGATGTATTAAAATAATAACATCAATAATAATTATGCTAATAATGACAATATTGAATATTGAAACTACTAAACAATTAAAAATATTAAAATTAAGGAATTAATTATTATGTGCTATATTATACAATTCATAGTTTATCATTTAATTTTTATTGTTACAAATATAATGATGCAAATGATAATATAACAATAATAACAATATAATAAATTAATAAGATTTTTTAATTTAATAATATTAAATAACAATAATACACATTATTATTATTATTATTATTATTAAATATTTTTTATTATAAATATCTGATTAAAATAATAATACTAATAAATAATAATGTGACTAATAATAATTATTATATTTTATACATTATACATTTTATAAAAAATTTTTAATAATAATAGCAATAAAATAGTATTACAATTAATTATATAGTTTAATGATACAAATAATAATAATAATACAAATCAATAATAATAATAATTATTATTATTAAATTATTATTTATTGTTAGCAATATAATAATAATTATAATAATAGTAATATACTGTAGTGGTCAAAACACCAAAAAAAAAAATAAATAAATAAATAAAAAACTATGTGTTGAATTAATAGTGAATAGAATGTGGATTGAGACCTGATCACAACTAAAATATATCTAAATTAGTTCTGAGGTACTGAGGACAAAACAGTGTATTTTTTTCACTCTGATGGGTTTTTAGTACATTTTTTAGTCCCTCTTTAGTGAATCACTATATCCTTTAAAACTCCGCTTTGATCACCAAAATGACATGTTTAAATGTTTTTTTCTTCCTGTGAATTTTTTTTCTTCATGCCTTAAAATAGCTTGAATGTAACTACACCCTTGCTTCATTTAGTATATGATGAATAATGAATATGCTAATTAGCCCCACCTCCACTTCAGAGATCCACTAGGTCAACTTTACTCAAGTTACTCTAGTAAACGCTACACAAAGGTATCACTCTTTACAACTTCGGACACATAGCGGTAATATGATTAGCCTTTTGCTTGACTATGTTGCTAATGTTACACAAACCATGTTCCCATTGCCGTTCGCCATCTCAGTCTACCTTATAAAACTCAGTATCCTTTGAAATACTTTGAAGTGAACAACTCAGAATGTCAGTATACTGTCATAACATCGTAATATATCATATACATCATACACCCGCTTTATTGCTAAATGTACACGATTATTTATATCAACAGAAAAATATACCTGGATAACCGGGCTTCTCTCGAGACTGCCCTGCATCAGAGCGCAGTAATGATGATTTGCTAAAATCCGTCGGCACGTTGACGTGATTTGTTTACAAAGTAGTTTGTGATGTCAGAAACAATAGTGATTTCAAACTGCCAGTTACAACATGTGACGTGGACACAATGTACATTTTTGAGATGAAAATAGTGTTAAGAAACAAAAAAAAACACCCCCCTACAATTAAATCTAACAGATGCTAACATTGTCTTCAATGATGTTCAACACACATAACTGTATATACATATAAACAACATTAAAAACTTGATTTTCACCACAGGGGGTCTTTAAAGACGACTCAAGTGTGAAAAGGGTTTGCTTAGCATATGAATGTGACTGTTTGTAGAAGAGACCCATTTGTTTTGTCCTAACGGTATATTTGTTTCTTCATAGTGGGGATCTGCAGGTAACAGGAAGCGCTCACTGCACCTTTAACACCGCCCAGAGAGCTGTGGGTAAAGACGACTTCACCCTCATCCCCGAAGGAACCAACGGCACTGAGGAAAGGATGTCCATCATCTGGGACAAATGTGTGGTGAGACAGAAATACTAGTCTGCAAACAGTAAGGAGTTACAAACTTCCACAGTGCAGCATCTACTCTTCCTTTCATCATATAAACAAAATCAGTCAATAGTCATTTGAGTCTAAATAGTCCGAGCTGAGCAGACAAGCACACTCAAGTGGACACAAACAAGACAAATCTCTCCCTGTGGTCCCTGTCATTCGTAGGTAACTGGGAAAATGGATGAAAATCAGTTTGTCGCCGTCACCAGCACCAACGCCGCCAAAATCTTTAACTTGTACCCACGTAAGGGCCGCATTGCCGTGGGCTCCGATGCCGACCTGGTTCTGTGGGAGCCTGATGTTACAAAAATCATCTCAGCGAAGAGCCACAATCTGGTGAGTTCTGCTGTCAGCAATGGCATGTGTGTTTAAAACCAACTTTAAATACAAAGTTATGTTAGATGGCACAGGCTGATAGGTTCTTAACTCAATCTGCTTGCAATCACATCATTATCTATTGGGCACAGGTGATTGGTTCCTGACGTATATCAGTAGACAATGAGCTCACTGCTCAACCTTCAAATATTTGGTCAGCATTTGCTGTAGCAGTTTGCAGTGTGCTTTCAGAAACCCTCCACCTTCCCCAGCTCCAACTGTATAAATCTGCTATATGCTATATTGTACAGCAGTAGCATGTCTTATTGCTCACAGTAGGGCGTCTTGTATTTATTGGCATTTGCAAGTCCAAGTGCAAGTTGCTCTGCAGCAGCAGCAAGAACAGCAGCAAACACTCAGAAAGTTGTAGACATCAAAAAAGACCCTATTTACTTTCCTAACACGTCTTTTTCCTGGTCTTACTGTGACCCAATAATGCACATTATTGATTGCTTGCGTTTATGTGATTTGACTTGTTGTATTTATGTGCCTCAGTATAGTTAACCAGTGAGCAAACTTGTTTGGTTTGCAGTCCTGACCATAGAACATTGGTTGTGCTGACCAAATGTTAGGCGTGGGCATGTTACTCATGCGAGTGATGTCATCCTGAGCTCTGTCTGGGTAATTGATGTCTCCCTCCTGGTTTGGAGGCGTAACCGTGTGCAGGATGCCATGAGGATCTTTTTTAACGTCTTCTATTTGTGTTCATGGGCTTAAAACATGTTGGCTTTAGAGGGTTGTGTTCTTTTGTCTACTGGACACAATTTATCTATATTTAACAATGTATGTAAACATCCTAAATGTGTTAAATATTTAAATATATTATATTCATGTACTATACATTACATTATGTACATAGGTATAATTAATAATATATGAATACATTTAATATATAGTTTCATATATGTATTGTATTTTATTAATAAATGACCAATTTGTAATTTAATATATAGTATTTAATAATAGAAAATATACTGGACTTAAAAAAAAAAAACTGGATTTAAAGCTAGCTTTATTTTAATTTGCAAATCGATTTATTTTTTTCTTGTTTTAAGCCTAAATTGTAAGAATTGTTTTCCAATGGCAAAAACCGAAAAAAAATTATAGGATATTTAATATAATTTAAGATATGTATTTGCTAAAAATATGCTTAATAAATAAAGCTTGGGGTCGGTAAGATTGTTATAAAGAAATGTTTACTTTTATTCAGCAAGGATGTATTCAAATGGAATAAAAGTAAGGCTTTTTTAACAGTGTTACAACAGATTTGTAATTCAAATAAATGCTGTCCTTTTGAACTTTCTGTTCATCCCAAATAATCTTGAACATTTTAAAATAAACACTAATTGGTGAGCATTAGAGACTTCTTTAAATTCTAAAAACTTTTAAAATCTTACAGTCCCCAAACTTTTGAATGGTGGTGAGCGCTTATTTACAGTTTTGCTTCTTAGGGACAGTACTGGAAAACAAGACAAAAGTCCTGTGTGTGTGTGTGTGTGTGTGTGTGTGTATTCAGGACCGTATGTCAACCGCTTGGTGTTTGAGCATGTGTGTGTGTTGATTATCAGATTCACTGAATAACCACATGCTGTTTTAGGTCTTGTGGGACATACTGTATTGCTTTTAGCAAAGCGCCAGTAAGGGTGTTCCCACGTGCCAGCACACACACACACACACCCTGTAAACTTTAATATACAGTACTTCCTCCCTCATTCACTCCCTCTCATTTCCAACATTCTGTGTTTGCTTTGTAGCTTACTGTATTTCTTCAACCGTTCTGAACAGGTGGGCTGCAAATATGGTCTGTTCTAAGATCTGACATTTTGTCTTCAACATATTGTTTTAAATAGCTTTCTGAAAGAATCAATAATGATGGGATATCATAATCACCTCCATTTTTACCGGAATATCATGCTTCAGTATGTTGAAGGGATTTTAGAGCAATGCAACTATCCCTCAAGCAGAGCAGAGTTTGTGCAAATGATGTCGAGATGATCCTCACTGCAGAACATGAAATCCACGGGGAGGAGTCAGATCCAGATCCAACTCCTCCCACCTTACATATACCTAAACCTACCCAGCTCCACTTCCTGACCCCTAAACCCACCCCTAAACCTACCCAACTCCACCCCTCAGATCTGGATCCGACTCCGCCCCCTGGATCTCGTGTACTGGAATGAGGTGCTACTGATGACATCAGGAATGTCTGCAAATCATCAGCAAGGTTTTGTCTTGTGTGGTGATCCTGATCCTGAAACGATGTTTCGACATGCGGTGTCATGCCGTTGCTTCTTGTTTTCCAGGCAGTGGAGTACAACATCTTCGAGGGTACCGAGGTGCGCGGGGTGCCCCTGGTGGTCATCAGCCAGGGAAAGATCGTACTGGAGGATGGAAATCTCCACACCATAGAGGGATCTGGACGCTACGTGAGCCGTAAGCCGTTCCCTGACTATGTCTACAAGAGGATAAAGGCTCGCAGCAGGGTGAGTTATAGATCAATGTTTTTTTTTTTATCAGGTTTTCTAATCTGAAATCTATAGATACACAATCTGCCGGTGACCATATTGATACCGTTTATTATTATTACCTTTATTGTTATTTATAAAATGGTTAGTTCCAATCCTTGATTCTGATTGGTCAATGGCTGTGCTTTATTCATGATAAAACATGGCCATGGCCACCTTACCCAACGGTTGTTTTTATCACTGCGCAACACTGCAGTTCCTCTTGTTTTTTATTTGAGCTTTTATGCATATTAAACATTGGAATGTTGTTGCTGTTCACGGTCAGGGACTATTTTTTTTTCTAGCGGAAGGAAGGCTTTTAGTGATTTTACTTCATGAAAGTTGCACTAATTGTTTTTATTTTTTTTTTGCTTTAATATTTTTATTGTGTGGTAACCGTTTTACAAAAGCAATAAGGTACTCGAGCCAAGTGCTGTATCGTGAATAAGTAATGGCTGAAGGGGTTACTCCGCTTCATGTCGCGCCTAACAACGCCCTTCAGCCGTTACTTATTCACGATACAGCACTTGGCTCGAGTACCTTATTGCTTTCTAATTGTAAGCAATTATTAAAATTATTGATTTTCTTTGTGTGTGTATATATATATATATATATATATATAAGTGTATATATAGTATAGTATAGTATATATATATATATATATATATATACTATAGTATAGTGTATATACTGTATATATTATTACTATTAGTATAATATGATTTTTTAAAATATTACAATATCATTTTTATAGAATATTATACCATAGAAAATATTCTAGCATTGGTGTTTTCAACATTGATAATAATGAAAATGTTTATAATTGTATTTGTAAATTTATAATATTTATGTTAATTTTAATTTTTAATAATATTTCACAATATTAATGGTCTACTGTCTTTTTGGTCAATTAAATACACCCTTGGTGTTCATAAAATACTTCTTTTTAAAACATTAAAAACATTGTAATTATTTCAAAGTTTTGACCCGCAGTGAGCATATACAGTATACGTGTATATACTTCATCTATGCACTATTTATGTATTTATTTAAAAGTAATATTGTGATATTAATATTTTTTACTATTTAAAATGACTGATTTCTATTTTAATATATTTTAACATATAATTTATTCCTGTGATGAAAAGCTGATATTCTGAGATTTGAATCCATGGCGGAAGGAAGTAGTTCTGCACAAAAGAGGGTTTTTGAAGACACTCCGTTGTTGTTTTTAATTATTTACTCACTTGTGCCATCAAACTGTTGTATAAATGCAATATCACACTCGTAGCCGTACATATATGGCATATATCAGCTCGCAGTGATTACCTGCATTACCTATATGCTTATTCTGTAAATATACTTATATTTATTTATTTATTTTTTTGCTTTTCAATATAAATGCCACGTAATGCTTATTAAAGGTTAACGGTTTTCTAAATGTTTTAGGTTGTCAGTGTTTTACTAATATTATCATGCACCATTGTTTCTTAGCTTGCTGAACTGAGGGGCGTCCCACGGGGTCTCTACGACGGGCCGGTCTGTGAAGTCTCAGTGACGCCCAAAGCTGTGACGCCTGCTTCCTCTGCCAAAACCTCTCCTGCCAAGCAGCCCGGTCAACCGGTCCGCAACCTGCACCAGTCTGGCTTCAGTCTCTCTGGTGAGCATCGCAAGGAAATCAATTGAGATGCATGACAGTAGCAGTGTCGTCATGTAAAATAAATATGCATCATTTCCTTTTGATTTATCCGTTTCAGGCGCTCAGGTTGACGACAATATCCCCCGCCGCAACACCCAGCGTATAGTTGCGCCCCCTGGTGGCAGGGCCAACATCACCAGCCTGGGCTAGACCCCTGTCCTCCAGCCGACAGGAGAACAGTGGGTTGGGGGAGGGATGTCTATAAACGGAGGGGTTTGCTGAAACCACCGTGTCAAATCAAGAACCGAACCCTCCACAGGGCCCATGATTCTTTACTCCCTACTCTCCCAACCCCCGAGCTCTCGCCCTTTTCCCTATTCTTTTCCCAACCTTACACCACTTCCTAAAGAAGACATCTAGACAAAAAAAAAAAAAAGTATTTGCCTCATGTGAAGAAAGGAAACATGTAACATCCACATTTGAGCACGTTCTGATTGTATGATTTTTATACTGTACTTTCTACCCACCATGAGTCATGTTGTTATTTTTGTATTTAACTTTATTTGCTTTTTGAAATCGGAGGGATCAAGTGTGTTTACTAGAGAAGCTGTTTATCATTGTTACTTATTAACAAGGCAAGGGTTAGAGTACTGGGTTTCTTGTGTCATTGTTTGTGGAAAAAAGTCTATTAGGACTTTTTATTACATTAGGAATGTATATATTTTTTAGGCTTTTTTATTACGTTTTTTTTTTTTTTTTTTACTCAAACAATCAGTTTACATCAATGAACACCTGACCGTATTCCGCCCCTTCAGTGGCATTCAATGCGATTCATTTCTGTACCAGTCAATAAAAGAAAGCTTTTCCAGTGGTTGCTAATTAAAAACCATGTTTTGTTCCACAACTAGAGATATTTAATTAACAATGTTAATGTTTTTGAAGAAGAAACCCCATATACAAAACTTAACAACGTAGAGAAAATAAGAGAGGACCACAAGTGATTCTAGCTGTCCTCATTCCAAAAGAAACTCAATCTTTTCTCTCTTTTTTTTTTTTTTTTTTTTTTTTTTGTTTGTTGCAAAAGCTGCTTTAATTCTTAATGGTTAAGGAAAGGATAAAGTCAAGGTTGTAACGTTATTTGGTCGTGAAGAAATAGAGGGCTGTTTCTTTGAGGATTTTTGAGAATTTAGTGGACAAAGTGGATGTGGTGCTGTGAAATTAGTAACCATTTCCTAATGCACTAGAGCCTAAAGTATACTTACATTTTTGACATGCGTACAGCCGAACAAGTTGCGTACGCAGTGTTGTGTGTGCTACGCGAGCGCAGCAGTCAAACACGTCCGTCTAGCACTTGTTTACATAGAAAAACGCAAAAATGCGTTCTGTGTGAACGGCCACTTAGAACGTTTCATCCTCGTCCAGTGTCTGCGCTATTTCTCATCGAAGTTATGAACATAAATGTTATTTAAAAAGTATTTTTTTTTTACTCGATAAAGTAGTCATGGGAATTTCTCAACTTACACAAACGCTCAATCCCCACATTTCTTTTTCCGCTTTTAAACAAGACGAGGCCAGTGTTGCCACCTTGTGGGCAAATTAATCATCTTTTTTTTAAAATCAAAACCCATGTGCTAGCTGAGCTTATAGAGTACACTAGTTTACAAAAATCAGGCTGCTCGCGTACTATGCTGCTGACCTATGCTTATGCGTAAAAACCGAAGTATACTTTTGGCTTGAGGGCCAAAATAAACCCAGAAGGATGTTTCTGTAGGTTTGGTTGCTGCGCAGTACGAATACGCCTTGTGAGTCGTTAGATTTTACGATATTGAGCGGTTATGCTGCAAATTTCTTTCAACAAATGTGATGTCGCAGACCTTACGCTAATGTGTCTTTTTTGTATCTTTAACTCCAAGCTGTGCCGGACTTATAATGCTGAGTGCTGCTGCAAGAGCTTGTTCGTGTTTTATGTTTGAAACAACTGAAAGGCTGTTAAATGTAAAATAGCCGGTTAACCGATACAAAGGTGCCAGATTTTTTTCTGAACTCTTAAATGTAAAATAGCCAGTTAACCGATGCAAAGGTGCCAGGTTTTTTCTCTTAACTCGTCATAGTGCTTTTGCAAGGCTTTTCTGAGTACGAGTTGTCAGCGTCATTCTTAATGTCGACATCCATTTTTAGTGCTGTAGTAAAATGCTACATACGACAGTCATGTGATTTTCAACAGCTGTGTTGAACATGGCAGCTCCATGTTTTAGTGTTGTTGTTTTTTTTTTTATCAAATATTGAAAGAGATTTTCTGTTAATCTGTTTATTTTTCATTCAAGTTGGTCTGAAAACATGCCCTAAAAGCACAAAGGATAATGCATTGAGCAGCTGGCTCGCTAGGTTAGCTGATATAGCCTTTAGTGTGTTATCAGTTTTCTTTACCTGTGTTTGACATTTCCGAAACATGAAGTTTGGCTTAACACGTAGACATATCATAATATTTTTTTTTTGTTTTTGAAATGGCTTTAGGGTACATCACAGCCATTAATTATGGTAATTGCTAATGCTAGTCGGTTGCGTGTGGTAATGTGGGAGGGACATTCTCATTGCATTTGATTGGACAGAAATAGTTAGTACAAGATGAGTCATCAATATTTCTGGATATTTTTTTTTTCTGAAGAGAAAAACTGTACATTTTAAATGCTTATCTGCTAACGTATGCTAATGCCACAAAACTGTAATTTTAATTTAATGGGGGTTTTAACCATAACGATAATCCACTTTTTGTGGATGGTGCTAAACCTTATGTTCAGCCCAGACGAAGGAGGCATACTAGTAGGCTAAACGCAGTAATAAAAAGGCTTTAATTGGATTTAATGTGCCTTTCTTAAAATCTCGACATGCGACGGCGGAACTTTTTTTGTATAATCTGTTTTTCATTTACTAAACCCGTCCTCCAGCTGTTTTCTTTTCCCTCATGCACATCAGCAAAACCTTGGCCTGTATTATCATTCTCCATTGCTTGCCTTTTCCTCTATGACTCAACACTGAGAAACACACTCAGAGACACACACAAGCTCCACTTCATTCCAGCACTGGTAAGGTCTAACCTTGCATATTCACTGCTGCTTAGTTGTTAGTGTGTACTCAAAGACACACAATTGTTTGTTCCAAAGTGAGGGAACTAAGAGACTTGGGGAGGAAAAAAATATGTTAAATGCTTTTGAATTCATTTCCGCAAAACGTTTGTTCCTCGGAGAAAACTTAGTAACATTAATAATATGAAGTATGAGGGTAAACTATTTCAATGTTTGAGTTCTCCCAAGAAAATTTGCTAACAAAACTGGAACGCACGACAAAAATACCGATTAAGAAAATTACGTTTTTCATCCAGTTTTCCAAGTTATTAGGACAGTATGGTCTCCTCACTAAAATGTAAATTTTGGCTTGTTTTAATACTGTTCTAGTGTTTTTTTTTAACGTTAATTGCACTTTCATTAGCTAAGCGAAAACACAGCGGGAGAAAAAAAAGCGTTGTTGTTGCCCCGCGAGACTGTCTTTCTTTTGGAATGTATCTGAAATAGAGGGTGACGCGAGGTTAATGATTCATTCTGTTCGCATGGATGGACTGATGTATTCATGGTGACGGTGAGAGGGGTCACTACTGGCCTCATAACGTAGGCTATATCTGCTAGTTATCACCTCATGACTGTTATTATTGTTTTCGCTCTTCCTGTTTCTTGTTCGTTTCTTGCTGACCTCATTGCCTTTCTACTGTTACTATGACGACTCTTTTATTTGTGATGGCAACACATTACACATCGAAAGCATATGCCCCATAGCAACCCTTCTGGGCTTGGTGCTATTAAAACAACATCGAATGGTTGGATCACTTCAACTAAATTGTGATTACAGTGCAACACAAACTGTTATATGTACAGAATCTGTTTTGTGCCTTTCTTGGTGGCACGTTTTTCTCTGGATTGATAGTTTGAGAGACAGCCAAAAAAAAAAAAAAAAAAATATTATTCGTATTTGGTATTTTTGTCTTGTTAAACATCTGTGACACAGGAGCAAAAATATTGGAGAAGAAAAACTGAGTTAGGCTAAAGTAGGCTAATAAGGGAGTATTGAATAAGTTTTTTTCCCACTACACACATCATGGACAGTTTTTTTTTCTTTTGTTTTTAACCTGAATAATTTAATGTGTATTGTTTGCCACTGTGTATTTTTCACACACATACTTTATTACTTTTCCACAATTTTGCTTCTCAGTTTAAATTAATGGTTAGTTTAATAAATAAAAAAACACAACAAACATATTAAGCTAATTATTTTATTTTTTATTTAAGCTGGTGTGGAAATATGGCATAAATTGAGAACAGAATTGTCCTATGTGAGTTTTTCAAGTCTTTTCCTTGAGACATCATGAGCATATGCAAGAGTTCAAATAAAACATGCCATGAGAATTTCCTCTGATCCCAGAGCAGCTGTCGACACACACACACACACACACACACACACACTTTGCTATGTGTGCTTGAATGTTCTTTTATGCGTGGTATGTAATCTATGTAAAATGCTGATGGGAACTGAAAGATGGTTTAGTCTGAGGTTGCCAAATGATTTCTAGTCCCGCCCCTCTCTTTCCCCATTAACCCCAGTCCAGAAGTGAACCTGTTGTGTGCTGGTGTTTATACTGTTGGCTGTGCTGTTTGAGGATGTTCGCTTGCGCTGAAAAGTGTCTAATCCCTTGAATGGTGATGTTACAAAAATGGAAAATTAATAAAAGGGGGAGAAAGGAGATATTTTCTCTACTCTTTCTTTGATTTTCAACAATATGCATATTATGAAACGTATATCAGGAAACCAACAAAGACAATGTTAAAGCAGACAAATGAATCTAACATTACTGAGTCTTTTAATAGTCTATTATCATCAATATGACCAAAGACATCTATGTATATATATATATATATATATATATATATATATACAAATTCTGGAGTCTCAAAAGTTAACATTAGAGCATTATATTTTAAATCACTTACTAACTGTTTTTTGATGTTAGTTAAAATACAATCGATTATTGTTTGGTCATGTTAGCTCAAAGTGATGTTAACAGATGCAACTTTTTTTTTATTTTAGCAATGTATTAGTAAACAGAAATCAACATTACCTAAAATTAACCCTTTGACGCATAGAGGTCACTAGTGGACAGCTAATTAAAAAGCCTTATATATTTTGCATATGCATGAGTTTTGATGGCATAGTTGCACATCAACCTATGGATGACAGTGTGCATCATCCTACACACTGTCCCCAAGTGGCAAGCCTTTGTATGTGTAATTTTTGTTTTCTCCAAACCAAGATGGCCGACTTCCATTCAGAAATGTCAAGGTGCTACGTAATATTCATCCATTCTAAACTCATGCAAGTAAAAGTGTAACATAGAGTTTGGGAGAAAAAAAAAATTGGATTAATCATATGTCCAGTAAATTGGACATCATGCATCATTAGCTATATTTCAGCTACAATTCGTACTGTTACTGTGACTGTTGTTCTAGAAAATACTTTAACTGTAACTGTTTTTTTGGCTGCAAATAAATGTATTTGTTTTATTAGATTGTAATCTGCAGTTACATCAAAAAGTAATCCGATTAGCCTACATAATGCATGTTACTTGTAATGCATTACTTTACTCACATCATCAAAAAGTAATCAGATTACATAATGTATGTTCATGTTACGTGTAATGCGTTGACGCATAGGCTATCATCAAAATCTAATCCGATTAGATAATCCATGTTACCTGTAATGCATTGTTTTACTCATTTTATCAAAAAGAAATCTGATTACATTATGGACTTGCGCAACTTTACTCGTTCCATCAAAAATCTGATTACATAACATGCATTACTTGTAATGCATTACTTTACTCGTTACGTCAAAAAAGTAATCTGATTAACGCAATGCGCGTTACTTGTAATGCATTATACTTCCTCGTTACATCTGATTACGCAATGTGCGTTACTTATAATGCATTACTTTACTCGTTACATCTAAAAAGTAAGTGTCAGGGAGTCACAGGTAATAATAGGACCCAAGCGCAGAGATGAGCAGTAAATGTTTATTTCACGCAACAAAATCCAGCAAAGTCATGAAGCAAGTAAGCACAATATAAAGGGAGTAGAGCACACGAGTACCAGGTGAGTACAATTAGAGAAACGAGGTCTAGACAATGACTAAACGAGTGTGGTAAAAGGAAACAAGGAGGCAAGACAATGGGAGCACATGGCCAATATAAACAGAGAACAAGCCATGTGCTCAAGCACAAAACACATGGAAACATTTAAAAAAGACAGAACAGACAAAGCTGCCAGGGCAGAGCTCTGACAATCTGATCATGTAATGCATGTTACTTGCAAAGTGGTAAAACACCTGATCACCAGTTTTTCTACAGTCTGAAAAAAAAAAAATCAATAGATCAATGTAGATTTCAGTCTAAGGGGAGGGCTAATATGGGTAACGCTTCCTTTTACAGTACAGTACTTACGTGTTACAGTGTACTTACCTAATTACTTGCTAATATAAAGTACATGGGTTAGGGGTAGGTTTAGGGTTAGTAACTAGTTATTACCCAGTAATTGTAATTACTATAATAAGTGTGTACATGGGTAACAGGATTGTAAAAGGAAGCGTTACCAAAATATGTACATTTTGAACATAATCAGAATAATCAGGTAATAAGGGCAAATCAACATGTTCTGGTAGACTGGAGGGAGCGTGAGTGTTAGGTTTCCACAGAGTTGTCCTCATGTTCTGATATCAAAGACACGTAACATTACATTTGTATAAGTTCTTCTCAGTCTGCTAGTCATACGGGATTTAATTGTGTTTGCAATAATTGAAGCTATATTATATATTTTTATATATTTGATAGTTTTCACATGATTTTATGACATTTTATTAATTGCTTTGAAATCCATGTATAACTTTGAAAGGTTTTAACAATGCTGTATAAGTATAATGTAGTTAACTAATGCTAACAAATGAAACCCTTATTGTAAAGTGTTAACCAAACATTTGAAGAAACGTTTAAGACTTTATCAACTTTTTTAGATTTAAATGTTCAGTTTTTTTTAAGATTTTGTGAAAATCAATGCAAAACACAAACATTTTTCTCATTTTCTTAAAAAAAAAAAAACATGTAACAAAAACAAAAATAAGCAGTTTCAATTGGCTATGTCAACAATCATTGCATTACAAGCTGGATTTTTACATTCCAAATGTACGAATTCTCCCAGTTTTACACTTAACAAAAGTGTAGCTGCATATTATAGATGTTGCCACAAGGTGTCGCTCCTGTATACAAAATCTTGCCAGATGCTTGGTCATGTCTTGTTCAATTCCACAGTAATGCCAGTAACACTTTACAAAACGGGTGCACTAATATGCATTAATTCATGTTTAACTAATGCACAGATATTCATGAGTTAATCTATGACTCATGAAGAACTAAACCATTAATTAATTATTACTGCACCAGCAACTAATAAAGAGTCTATATGATTAATGAATATTATGTAATACATGAATTGCTATTAATTCAATGTGTCAATGTGTATTGATTCCTTATTATATTGTATTAACTAATAGTGTAAATTAATGTCCACATAGTTATTCAACACACATCAACTTAAGCAAACTAAGCAAACTATGAAGAAATAAGTTATTTCAACAAAAATACATCAAATGCAAAGTGTCACACAGGGAATTGTGGTAATGTCAATTTACGTTTTTTCACTGTAATGAGTTGTTCATTTTCACTTTAAAAACTGTGAAATTAACGGTATTTTACAGTAAAATTACATGAAATTTACCATTAGATCTATCAGTTATTTATCGTATATAGTAAGGAATAATATTGGGGAAAGGTTGTTAACCAATTAACAGTTTTTCACTGTAGCATCTTTACAGTCTTTTACCGTTAAAATCATGATCATTTTTTACAGTAAGGAAGAACACTGAGAATATGCGGCTCTGCTATTATAACACTCTATCATAACACTGTGACTAGACAAGACAAAGAAACTAGAACCCATTATTATCAGTGATACAACACTGGATGCGACACAATGCTACACGACACACCCCAACAGTAAACTGATGCCACTCTATTTCTGACGCACTCCGAGCTGTTGCGCTACTTCTGTTATGAAAAACAAATGGACATGCAATGGTCTGTCATGTCCAGTGTAGACAGCTGTAATGGTCTCATCCAGTTTAAACACATTCATTTACACTATTAGTTAATACAATATGTTATTAAGGAATTAATACATGATGACACGTTTAATTAATAGCAATTCATTTATTACTTAATCCATTAATCATAGACTCTTTATTAGTTGCTGATGCAGTAATCATTAATTAATGGTTTAGTTTTATATGGGTCATACACTAACTCATGATTATCTGTGCATTAGTTAAGTATGAATTAATGAATATTACACTCTAAAAAATGCTGGGTTGTTTTAACCCAATTTTGGGTCAAATATGGACAAACCCGAAATGTTGGGTTAAAAATGTAATGTAAAAATTTAACCCAACGGCTGGGTTAGTCCATATTTGACCCAAAGTTGGGTTAAAACAACCCAGCATTTTTTAGAGTGTAGCGCACCCGTATTGTAAAGTGTTACCGTAATGTCTTTGTAAAATACCTTACAAAGGTTGCCTTTGAAGTCTTTCATTCTTTCAGAAATATTTCATAGAGCCTCACCTTCCATCTTGCATATGGAAACTTGATGAACTTTCAGAGTCAGAGATGTGTCACTGTTGCTATGTGCATGTGCAGTAAATGAGCACTCATTCAGTATCACAGCAGAAGGAGATTCATTAGTAGTCCTCCAGGAGTCAGTAAATCTAGATGGTAAACCCTGCGGAGATTTGGGTCCGTGCAGGTTCATGGGGTCTCGATAAGAGGCCGGAGGGCTCCAGGTCTTGTGCGTTCTGCTGAGGCAGCGGCCATGGAGAACGTTCTGGAATGCTTTATTGAACTCTTGGCTGAAACACGGGTAGATGATGGGGTTGAGGCAGCTGTTGAAGTAGCCCAGCCAGAAAGTAATTTTGAAAACAGTGTCCGGGGGTCTGTGAGATGGGAAAATTGAGCCTTCGGGGACACAAATAAGAAAAGACAAAATTACTATTTGCGGCAACAGACCTTCAGCTTCAGATTCATGAGGTCACTCCAAGACGGCAGCAGGTCAAATGGTTTTGGGGGTTTCATATTTTCAATGGCATTGCTTTGATGTGTCCCTTTCTTAGTATTCTGAAAGCTTTGAACCATACGCACAAATGATAATAGTATCTTAGCTGTCCAATTACTAAGCTGAAAGGCAGATAAATAAGCTGTATTTCCATAAAACATTAAGTGCAAGAACAAATGAAACAGATTCGCCTGCAAATACATTTGGAATATATTCAAAATATTTTGTTTTCTGAACTGCTGTTTTGCATATAAAACCCTTTATTGTAAGTGTGTTCTATGACTCTCAGAGTCCAAGCAGTCTGCAATATACTTTCTCTTTCTTTCATGATTCTTTCTTTCGTTGTAAACAAGCTAATTTAAAAGCTATTTCAAGGGGACCTGCAAGAATTATGTCCATGTTGTTTAGGAATAGAGTCATAGTGTGGGAGAAGCTTGGGTTGTTTTGAAACTTGTGAGAATAACAAAAATGTTAATGAAAGCATAATATCTAAAATGTGTTTCGCTTGAAAACAACGTGTCTATCAAATACGCTCATTACATATGGCTTATTTAGAGCATTACTTAGCACATATGTTCTCTGTGTTATTGCAAGTTGGGTTCACCCAAAACTTCTTTCATCATTTACTTGTCCTTATGTTGTTATAAATATGTATTTTATTACTTTACTTTTTAGAGAAATTAAAATGAATGAGGATGAAGCAGCCAAGCACTAAAATGGCACTAATGTACATTTCTGTTGAAGCTATATAACACATTTGTGTGAGAAATAGATCAAGATTTAAGTTTTTCAAAATAATCTAATTTTCGGCCGTGTATAATTACGATAAAATCTCAAATCTCGCTCTCAAATCTCATTCGTACTTTCAAATATTCAAATGGGCACATTCAATTAAGTAGTTTGGCATAAACTTTTAGCATTATTTTGAAGTAAAACAAATTATTTCAACAAAACATTGTTTTTTTTTTTTTTTTACTTTTGACCAAAATGCAAAAACAAAACAAGAACATGTTACGTTAAAGTGCCCCTATTATGCTTTTTCTTATGATTTTTCCACATGTAAATCTACTGTCAATGCTCCAGTCCAGTAGATGGCGGTAATGCACCTTAAAGTTTGGTTTGCCAACTGTCATTAAAACCATGAAGAAGAAGAAGAAGAAGAAGAACTGCCTGAGTCACCAGTAATTCCAGTCTACTCTGCATTCCAATGTCCACACTATCCATAAAAAGTGAGGTTCTTTTACGGTCTTACGGGTTTTGTACAGCATGGGGGTGAGTAATTAATGACTTAATTTTCATTTTTGGGTGAACTAACCCTTTAAGATGCCTTTTTGTCAATCGGATCATAAGTGCATTACGCTAAATACAGGAGCTTGTCCACTTTCGACCACCTCCAGAGGTAGTCGAAAACGCATTTGACCGGATTGCTTTCGTAGCGTAATAGTGTTCGAATAGCTGCAAAAGAACGCCTACTCTCAGCCTACTGACCTAACGCGTAAAAATTATGGGCAGATCGCTAGACAGACAGGATTTAGACTTTGACGGCAATTAAGAAGAAGCCTAAATGTCTGGGGGTTTTTTTCGTATCATTCTGTGGCTCTAAATTGTCAAAACACCTCTCAAAATTTTTGCAACAAATGCAAAAAAGGCAGAAAATTTGATCGATTCGAATATTTTTTGTGATGGACAACAGTTTCAGAGGCAGTGTGTAAACGTGATTGACATAGTGTGAGGTCGTATTTATTTTTTAATGTGCGATAATTTCGGATGAGATTTTCTAACTCTAGCAAGGAGGACCTTAAGTCTAACCTACATACTGTAGGTTAACAAATTTGCACAATGCTCGCCTATGGTCTTCACTGACTGCCCGGGAAAAAAAAAACATCTACAGACCCTCCCCCAAACACTGTAGTTGTGGCTGAGGCCCTGTTTACACGAGAACGCTCGCGGTGAAAACGTAAAAATATTTGATCGGATGCGCCTTTCGTTTACACGGTGACAGCGTTTTGGGGGCTTAAAAACGCAAAAATGTGAAACCACCCTCTAGTGTGGAAATCTTAAAAATGCTCCCTAGCCGCGTACCCATGTAAAGGGTAAAAACGCGAAAGTCTGCTAGACAGTGAAGGTTGTACGCAGGCGCGCGGACTTGGTTTTGTTGTGTGGAGCTGCTTCACGTTGCCACCAAGCTGCCTGGAGTGCATACTACATTGAATTTTACACACTTTTGCGTCACCTTATGCACGCGGATTTCCCACCCATAACGCTCGTCTAAACGCAGAATAAAAAGTGATAACGCAACGCCACTTTTGCGTATTATCTTCAGAATCGTTTCCATGTAAACATAGCCTGAGGCCTCGAAGAGTTTGGTTCATGTTGTCGACATGTTAAAACATGCTGTTTTTTTCCCTGCTACGAAAGCAAATCCACTTTGCATGCCCTTCCAAAGGATGAGGAACCAGACTTAAATCGATATGGTAAAACCAACACCATTGTTGTATGTATCACTGTGCATAAAGTGCTGAGGAAGCACTGGAGCTGAAATTTAGATAAGGTAATAGATTTTTTGTTTCTGATTTTATTGTGAGCAGTAGACCAATATCAACAGACTGGTCCATCTGACCAATCAGAGCAGAGAAAGCTCTTGGAAAGGAGGGGTTTAGAAAGACTGAATCGTTTATTGAACCGTTTCAGACACTGTGAGAAACAAAGAGATTCTACAGTGTATATTATGAGAAAATTAAAGTGTTTTTTAGCTTAAGTACTGTTGTAGGAGACATCCAAAGCTAATTTGGAAACCTTTTAAAATGCATAATTGGGGCACTTTAATTTAAATTTTAGCAAAGAGTATTATAATGTTTTTGGATGGGATTTGTGTTCACATACATGTCAAGTACTCACTTATGGGCAACACTAGGAAAAAAGGCAGCCAGCAGAGCACGAAACAGCCCACCACAATCCCTAGAGTCTTGCCTGCCTTCTTCTTCTGGAAGAACTTAATCATGAAGGTGAAGTGCGAGTGCTTCAAGTGGACGGCTTCCTCCTTACGACAGTGAACCCGCAGGGTTACTCCGTGCTCCGTCAACCCATTCTTCTGTCTGCTCTTACTCATGGAACGAGTCTTCCGCCGGGCCACCACGTACACTCTACAGTACATTGCCAAAATCACCGCCAACGGAACGTAGAAAGAGCATGCAGCGGAGAAGATGGCGTACCCCGGCTCTTCGTTAACTCTGCACACGGACTCGTCCTCCGGCATTGGATCCCTCCATCCAAACAATGGGCCTACAGAGATGGCAGCCGAAAGAGCCCAGAGAGCCGCCACTGCCGCCAGTGCCCTTCGACTCGTAGCCCAGAAAGGGTACTGCAGTGGGTAACTGACGGCGATGCAGCGATCCACAGAGATCACACAGAGGCTGAGGATGGACGCCGTGCAGCAAAGCACGTCAAGCGCGGCCCAGACATTACAGAAATGGCGGCCGAATACCCAGCGTTCCAAGGCTTCAGATACAGCGGAGAACGGGATCACCACAGAGCTCAGAAGCAGGTCTGCAACGGCCAGATTGGCGATAAAATAATGCGACACGGAACGAAAGTTGCGATGGCAGGCCACGGAGAGGATGACCAGGATGTTACCCATCACACCGAATATTATGAAGAGCATCAGCACCAGGCCCAAAGCCAGTGTCTTTGTGAGATCTATTTCAAACACAGGTATCCCAGTACAGTTGGGACAGTTCTCAGGAAAAAAGGTTGAACTTATGTTATCTTCTGCTGGGAACACGTTGGTCATGACGTCTCGATGCAAGCTACGAAGTTAAGTTTGAGTAGCAAACTGCAGTGATTGGTGTGCAGTCAATGTTGTGCAGATGATAACCATCCATGACTTTTAACATGTTTTGTGGTTTTAACTTCAACATGTTTCAGTAGTGATAGCAGTCACACTTGAGGACATTTGTGTGCCATTTAAGTTTCTCAGGTATGACTTTTGATCTTAGCCATCAGCCATCATCTTGCAACCTTAAAAAGAAAAAGAATAAGGAAAAAAAAGAAAGATTATAAACAGAGTTTCTGACATGATTTTGTTTTTGCCCCAGCAAGCAATGTGACTTATGCTAACCCATCTTAAATCAATTCTATTTTTTATACCATTTTTATCTACAACATGTTTTATGCATACATGTTCTGTTAACAAAGTTTATATTAACAACCCATACGTATAACTAAAGTGATTTAAGTTTCACTAACCTTATGAATTAGCATTTTAGCATTGCACTCCAAAAGTACAATTAAAACTGGTTCTTGGCTTTAGTCAGGCAGAATAACTTAAAGAATAATTTTTTTTATTGAACTGTAGTACTCAGTAGCTATGCGATTTCGGACACAGCTTCAGATGTGATCCATTCAGAATTATTCACCAATCAGTGTGAATGATTCAGTCCAAGATTGAGACCAATTGCGTTCTATTCAGATTCACCATTCATTTTCAATGATTAAATTTGGCTGATTGATTCATAAGTACCACACTTCAGGTTTATTCTTCGCAAATTTGTAATTCTCAATGAGCAATCATGGTTCTTACTGAGTTCATGGCTTCAATAATGACATATCAAGAATCAGTCGATATCTTAATTAGTATGTTCGGTTCAGACTGATTCACTGACTCATTCAAATGAAACAAATAGATTGAGGCAGATTGTGTACGGTATGTTTGCTTTTGCATGCAGTCCGTGAGGGGATCACAATTCATGGCCTCACAAATAAATGTTATCATAAAATTTATCTCGGTATCTGGCTGTACCACTTACGGCTCTGTATGACTGATTCTTAAGTAATGCATTATGTAATGAGATGGAAAAGTGCTTGCTTCTTCAAGTTAGTGAATTGTTTTGGTGTAGTAGTTTTGCCAAAATGCTCAAGACTCAATTCACAAAAGCCTTTTAGGACTCATCTATTTGTCAATTTGTTCAAGTGAACTATAAGCTAACATACAGGCCAAATCTTTCACTGAAGCAGAGCTAAGTCTCAAAAGCATTACATGCTGCATTGATTCTTTTCCTGTTCAAAAAACCCTAAGAAATGCAATTCAAGGTGAGATGCCAAAACTGATATTAAAAAGGCTTTCAAGTTGATTAAGTAAAGCTTGAGGAAATTTATGGATATATTTATAGACACAGCAATACTGAAATCCATATCTTGGATGGTATGTTGGAAATAAATATGCCTTCTGCGTACAAACAAAACCTAGGTAAATACATTAAAACTATACATTTATGATAAAACATTTTTTTTTTTTTTTCATTTGGGTGTGTACTGACTCAGAGTTTGTATATCATCTGCTGAGCCACATTTGGCTATGGGGGCCAAAATATACAGTGCCCAAAATCTTATGGATAATTTTATTATTATACAGTGTACTGAATGACAAATGTAACTGGACCAAACCGCTTCCTGTATTTTTGTTTGAATCAAAGACATTTAAAGGGTTAAGTTGTCACAATGGAAACTGTCACCGACGAGTCTATAGGCGTTTCAGCTAAATTTAAAAAGAATTCATGGAACAAGAACAACATAACGGTAGGTTGTTGTAGTTGACCCTTGTCTAAATGTATGTCAGCTTTTTTGTGTGTTCAAGTTGTACAAAAGCTACACCAAAAAAATATGGTAACTCAATTAAGAATGACTTCTGTGTCAACATTTGTACATGACTGCTGCTGTAAAGTCACATGATTCCAGTTGGCGCCTCTGAAAGACGATGTCTGTGTTAAAACTCCATAAAACAGGATAGTACACACACACTAACATATTTGATAGGCTATCTATAATATTGGATAAAATAGGCTAAGTAACATTGCTCATGATCACATATCAGTCACATTTATAAGCCCCATTCTGTATGGCTACTGGATTGACACGTTATAAAATCATTAGCTAAATGAATTGAAAAAGGAAATATTCATTATTTTTGGTTTCTTATATGATAGACAACTATTAAATTATGTTTTGTTGAATTTCTTCTTTTTTCAATTGACCAGAAAAAGTGAAATACATGTTGTGTCACTCATCTGAGAAAATATGGAGATTGAATGTGATTTGAACGAGACGCTTGATGTAGGCCTATAGCCTACAAAATTACAACATTTCTGTATTAGTCTATAGGACTTAAAACTTATATGCTAATTGTCTCTCAAATTAACACCAACACACTGCTACACTAAATAGCTTAATAGACAACAGTTTCACTTTGAAATCGATTAATTAAAAGCTCATCGGTAAGACAGGTTCATATGATTCCATAATAATAATTGCGTCTGTCAATCGCATGCAGCGTTCGCAATTATAACCAACTAACTTTTTTTATTGCAGAGGTTTCATCATTCCGACTAAACATCCTTTAAAAAATGTACACACTTACCATCATCCAGAGCAACATTGGGGGGAAAAAACGTTAGTCTTATTTCCATTCGTTCGTGATCTTTGAGAAAACAAATAATGCGAGTCTGATGAGGAATCTGATGGGATGCAATACTGTTTGTGCGAACATCCCATAGGCTGCTCACTTCCATCTCTCTCTCTCTCTCTCTCTCTCTCTCTCTCTCTCTCTCTCTCTCTCTCTCTTTCTCTCTCTCTCTCTCTCTCTCTCTCTTTCAGAATGTACAGATGGTAAAAGGAAGCAAAGGAAGGCTATACACATATACTGTCTGTATCGTTGTTTTAAACATTTATCGTTCTGTTTCTGTTAATGTAACGTTTTTTTTAGCTTTCTAACTTACACATTTCTCACAAAGTCAAAGTATTTTGTACATGTTCATTTAAAAACAATCTGAACTGAAAAAAAAAAAAAAGTATTACAACTAAAAACTACTTTTTTGGTGGGCCTGTGAAGGTACTGTAGGCCTAATTCATCAGCATTAGTAATGAAAGTGAACGTCACAGACAGAAAAACTAACAACAAAAACAACAACAACAAAACAGTGTGATTAAAACTGTCCATTGCCAGCTCCTGGTCCACATATACTTTCATTGATTGGAAAAGAGCGGCATGGACATTCTTCAAAACATCTGTTTGTGCTCCACAAAAGACAGAATATCATGGTTTATAATGACATGGGAGAAAGAATGAATAAGAACACACTTTAAATTTAATATTTTATTCCAAATACAAATAAATTAATTTATGCACCTTTTTTTCTTAGAAGAATGAGTTTTATTTATTTGTTCGGCTACATGCATCATAGAGCAACTGTTGTTTATCTAATGTCCATGAGCTTTTGATCAATAGCATGCATCGATTGTTTGTTTTCTTTCTTAAGTTCTTCCTATTCCCCCTTGTTGTGCATTAAAAAACAGAACTTTATGCAGAAGTTTAATGCAAGCATGATGGATTGCTTGCATTGAATTTAATTATGTTGGCATACCCTCCTTTGTTGTCACTTTAAACTATTGAAGCACTGTCCTCAAAGCTGCAGTCTCAAGACGTGCTGCGAATGTTAAAGGTTCTTCATTGTTTTATTGTACGGTTACTCTGGAAGCCAGCCAACGTCAGCAGTTGCACAAACCATAAAGCATATGGAAGGAAGAAGGAAGCTAACAACCAACAGATCAGAAGTTTAGCACTTGAAAAGTGTATTGGCCTGTAGAACACAAATCCAGTCCAACGGATCCAGACATTTGAATAAACAAAAAATACCAGTACGTTGCTGTCATAGTGCTTATTCTCACTGTATTAATATCATAAGAATTATGTTTATGAATATAAAATGAAATCAATAATATGTGGGTATATAATAGGCTATCTAAATAAATAAATAAAGTAATTTCTGAACAGAAAAGAAGTTCCACCTCTGTGAAGAATTGAACTCACTGAACTCACTGAAAAACTCTTTGAACTCACTGAACTCTGCTCAGCAATATCATTCTGAACCAGCAGGTAATGTCAAATTATTCATAATGGACAAAAAAGCGTAACTTATTGGTAATTTAGTGTACTAGGAGCTGGTGTTGGTGGAGAACAAAGCACTTCAAATTTCAATTAATTGAATCTGACGAGCAGGTAAATTTAATTTGATCAATGTAATTTATTATTATTATTATCAATATATTATTATCATTATTATTATTAAATCTAATCTAGATAAAAACAGGTCATTTTGAATAATAACTAAGTATTTTTTTATTTTAATTGTTTGTTTATGTTTTGTTTTACAGTCAATTGATACACACTAATTGACTGGTTTTAAATTTAGTTGTTTTACTGATGGACTGTATTCAAATTTAAATTACTTTAACGTTAGCCATTTATCCTATTCATTCATTTGTTTGTTTGTTTATTCATCTGGTGCATTCCGATTTATTAATTGTAGCCTAATTATGTTTCTAAGTAATGTAATGCTTAAATTCGATTTAATATGTGGTTCTTTTAAAGGAAATGGCAAAAATGTGTAGTTTAATTATATTACTCGTTGACATTCTTTCATTTGCAGAAGACCAGTTGCTATCATAGACAGTGAAAGAAAGGTTGCTATTGGCTGCCGCTGGTCTTCTTTCATGCGCGCGCATGTTGGAATGGGAATAAGGAAGTAAACAATGTCCACAGAGGGACAAGTTGTTAGTGTTTTTAGGGGACAAAACAAAGTTTATGTAGTGCAGTGGCAGTAGTGGATCAAAATTCAGGTCGCCTGCCCGAAACAACATACAACAACGCAGTGTCTTTCGTTATTTTGTCTCTAGTGAAATAATAAAGGCACGACTTTGCATTAGCTGGTGAGTACGTTTCTATTCTAAAACTCAACTCCTTCAACATTTTTCGAAGTTGCACATGAAACAAATATTATTGGAGTACATTTTACTGTTTGTTTATGAAATAAACTAGCATTTTATTTTGTAAGAATTGTGTTAAAGTAAACCCTACACATTATATATATAGCCTATTTTATTTCAGAGTATAGCCTAACGCACACAGATGAGGTCTGACCGCAATATAAGATTACACAGACTGCATAAATAACCATTTGGGTTTATTAAATAACCATATAATAGCTCACATTAAATTATTATATCTTATAATAGATAATAGACTATATCACCAGGATGCTATCAAATGACAGTATTTGAATTTAGGCTATGTAGCTACGTAATTTCAAATGAAAGGGAGCTAATCCAACCTGATTTTTATGCTGAACTAATTGTGTGGAATTTGTTAACATTCTTTCTGGTCTCCCAGAATAAACCACGACAGGAGCGGATGCAGTCTCTGATAGTCTCAGTATAGTTTGCTGCTTTTCATCCTCATCATCATCCTCAAGTGCCAACAAACCTATACATCATGATTGCGACACGTAACAACACTGCCAGTGCTGCTCCCAACAATAAAGTGAAATACTCCAGATTGGCAGATAGTGATGAAGGCTACATTGATCTACAGGTGAGAAAACTTGAAGCAGAAAATATCTACAGTTATATGAAAAAGAAAGTACACCCTTTTGAATTTTTATTTTGCGGATTAGGGCATAAAAAAACCATCTGGTCATTAGCAGGTCTTAAAATGAGGGAAATACAGCCTCACAACAACACATGACATATTACACTGTGTCATTATGTATTGGGTGAAAAAAAAAGCCATGGGTGAAAAACTAAGTACACCCCATGATTTAATTGCTTATCGAGCCACTTTACGCAGCAATAAGTTGATGTAGCCTAATCATTTTCTCTCAAATCATTGTAGAAGAATTTTGGCTCACACTTCATTACAACGTTGCTTCAGTTCATTGATGTTTGTGGGAATTTGTTTATGCACAGCTCTTTTAAGGTCCTGTTGCTACATTTCAGTCGGGTGAGGTCTGGACTTTGACTGAGCCATTCAAACTACTTGATTCTTCTTCTTCTTCTTCTTCTTTTTTCTTTTTTTCCAGCCATTGTGCTAGTGTGTTTTTGATCATTATTGCATGAGCCAATATCAGCCAAGCTTTAGCTGTCGGCCAGATAGCCTCACATTTGACTCTAAAATACTTTGGCATAGCGGAGTTAATGGTCGACTCAATGACTGACTGCAAGCTGCCCTGGTTCTGTGGCTGCAAAACAATCCAAAAATCATCATCCCTCCATCGGTTGGAATGAGATGTTTGTGCTGATATGCTCTGTTTGGTTTTCTCCTAACTTGGTGCTGTGCATTATGGCTTAAAGTGAAAATTAGGTCATTATTGACCCTCATGTCGTTCCAAGCCCATAAGACCTCCATTCATCTTCAGAATACAGAGAATACAATGTTTAATACAGTCATAGTTTTTGTTATTTTTGGTCCAAAATGTATTTTTGATGCTTCAAAACATTCGAACCAACCCGCTGATGTCACATGGACTACTTTGATGATGTCTGTATTTCCTTTCTGGACAAGGACAGTATACCGTACATACATTTTCAATGGTGGGACAGAAAACTTTCGGACTAAATCTAAAATATCTTAAACTGTGTTCCGAAGATGAACGGATTTTTGGGTGAACTAACCCTTTAACATCTCCACTTTGGTCTTGTCTGTCTAAAAGTCTCCAGATGTTCAGAAGTCTTGTCGTTTTAGTTCAGTCTTTTTCTAATTCCACTGCCATGAACTTTAACATTTAACATGTTAACTGAGGCCTGTAGAGTCTGAGGTGTAGCTCTTGGGTTATCCCATTATCCTGGGGTGAATTTGCTGGAATTTGCGTCCACTCTAGGGAAGATTAACAACTGTCTTGAATGTTTTCGATTTGCGAATTATCTTCCTTACTGTAGAATAATGGACTTCAAATTGTTTGGAAATGGCCGTATAACCCTTCCCAGATTGATGGCAGAAACAATAGCTTCTCTAAGATCATTGCTGATGTCTTTCCTCCTTGGCATACATACACCTGGAGGCTCCAGACCAAAAAAACTGAAAAAAAAAAAAAAACGTCTGCTTTTATAGAGTTAATCACACTCTGATGATCAGTAAATTTGATCATAAGCTCTTGACTGCTACTTATCCTCTTAATTTCCTATGGAAGTTGTAAAGGGTGTACTTTAGTTTGTTCTCCATTTTGGCCTAGTTTTTGCTATGATTGGTATTCTGCCCTGGTATGCAAAATAGAATTTCTTTTTCACATGACTGTAAATGATATTACATACGGTATGTATCTATTGTGTCATGTATTAAATGAAACACTGTTTTATAGTTCAAGAAAACCCCACCTAAAGTACCCTACAAGGCCATTGCCCTGGCAACATTCTTATTTCTGATTGGCTCTGTATTGATAATTATTGGATCACTTCTTTTGGCGGGATACATTAATGTCACGGTGAGTAGACAAAACTGCAGTATTGTAATACGTAGTATCTGTCAGTCACAATGTTTGACAGTAATTTATGGTCTTTTTATAGCACCCAGATCGCACAATTCCAGTCCTCATCATCGGCGTACTGATCTTTCTTCCTGGATTCTATCATTTGCGGATCGCTTATTATGCTTCCAAGGGTTACCGTGGTTATTCTTACGATGACATCCCAGACTTTGACAACTAAACGGATCTAGTCGTAGTACTAGCTGTTACTTCTGTGTGTTTTTCTGCTGCTGTTATGCATGATTTGCCTTCAGACATTCATTCTCCGTTTACTATAAGTCTCTTTAGGAGAGAAACCGTGGCACACAGTGGCTTGGCTGAGCTTTATTAAGCTGAATACCTTTATTTTACCAAAAGAAAAATGAAGTGCAATATTAAGAGTATTTATTTAGCTAAATACGTAAAAAAGCCAACAAGAAATATGCTGATATTTTTGCTAGCTTTTGTACAACTGTTTAAAATATAATTTTCAAAACTATAAATGTATGTTTCCTGTAATGGAGAATCTGTTATTTACTGTATACACTATCAGTGAAACATTTGGACACAATTTATTTTTTAATTTTATATAAAAATGTACACTTTTTCTTTTTTTTTAACATGGATAAATTAACCTGGGAAGTGAAGAAATGTATTTAAAAAAAAGCATCAAATAGACATGTGACCCTCTTCACAATGTAAAACAGTGTAGTAGCTGCAATAATTAAACATAATTATGATTTGTTTCTCTTTTTTTGTGTAGTTTTAACTGTATGCCATTATTTTAAAATGTGGATAATTGTAAAAATAAAGACTGAGGTCATGTGTCCAAGGTTTTACTGGTAGTGTAGTTAAGTTGTTGTGGCAGTATTGTTTTGTGGAATAAACTGGTTTTATTCAGACATCTATTTGGTTTGAAAATGACAGAATGAAGTATTGATGTTCACCTTCTTGTGCTGCTTTATTTTGAGAGAGCAAAGAGTGTTGTATTTTGAGAACCACAGAAGGTTATTTAGAAGGATAGAGTAATTCAATATTTTAAATTCAAAGATTAATATTCTTTGAAAAGTTTGACAGTGACAGTATTACAGTCTTTATCCTGTGTGTGTGTATACATATAAACAGTCATGTGAAATAATATTACAAATTAAAATAATGGTTTTCTATTTAAATATACTTTACAGTATAATGTAGTTCTGTGATGCAAAGCTGTATTTTTATCTGCCACATATTGTCACTCGATCCTTTAGAAATAATTCTAATATGATGAAGGATCTGCTGCTAAACGTCTTGGTGCCAGATACACCACCAGATACAGATGCCAGATACACCTGCCATTACTGAAGTTCATCTTGTAGAGTCCGTCTCGGCGGGTCGGCGTGGTTTTGGCAGCATTCAGAAGACCAACAGCATTCTAGGTAGGTGGTCATAATGTTTTGGCTCAGTTATAGGTATATACAGGTAGGTTGTTTAGAATGGTGTATCAGTGTTATTTTAGAATTATTGTATTTTCGAATAATATTTTGAATTTGATTTTTATATTTTACATTTTAATTTTAGTATTAGTAATTTAGTTTGGTTTTGGTTAATGTGTTATATGTAAAACACACACACACACACACATATATATACAATTACAGTTATTTTAGAACAACTAAATAAAAAATGAGAAATGTTGAAAACAGCTAAATAAAACCAGTTCATAATTAACATTTATTATGTATATATATATATATATATATATATATATATATATATAATAAATATTAACTTTATATATATATAAAATATAAAGTTAATATTTATTTTATTTATTTTGTTAACTTTAATAACACTGTAGTGTAATACCTTCCCTTTTTGTCTTACATTGTATTCTTGAAGTATAATATTTTTCTATCCGTACAATATATGGATGACATTCTGGATTTGCAAAAATTTGAAGTGGGGAAACAAAAGACAAAGAACTAGGTGCTGCTTGTATATCCCAGAATGCAATGAGCTGTACCCTACTTTCGGTTCTGTGGCTTGCTGAATTCATAAATGTAATGGGGACATCAATGTAGAGGAGGTAGTAGTAATGTCGCTGCACTGTACTGAACAGAGAAAAAAACGAGAACTTTACTGTCCTCTACTGGTAAATAGGTTCAAGTGTTTTTACCCACGGCATATCAAGCTGTCTACCGCTAGGGGGCATTCAAAATAGTGTTTCATCTCATAAAATGTACAGTGATTTGAGTTTTCTTGAGTTTCTCAAAGACTGTTTGTTTTGGAAAGCCAACATTTTAATACAATATACCCATATATCAGCCACCCACCCACACTGCTGCAACATGTGTATATTATAATATATGTACAATTTTACTTGTGCACTTCACTAAAATGGTACAACCCGAATTCCAGAAAGTTGGGACGTTTTTTAAATTTGAATAAAATTAAAACTATACGACTTTCAAATCACATGAGCCAATATTTTATTCACAATAGAACATAGATAACATAACAAATGTTTAAACGGAGAAATTGTACACTTTTATCCACTAAATGAGCTCATTTCAAATTTGATGCCTGCTACATGTCTCAAAATAGTTGGGACGGGGACACGTTTACCATGGTGCAACATCTCCTCTTCTTTTCAAAACAGTATGAAGACGTCTGGGCATCGAGTTTATGAGTGTCTGGAGTTTTGGTGTTGGAATTTGGTCCCATTCTTGCCTTATATAGGTTTCCAGCTGCTGAAGTGTTCGTGGTCGCCTTTGACGCATTTTTCGTTTAATGATGCGCCAAATGTTCTCTATAGGTGAAAGATCTGGACTGCAGGCAAGGCCAATTCAGAACCCGGACTCTTCTACGACGAAGCCATGCTGTTGTAATATCTGCAGTATGTGGTTTTGCATTGTCCTGCTGAAATACACAAGGCCTTCCCTGAAATAGACGTTGTCTGGAGGGGAGCATATGTTGCTCTAAAACCTTTATATAGCTTTCAGCATTCATAGTGCCTCCCAAAACATGCAAGCTGCCCATACCGTATGCACTTATGCACCCCCATACCATCAGAGATGCTGGCTTTTGAACTGAACGCTGATAACACGATGGAAGGTCTCCCTCTTCTTTTGTCCGGAGGACACGGCGTCCGTGATTTCCAACAAAAATGTCAAATTTGGACTCGTTTGACCATAGAATACTTTTCCACTTTGAAATAGTCCATTTTAAATGAGCCTTGGCCCACAGGACACGACGGCGCTTCTGGACCATGTTCACATATGGCTTCCTTTTTGCATGATAGAGCTTTAGTTGGCATCTGGAGATGGCACGGCGGATTGTGTTTACCGACAGTGGTTTCTGGAAGTATTCCTGGGCCTATTTAGTAATATCATTCACACAATCATGCCGATGAGTGATGCAGTGTAGTCTGAGGGCCCGAAGACCACGGGCATCCAATAAAGGTCTTCGCCTTTGTCCCTTACGCACAGAGATTTCTCCAGTTTCTCTGATCTTTTGATGATGTTGTGCACTGTAGATGATGAGATTTGCAAAGCCTTTGCAATTTGATGTTGAGGAACACTGTTTTTAAAGTGTTCCACAATCTTTTTACGCACTCTTTCACAGATTGGAGAGCCTCTGCCATCTTTACTTCTGAGAGACTCTACCTCTCTAAGACATCCCTTTAATCATGTTACAGACCTGATATCAACTTAATTAGTTGCTATAGATGTTCTCCCACCTGAATCCTTTCTAAATTTCTTGCTTTTTCAACCATTTGTTGTCCCCGTCCCAACTATTTTGAGACCTGTAGCAGGCATCAAATTTGAAATGAGCTCATTTAGTGGACTAAAGTGTAAAATTTCTCCATTTAAACATTTGTTATATTATATATGTTCTATTGTGAATAAAATATTTGCTCATGTGATTTGAAAGTCGTATAGTTTTCATTTTATTCAAATTTAAAAAACGTCCCAACTTTTCTGGAATTCGGGTTGTAAATGGACTGCATTTATATAGCGCTTTCATAGACTTTCATTTCTAAGTTAAATTGGCTGTATAAAACCAGTGTGTAATATTGAAACGTAACAATCATGTTTTAGTTAATTATTGCCGTACATTTAAACTACAATATGTAAATTAAAGCAAAATCAACATTAACTTTTAATAATACATCTGTGAAAGCTTTGTGAACTTATGTAAAACACTAGTAAAAAATAAATATGGAAAATTCTGTCAAATTAATATGCAAGGTTATTTGACAAATGGCAAAGTCATAGTGTCGTGCCTTTTTGCTTCGCTTTGTTTTGTGTTATCAGAACAGGACACTCCTATCTGTTGTGCATTTCCTCTCTTGTGTCATACTGAAAACAGACCTTGACACAGCCTTGTTGTGCCGAAAAAATTGGTATAAAAACTGTTTGCTAAAATAAAAGGGGGAGATACCTGACAATTAAAAGGAGTTCTTTATTAATAGCCTATACATACAATTATAATATTATGTTATGGCAAGGTTTTACATCGACATTGCAACTGTCCCCATTCAGTACTGACAGCCATGATAAAACTTAGCTCGACACGACAGTTTTTACACAATCATGCTATCCCCTTTTAGATGCTAAGAAAACACAGATTGAAATGTTACTTTTAATGCGTCACGCAAACTCTTTAGACAGTATGACAAAACATTCAGGTCATTAAAAAATACATTTTAACTTTAAATGTATTTGTTTTGCAGAAGGAATGGTCACATGTGGCAGCTTTCTTCCAGGAAGGAATTGAGGCTAATTGAGCATGTGTAACATTAATATTATATTTTGATGTCATTCATGATTGGAGAAATAAGCCATGTTGAAACTGTCCCTGCTTGCCACAATAGTAGGCTTAAAATACCAGGTTTAACAAAACAAATTTTTATACCATAAATGTAACAAGGAGCATTTGGCCTGGTCAAATTTAAAGGCCCTTGGGGTAGTGAGCTCGTCAAGGCGCATTAAAAGTAAATGATTTTAAAGGGATAGTTCACCCAAAAATAAAATTTCTGTATTCATTTACTTCATTTAACATGTATGAGTTTCTTTCTTCTGCTGAACTCAAACAAACAAACAAACAAAAAAGATATTTTGAAGAATGTCCCTAATTGGCCCTCTCCTTTTTAAGACATTTGACATAATCTAATAATAATTATAATAATGATATTAATAACAACAATAATAAGGATTAGCCTATTAATATTGACAGTGATGATAGTTAACAATGGTAATAATTAAATATTGTTCATAAGAAGACAGCATTTATTGGGTAATGAGCCTATGATTTCCAATGCAGGTAAAGCATAATGTGTTGTGTATGTTTGCATTATTCATACAACTCTATACATTATCAGCACTGAAATTCATGGCAACACATTGCATTCTTTTCCCAATTAGGCCATATTTGATCCAACCCACACTTCAAACAACATCGTTCATTGTCGTCGTCATTGTTCATCATCCTGTGTGCTTGCAGGCTCAGGAGTGATTTATGTGTGCCCAGATGACAAACAAGATCAGAATCTGGACCAAAGTACAAGAGACACACCTCGGTATTATGAGAGTTATCTAGTGAAATAACTTATGCCTGAAGAGTTCAGATGCAAAAACCATAAATGCCATTTGAAATTTTCTTCTTTAATGATGTACAAGCTTGATAAAAATTATCATTCTAGAAGAAAATTTCAAATGGCACTTAGAGGCCCCTCTTTCCTTTTTCCCATTTTTTTTTTTTTTTTTTTTTTTTTTTTTGGTTCCTGCTGGACCGCGTGCTCACTGCGCATGCGCACAGCATTAGTTTGATTAAACCCCAGCGGGAGGAGTGAACTCAACGCGAGAGGTGCACTGATGCGCGAGCTCAAACCTCCCATAGTGACAAAGTTTATGCTCTTGTTTTCTTCACATTATTTATAGAAATTAGAGGAAGATAAATACTACTCGCAGAGTTTCTTAAGTTGCCCTTGAGATTTGATTGTGATGTGGAATTAACGCATGAGAGAATATAATTTCTTACTTTTGGAATAATTGTCTTCGTGGTATTTTCCGTCATCAAGGCAAAACAGCGCTGCTTACTGCAGCTGATACATGAAGTGATACAGGTGAGTAGCCTATACACAGCAGCCTAAAACAGTTTAGTATGTTACAAGTTTCTATGATAGATTTCTTTGAAAGAAGAAACATTTCTAGATTAAAAATGTTATTGACATAATTTTGGAGCGGTTATTAAATTCAGAATAGCTTAGGCAATAGTTTAAATCGCTCGTATCTTTAAGCGCTTACACAGCTGACAAAAATATGTTCAAAGAATGTTTTGCTTATGTTCCCAATAAGTTATAAAATCGCTATTTTTAAAAATGTTCCCTTAATTTAAAATGTCCAATATTTTTAATCTTAGTTATGCGAACGTTACGGGAACATTCAACATTATGGGAACGTTTCAGAATGTTAAACACTATGTAACTTAAGTTAACTTAAAAACAAACAAACAAACAAACAAAAAACAAGTATAACATTTCAAAAACAGATTAATATCCAAACTATCTATCTATCTATCTATCTATCTATCTATCTATCTATCTATCTATCTATCTATCTATCTATCTATCTATCTATCTATCTATGCCTGTCTGTCTGTCAGTCTATCTATCTGTCTGCCCATCTCTTTTTATATAGCCTTAAGCACAGGATCATGTTCATTTGCCAAACTTAAGATGTGTGTGCATTGCCAGCAATATTTTATGCTCTTGGCTATGTGATTTGTGTGTTTCTTTAAAAAGTGGGGTATTTATCTAGCAGTTGACTGCCAGTTGCACTTCAGCGTGGAGGAATTAAAGTGGTTTGTTGCCCCTGCAAGGGTCCAAGTGTGGGGGGCAGGTCAAGTTAGGGCAAACAAAATACCATTATCTACCCAACATGGAGTCTTACAAAGTTTAAAACAGGTTTAGGCTAGAAATCTGTTTATCTAATGAATTTCTGACCTGACCATTTCTGACCTGTTCTTCTACAACACACCATACTATAGACATTTAATCACTCCCTCCTCTTGTATTGCCATTACTGAAGTTCATTAAGCGTCTATTGATCAAACTTTCCTGAGTGTAAATAATCAATATTGAGTGTAAACAAAGGTTGTGACAATGGATTTTCCTTTTTTGTCAGAGTTAGCCCAGTGTGACTCGCGCGTACATTCAGAGTGAGTCATGCTTAATGTAGTCAAATTCACCAGAGTATACGCCGGTCAGAGAGGCATCGCTCTTATTTACTGTGATATTAATCAGTCACTTTATCCCAGGCTCACTGCAGCCAGATTATCCTGGATTACACTCGGATCCCAGGTCTCATGAATCACTGAGCTTTCATGCACAGTACCATGCAATGTATGGATTATGATGCTTGCACACAATGTTGTAAATGATTATCACTTTTTGGAAAATGGATAATCTGTAATCAACACTGTCATGGATATGGCGCTTTCTCTTTTCACCAAATGGCTGATTGTTTGACACTTTTAACAATCTTCATGCTTTTTTCCTGTCACTGGAAAGGTTTTGTTTGCGTTGGCGCCATGGACATTTGCATGTTGGTGACTGACAAATTCATGGTCAACTTTTGGCTTCACTGACATAGTTTCCTTACACAAACAGTGATCTCATTTCTTTCATTTTTAGATCATTTTAACTGACAATACAACTGATAATACAACCAAAACAATTCATATATGGCAGCTAAATCTCTATTATCATTCTAAAATGAGTTTGCAATTGTTTTTTAAGTGCACATCTGGCTACATCATCTGTTCGGTTCATATAAGGGGTATTGTTGGTAGCTTTGTAAATTAAGGAAAGTGGGTTAACATTTCTGACCTCTACAAATCGATGTTTGTCCATTTGTCTGATTAAATCCGTGAGTTCGTCAGTGTAGGGAATCTGCTCTGAGCCTCAGTTTCAAGTCCAGCTGCTACTGATCTGTTTATTTGCTCTAATGAACGAATGCTTTTGTAAATGTAGAGCTCACTTTCACAGTATGACATGACTACTGTTTTAAAGGCTTCAGTAGTTGTTGTCTTGCAGGTTACCAGTGTGAACGTCTCTTGTTTGTTTCGTCCTTTACAATGTTTGCTTTGCTTCTTTGAAGCTCGAGTTAGTTTATTGCTTTGGACATCTCAAAGGAGCACAATCATGTGAGGTTTTGTTGCATCTTTGGCCTCATTTAAAGTCATGAATCACCTCTTGAATCTCATTTTACTTTCATAATTTGGGATATAAATTGGGAATTTAAATGTCAAAATTGGGCGTTATGTAGAGCGCTGCTACAGTGATGACAATAGACCAACCTAGAAGTTTGCATCACCCTGATTTCCCCAACAAAAACCCATTAAGAGTTTTCCATTTAGATTATTGCAGAAAATAAGCGCTGCGACCAATTCTTACATGTTTTGTTCATTATGATAACACAACTTTTGTGAATCAGCAGATGTCAAAAGCTAAATAAGAGAACTACACCACGATCACATGACGTCACCATCAGTAAGTTTCTGACACCTCTTTCGCTCTTTGTTTAAAAGCATTTTCCCTGTAAGTTCAAGTAAATTGTAAGAGAGTGATTATTAGCACAATGAACATGGACTATATTGTGTAGATGAGTTTACCTGTTCGTCCTGGTGACGTTTAAAGGGTTAGTTCACCCAAAAATGAAAATTAAGTCATTAATTACTCACCCCCATGCTGTACCAACCCCGTAAGACCTTCGTTTGTCTTCGGAACACAAATGGAGATATTTTTGATTAAATTTGAGAGCTGTATAACTACCACATTGGCTCCTAAGGGACTGCCTCTTGACGGCCCAAAAAGTCAATGAAGAAAATGTTTAAATATCCCAAGTGACTACCGTGGCTCAACTATATGTTTATCAAGCGACGCGAATACTTTTTTGTGCGAAAAAACAAACAAAAATAACGAGTTTATTCGACTATTTCTTTTCTTCCTTGTAGGCCAGAACGAGACTTCCTTATAGATTTCCACGACGCATGCGCGAGAATTGCGATCTAAGTTGGTGTAAGCAGATCGCAAATCTCGCGCATGCGTCGTGAAAATCTAAGGAATTCTCGTTCTGGCCTACAAGGAAGAAAAGAAATAGTCGAATAAACTCGTTATTTTTGTTTGTTTTTTCGCACAAAAAGTATTCACGTCGCTTGATAAACATATAGTTGAGCCACGGTAGTCACTTGGGATATTTAAACATTTTCTTCATTGACTTTCTGGGCCGTCAAGAGGCAGTCCCTTAGGAGCCAATGTGGTAGTGATACAGCTCTCAAATTTAATCAAAAATATCTTCATTTGTGTTCCGAAGACGAACGAAGGTCTTACGGGGTTGGTACAGCATGGGGGTGAGTAATTAATGACTTAATTTTCATTTTTGGGTGAACTAACCCTTTAATGTTCTGACAACCTTTGTACTCTCCCATTTAACCTCTCGTCGGCAACCTTATTTTACAAGACTAGAACAGCTTTAAAAAAAGATGTATTACTGATGTACTTTTATGTTGTAGAATAAAGTGTAAAAATATCTTGAATTTGTGCTCACCACAAATCTTATTTCATTATTTTAACAAAAAACATTTATTTATTTTTTAAAATTATTTATTTATTTGTAATAACATAACCCTGGAAAACACAAGTTACAAAAGTGTCAATTTTGATTTCTTGTTGACTTAAGGTCAAATTGACCCCAGTCATACAATAAAAATTTGGCCTAACACTCCTTTATCTGATGTTATAACATATTATTTATAGCCAACTTGATTAAACTAAATTTCTCAGTGTTATTGTCATCTTCATTTATTTGTATGCAGAATAGGTCAGATATGACCTATATGAATAATCAAATGACTGTTGATCCTTTCACATTAAGGTTAAGCTTAGAATGAGTGGACTATATTTAGCTTTCACGCTCGATTTGGCCCAGTTCCTTCACAACACAGCCAGATTTATGGACTGACGTGAGTTTCACCCATCCTTTGTAAAAGCCAAGAATGAATGGACGACCCAACTCTTTCAATGCCTGGAATTAGCATAACCCACAATGTGGTCGCAGTTTGGTGTCTTTATAGACATAAAACAGTATAATACAACGTTTATTTCCTGGTTATTTTAAAGGCCAAGTACTCTAACCCTTGTTCCCAAAGGTTAATAAATAGGTTTTACTGTTGGTTATTGAAACTACAGTAAAACAGTAAATCAAAAAGACAGCTTTTGTGAGCTTTGTAATTTATGTAGGACTTTGGTCTAGCTGGGATGGTGCCCTGCTGACAAAAATATGATCTTAGAAGGAGTTGCTTATGCTCTCATGAAGATATGGAAACATCTTCGGTATTTCTGAATGTTCAAAACGACACGATTTGAGTCTTTTTTTTTTTTGGTTTGTTTATGTGAGCCTTAGAGAAAACATGAATGGGAATGTTCCATTTTATCATTTTTCAAACATGGGAACATTTCCGAACGTTCTAAATTGTTATGTTTTGAGAATGTTATTAAAGGCCAGATAACTTTACCTGAAGAAAGTTAAAAACTTTGAGAGAACCTTGCTCAAAAAAGTTTTGAGAACCGTTCCCTGTTAGCTGGGTGTCTACCCTTAGAAGGCAGCAAACCATAGCAGAACGCAGACCTACCGGCTTTTGTCAGAAAAGAACTGGTTTATCAGCATCCCATAGAGCTTATATGGTGTATTTTACATTGTACAAAAAAAAATGTATGACTTAACTACTTAAGTTCTCAGATTTTTGTTCCACAATGTTTCTGATTCGCTGAATAGGCGCTGAATAGTGAACAGACTGGTCGCTGAGTGTGCGGTGAGAAACGTGTGACCTGTGGGATTGTCTTTGGACCCCATTCAGCAGTCTTTAAGAATGGCTCTCGCTCAGTGCACACAGGGGGTAATGAGTGGGGGTTTGCATTGTGCGCTGGTACATAGCACAGGCTCACAGTGAGCTAAGTGGAGTGTTAGCTTTACCCTTCGGACGAATCACACGCTTTAGTATTTACAGAGACACCTAACAGACCTAATGCTTCCTGATGTGTTAATGATTTACCAAAGACCACAATGTTAGACTGATGACTCAATGACATTCGGCTGCAGTTGTATATGTTCTCTGAAGGCGTTTTATCAATTGTCTTGCAACTTCCTACCCACATAGCCATTATTGATGGTACACTGTAAAGTCATCTTTGCACAGGTCATGTATATACTTTGTAAGTTGACATGATGTGACCAGTTTCCTGCAGTGTGTGTGACATGCATTTGTATGTTTTCAATATCAGTCAACACCATCAGATAAAAGAAAATCATTATAATGTATAATTTATATCAGAAATGTATTATAAATATACATTTACTTGAATTAATTAATAAATTCATTAAAATTACTGAACAGTTTAAAAGATTCATAGTGGTTTTAGCTCTTTCTGCTTAATTGTTGCCACAGTCCGATTAATATATTTATGACATAAATAAATAATATTTTTAAAGAAAAGGCTTTTCAGTGGAATTACATTATAATGCAACGTTTAATTCTGCATAGATAATAAACGAGAAGCTGTTTCAGTAGTTACAGTTTATTTAATCTTTCTAGAGCTGAAGGTATCTCACGTCGCTTGTAGATTGAGTCATAGCGCATGAATCTCATTTTACAGTTTAAGTTTAGTCATGAATTAATTAGTTCAAAGCAAATGTTGTTGTGCTAATTTAATGTGGTTATATATACAATATAATCCGTACATAAGATCCCATAATCCTACTGTGTCCTCTGAGATTATAGAAACAAGTAAAGCAAGAGAGGTGTGGTGATTTTTGTGACATATTGTATGCTTTCACAGTGGTTGAGGTTTGTTTGGTTGTTGTCTGATCTATGTTTGATGTTTTGTAGGTATGTGAATCTGTATGAATCCCCATCATGCTACTGAAGATTCTTCCTCTATTGGAAGTCATTGTTGCAGTACTATCCCTATTCAGTGAGTATTTTACAGTAACTACTTTACAACTGATATGCACAAACATGCAGGATCAAAGTCACTGGTTTAAACCTCTGGTGTTCTTTGGTCATTTTTGATTGAAAAACAATCAAAAACAACTTTTTTTTTTCATTAGAGTGGTACGAAACTTAGTATGGAAACAATTAGTATGGATTCAAAAAAGGTTAAATGGTCCTGGAAAAAAAAAAAAATCACACTTGTACTCCTCGCGTGTACTCTTTATGACAGCATTGGAAATTAATGCAAACTTTTGGTAGTGTGGCCAAACAAAATCAAATATGGAACACAACTTGTTTTGATATATGGCTTTGAATTTCTTGCACTTTAAAATAATGTTGTATTATTATACTTACAATACTCACAACTTTTATTTTTACTTACAAAATGTGCACTTATTCTCTCATCATTTTAGTTCACACAAGTGCAGCTGAAGCCCACGTCCGTGCAAAGAAAGGGGACACTGCTGTGCTGACATGCAGTCTACCAGCCCCGGACAAGGGCAGTACTGCCCCTCAGCATGTCATAGAGTGGGTGCGTCAGGACTACGATATCCCCATCCTCATGCACTTTGGAGTGAACAATCTTCGAGTGCATCCCAACTATGATGGTAAGTGCCTTAACGCTGAGAGCTTATTGCAGGGGTCAGCAACCTTAGACACATAAAAAAGGTTGGAATTTTTGCAACCGTGCATTAAAAATATTTCGAAGCTTGTAAAATAAAGAGGGTAATTGTGACTTTTTATGTCATAATTCGGACTATTTTTTGTATTTTTGGATTCTAAATTATGAGATATAATGATATAGATTGATGATGGCTTGACAAAACCTTGCACACCACGCACAACCTTGAGGCGGATGGGCTACAACAGCAGAAGACCCCACTGGGTGCCACTAATTTCCACTACAAATAGGAAAAAGAGGCTACAATTTGCAAGAGCTCATCAAAATTGGACAGTTGAAGACTGGAAAATATTGCCTGGTCTGATGAGTCTCGATTTCTATTGAG